>CM038217.1:54733678-55193745 GCA_021442155.1 Cymbidium sinense
GCTTTTTGAAAATAATGGAAATTCTAACTTAACACATGTGGGATGTGTTGAGTAGAATTTCAAATTGTGTAATTTTATTTGAAAATAAAACTTCCATCCAACATATTTGGATATATTGAATGAAGAGGCTTATTTTCAAATTTGTACTTTTTTGAAAAGAAAGAAATTCTAACTTCAACATATGTGAGATATGTTGAAATGGAATTTCAATGTTATGATATGATTCTATTTGGAAATAAAATCTTGAATCAATAAATTTAGGTATATTGAATGAGGGTGTTCATTTTCAAATATGTGCTTTTTGAAAAGATGATTTTTGATTTTATTTTTTGAAATGAAATCTTCATTCAATAAATTTGGGTATATTGAATAAGGATGTTAATTTGTGCTTTTTGAAAAGATGATTGTTGATTTTGATTAGAAATGGAATCTTCAATCAATAAATTTGGGTATATTGAATGATGATGTTTATTTGTGCTTTTTAAAAAATGATTTTAATTTTGGGTTCTTATTTGCAAATGAAATCTTCATTCAATAAATTTTGGTATATTGAATGAGGATGTTCATTTGTACTTTTGGAAAAGATGATTGTTGATTTTGTTTTTGAAATAAAATCTTCATGCAATAAATTTGGGTATATTGAATAATGATGTTTATTTTTGATTTTTGAAAAATGATTTTGATTTTGGGTTTTATTTGGAAGTAAAATCTTCATTCAATAAATTTGGGTATATTGAATGAGGATGTTCATTTATGCTTTTTGAAAAGATGATTGTTGATTTTTTTTTTTTTGAAATGAAATCTTCATTCAATAAATTTGGGTATATTGAATGAGGATGTTCATATGTGCTTTTTGAAAAGATGATTGTTGATTTTTATTTGGAATTGAAATCTTCATTCAATAAATTTTGGTACATTGAATGAGGATGTTTATTTGTGCTTTTTGAAAAGATGATTCTTAGCTTTGCGTTTTTTTTTTGAAAAGATCCTACATGTAACAATCTTGAAGATTGTTAGATGAGGTTGAGTTATGAAAATTTTTGTATAAGTATTGAACTTTTTGGAAAGTGCTTTTGTAAAGTGAGATTTTTATGAATGATTTATTTTTCTTTATTTTTGGAATGAACCTTTCCTTACCATAGAAATGGTGAAGAGGAAGGTTTTTAATAATATCTTTTTATTAAATTTTAATTTTCACCTATTGGGGAAAATACAAACCCACTTCCCCTAGTTAGTGCAGTCCATCGCAAACCGATCGGATCCATCAAATATAATTAATTAAAAATGAAATCAACTTTGACTATCTTTGAGCTGATTTAAGTCCCCCAGCGGCATTCATTCAGTAGTTAGCCCTAGGTTGGGTTAACATGTTACCTTGCTAACGTGTCTCCTTGGCGGTCTTTAGTTTAGAAAGATGTGAGTCCCTGCACTTTTTTCCCTGAATTAACCATTGCAAACCGAAAGGCACCCCCTTGGTTGGATAGTTCTCTCCTTGGTCAGGAAGCTACTCCCTTTGGATTGGTAAATCTGAAGTTAGATCAAGGCCTACATGGCCCCTACTCAGTGCAGTCCATCACAAATCGATGGGATCCATCAAAAATAATTTTAATAATTTTGAATATCTTTGAGCTGATTTAAGTCCCCTAGCGACATTCACTCAATAGTCAACCCTAGGTTAGGTTTGATTTATTGCACGTCAACCGATCACCCTAGCGGTCTTTTATTCAAGAAAATGTGAGTCCCTGTGCTTTCTTCCCTGAATCAACCATTGTAAATTGAAGGGCAACCCCTCCAGTCAGATAGTCTTACTATGTGGTTGGTAGGCTACCCCTTTGGATTGGTAAATCTGAATGTAGATCAAGGCCTATACGGTCCCTACTCAGTGCAGTCCATCGTAAATCGACGAGATCCATCAAATAACTAAAAAAAATATGAAATTAATTTTGACTATCTTTGAGCTGATTTAAGTCCCCCAGTGACATTCACTTAATAGACAGCTTAAGGTTGGGTTTGATTCATTGCATCACCAACTGATCACCTCAGCGACTAATCTCTATCTTGGAGGATGTAAGTCTACTACGATTTCTTCCTAGTATAGCCACTGCACATCGAAAGGCAACCCCTTTGGTTGGATAGTCTTACCATGTGGTTAGTAGACTACCCCTTTGAATTGGTAAACCTGAACTAGGCCAAGCTAGCATGGCCCGTACTCAGTGCGATCCATCACAAACCAACACGATCCATCTCAAAATTTAAAAATTAAAATCTGAAACAAATTCAACACTCTTCCTCGGTGGAGTCCAACTAAACAAAGAAAAAAAATCCAATCAACCTCCCTAGTGGAGTCAAATCAAATCAATCCACTTCTCCTTAATGAGATGCAAATCTTTCCAGTTCCCCCAACGGAACCAAGGTCCTCCAGCGGAGAATTCACATTTTCATCCCCAGCAGATCTCAAATTTTAATCCCCCAGTGGGTTTCACAACCTCTTATCCCAGTGGATGACTTGAACTTGCTCCCTAGTGGAGAGTTCACATTTTCATCCCCAGTGGAGCACCAAATCATAAATCATCAAATCAAATCAAATTTCTCCCCAACGAGATGCAAATTAAATCAAATCTCTCATCCCCCAATGGATGACTTGAACCTGCTTCCCTAGTGGAGGGTTCACATACTCCATCCCTAATGGATTCTTCCTTCACTCTCTTATGTCTTATGCATAAGTAGAGTTGCATTGCACTAAGCTCTTGATTCCTTCTACACCTCGAGTTTAGGAGAAGATCGTTCGAGCATTGTTGATCACCTCGATCAATACCAATATGTGCGGTATACCTTGTCAGTTACACCACACCTATTGTGTGCCCTTCGTTGACCTAACTTTTAGAGTGAGCTTTCAACTTCTTTATATTAGACATAGGACTCCTCTGCACATTAAGAGTTCCTTAGTCTTAAGACACTTATAGTGATTAGGTGAACACTTAAGCTAACCCTAGAGACTTAGAAGAGTTAGCCATAGAAATAAGTCATGACTTAAGGGTATTAGAAAAACTTGCCTAAACATATAGCCTAAACCAAATCCTTACTTCCTTCTTCCAAGTCCAACTTCAAATTCAAATCAACCTCAAATTCAAATCAACTTCAAATTCTAATCAATTCTAAATCAAATCTTAAATCCAATCCAAACTCTTTCCTAAGCCATTTTGATTTCATCTTATGGACTTAGCTTAAATAAAATCCAAATCACTTTAAACTCAAAAGATTTTCTCATAACCCATTTATATTCTCATTTATATCCATAAATATAAATGAAATATACATTCAAATAACCAAAAATCAATTCAAAACTCAAATCTAAATCCAACCTAAACTCTTTTAAGTCAAATCCTTGAACTCCCTCAAATCAAATCCAAATCACTCCAAATTCAAAAGATTTTCTCTTAACCTATTTATATTCTCATTTATATTCACAAATATAAATGGAATATAAATTCAAATAATCATAACTAAATTAAAAACTCAAGCCCAAATCCAACCTAAATCTAACTTATATCCTTTTTAAGTCAAATTCTTGAATTTAACCAAATCATTCTCAAATCAACTCAAACCTTTGGATTTTTCTCTCCAAACAATCAATCCTTCAATCACAAACCAAATATAAACATAAACTTCAATCATCAAACTAAAATCAAACTAACCCAAGTCAAACCTATTTGACTCCAAATCACTTGCAATTGGATTTATATTTTAATCATAAGTCCATATGTGAGTTCAACCAAACTTGAATCAAGCCTTGATCAAGCCAATTGACCCACTTAGGCTCACTTGACCCAAAGTGACCTAAAGCACCTTTTTGAGCCAAATTCTAATCCTACCCAAATTGGATTGAACTAAGCCCATCTAAGCCTCACATTGTGAGCAATAATCATCTTAGGATGATCAATCACTCAAATTGGGCAAAACCATGTCAAACCTAGCCTTTGAGCAAGTCAACACTTAGCCCAAATGATAAATCTTGATCTAAGCCAAATTAATTGCAACCAAAGCTTCAATTGGCCAATTAGACCCAACCTAGCCTAATTGACTATGAACCCAACTTAACATAAAAGGTCAAATCAACTTGAAATCAAACCAAACCAAAATTAATTGAAACCAAAGCTTGCAATACACCTCAAATGATCAACCAAGCTTAAACCAACCCATGACCTAACCCAATTGGGCCAAACGGGTCAAATTGGTCAACTTGACCCATTTGACATAGGTGAACTCCAATTAACCAAAACTAAATATAAACCAAATTGAACCAAACCAATGATACCCATAGGCTCCAAATGATCATTTGAACTTGACCTAACCCATGGTTTGCCCTAATTTGACCAATTGGTCAACTTGACCCAAGTTAACCCATTATGACCTAAATAGGTCAACTTGAGCAAAATCATATAAAATCAACTCCAAATTCTTTGAAATTTGGCCCAACATATTTTTGAAACATCTCAAATTTGCCTAAATCAAAATCAAGGCCAAATGACTATTTTACCCTTGGGTCAAAGGGTAACCCATGGCCAAATTCACTTGGAATTTAGCCAATTCCTTCTCATGGCCACTTAACATCTTCCTAGTGGCCCACATGGACACCAATGAGGGTGGTGAACATGATCCAATGGGTTTGGGTCAACCATGACCCAACCTAAGGCCAAACTGACCCCTCTAATGAAAATTTGCCACATGGATCACCTCCTATACTCACCTAGCACATGTGTACTTCCTCTCCTCGACTCTTCTGCCAAAATTAAAGCACATGGAGTCCCTAATAGCCTAAAAAACCCTTTCAATCCAAGAAACTGATCCAAAATGGCAAGATGGCTCCGAATCATCCAATCTAAGTAGGGGGAGATATACTCCCCCTCATTCCAACTCAATGACAGACTCTGAATTTGATTGAGCCCTAGGAACCCTCAGCAAGCTTCTCCAAGCCTTGTGAAGCATTCCCAAGCTCATTCCACTTCTTCCTTCTCAATTTTCTACAAAGCCAAAATAGGGGAGGTGAGGTGAAATTCCAAGTCACTCAATTCTCCACCAAATCCAAATTCACTTTGAAAGCACCATAAAGGAAGCAAGTCGAGCTCACCCAAAGTGTTTCCCAAGCATCCAAGCCACAGGAAGGGGGATTTCGATCAAAGTCGCAAGCCATTGAAGGGGAGCTTGGTCAACTCACACATCCACTTCAAATTGAGGCTTGGAACTTTTAATAGAGCTTCACCTCCATTGGATGAAGCTACCTCCTCCGTTGGAAGCACCAGTGATAGCCTCCTGTGAGGTATGACTCAAAACTGATTCTCCATTGAAAAATGATTGGTCCTTTGTGTGAAGGGAATTGTAATCCCATTAGATCTTAGCTGTTAGATGTTCTTCCTTAAACCTCTTGATGGTGTGGGGTGAATCTCTGCCTACTTCGAGCTTTGGTGAGCTCGAATCAAGCCATGGAGGACAGATGGCTTCTGTCTGCCACAGTTTAGGTAGGGATGAATCATGGGCTTCCATCCCATAAGTTTTGGATGGATGGCCCTAATTAAAGTGATTAGATCCATTGATTTAAAGCCTTTAGAACCATGAGATTAATGCTGGCAGTCTGATCCTTGATCGGATGGCCCAGGGGAAAGCGCGTTGCACTGCCACCTAACGTGGGGTGCGATGTGATAACTTAAATAACCAATCTCGTCACCCCATGTGGAAAGCACGCCATGTCAGCGATCTACATGGCGCCAACGGGATTAATTAATTAATTAGGCTTTTCTAACTATCCCTTAATCACAAAAACTTCATAAACTAATAACTAAATGTAGAAAAATCCAAAAAATGCAAACTCAAGTTCATTTTAAAGATAATTCAAAGGGGAATAATATAAAATTAAGTTTAATTGATTTTGAATAGTAGATTTCATTCAGTTTGGGTTTTATTGGGAATATATTTTTATTAATTACTATTAATTACTTTAGTAATTATTTCCAAACTTCATAAGGTTGATTAGTGGGATGACCTCTGCCTCCCATGATTTTCTTGAAATTTATTATTGGTTTAATTATGGGAATTAATTGATTCACCACTAATCACAATCTTAATTAATTAAGTGATTAATTAAACTATTAAATAGCGATGAATCCATTAATTAAGTTTGATAATCACTGTTAAATAGTGAATGGACTTAGGGAATGAGATTAGGGTTCCTTTTCCAATCTCTTCTCCCTAAGTTCAATCCATTTAGAAAACATTTAATCAAGTTATAATTAATAGCTTAATCACTTCATTAATAAATTTAATTAATCCAAAATTCAAAATCAAATCAATCCAAAACTTAATAATCTTAATTATTGGGTAGATTCTTAGGTGTTCAATAACTTAAGAGGCTTCAAAGGAAATCATATTCAACTCACATGTGTGGGAAGGTTATAAAAGTACTTAATGAAAACCTTTTAGCTTAATTAATCAATAATTGTGAGCCAATTGTATTAGGTGCATTACTGATTTAAATTTTATGTGGTTGCATATTATGTGTTGGCTCATAATTATTTATTTAATTATGTTAAAGTGGTATAGGTAAGGGGTAATTAATGGACTTAATTCACACCTTAACCTAAATAACATATAAAATCAATCTAATTATTTTAAAATTAAACTAAATCAATTCACACATGGGAAAAATGGGTTAGGACATATAGAAGGAGCCTAAGCATATCTATACATGCAAATGAGAGTAGTTAACACACTTTATGATGCATGCTAAGTAATCCATTTAAGAAAATTTAAAAGTTAAATATGCATGATTTTTCTTAAGTAAAAAAGTTTTCCTTATCTAAATTTTCACATACATACATGAAAGTAGGAAAGGCGTAAATGAGTACAGTGCCATTGTTAACTAGAGGTGTAAGGTACAAGACCTACTTAGGGCTACTTAAAGTCTCGCAACCTCGGGGTTGTCCAAACTAATATACCACTTTTCTTAAGTACAAACATGTATGTAAGAAATGAAATTAAAAAGGAAGATGCAAAAGTTAGTTAATAGTTTCATTTTTGTTTATTCAATTTATTCATGCAAGGAACCCTACAACAAACTCTTTCTCACAAATCATTTTTAAATCAAATTCAAAATAAAAAAAATAAAAATATTTTTAAAGAATGTTGATTCACTTTAAATGATCTTATTTCATAGGATTGTCTTTAGGAATTAATTAAGGTGAATGAAGTCATATGCTTACATCACTTTATTTCTTTCCAAGCATGCTAAATATTGTGTGCCATATGAAATCATGCATATATTTCTTTTAAAAAATTAATTAAATAAAATGTTTCCTTTATGTCAAATTGCATGTTTTGACTAAAATAAGAATATGAGTGGCTATTATCACTATTAAATTAAAATTTTATTTTTAAAACCCATAAATCAAATACTATAAATGAAGGTATGCTACTTATATGTACTTATAAGCTTACGTGTGATTATAACATAAAATGTGTTGTGTGATTTTCTTCTCTTTTCTTAACATGGGTTTGTATAGGATTTAAAAAGTGTATAGTTCATTTGAAAAGATCATAACACTTGCTTAAATCTATTCCTATGCACTTCTATGTTATGGCTTAAGAAGGATCTTCACATCGCACATGTAAATTACACAAACAAAAAAAAATCCAAAATTCTTTTGCATGATTCTTCATCCATTTGCTTCTTTTTTGTACATGCACATGTATTTAAGAAAAGTGTTATATTAGTCTGGACATCCCGGGGTTGCAAGGCTTTAAGTAGCCCAAAGAAGCTCTTGTACTTTATACCCCTAGTGTAGAAAATAATGGCGCCGTACTCACTTACATCTTTTATACATGTAAATGTGCATTTGATTAATGGATAAAAGAGTCCCTCTTTTCTACTTAATAAAATCATGCATTCATGAAATATCCAAATTTTCTTAAACAACATCTCTTAGTGCATCATCAAGGTGTGCTAATATTTTCATTGCATGTATAGGTATGCTTAGAAATTATTCATATGCATGGTATGCATGTTGAAAAGTAATAAATGGTTGTGTGTTATGTGATAGTAATTCACCTTAATAAATCTTAAGATGCATTTTTTATTGAATAGGTTTATTTAAAGCAAATCTAAAGTTAGGATTAATTAAAACACATAATAAAATATTCACTAAAAAATCATTAATGAATCTACCTTAGAAATTACTTAAGGTTGGGATGAAAGAGAAGTTTTCTTCTCTTTTACAACACTTAGTAATTAAGTGTAGGTTCATTCAAACCAAATCAAATCATCAAATAAAATTAACAAATCAACTAAATCACTTAAATGAAATCACCCTCCAAGTTGAACCCTTCACACTTAGAAAGCTCTAACCTTAAAGCCTAGCTAAGACATGCCACACAAGCCTTAAATGACATGCAAATTACACTAAGTCACCATTTCTAGCTCTATGTTAGAGCAGTGCATGGATTGATGCCTGATTTTATTTTATGATGTAATATTTTTAGACTGGATGTTAGGGTGCATGTGCGTAGACTGGATGATAGGACGATCTTAGTCTAATCATGTCTTCTGTAGAGGATTATACTTAAGGGGCATTGTAATAAAAATATAAATATTTTGCTGTGCAGGTTGCTTATACCCCTAAGCATAATCCAAACTAGGACAGGTGGACTTGGTTACCCATGTGTGGGGTGCTAAGTTCAACTTATTCATATACATGCTTGGGTTGTGTGGTATGTTTAGCTAATCTCTATTTTGCAGGTTTAGTTAGATTTTACATTTCTCATTTTGATGTAATTTTTACAATTAAGATTTGGAATGAATATCATGGTGGAATTAGGATGAACATTGGTCATAAGATTATGTCCTATGTACCATGTGAAGCTTTGAGCAAACTACATCCTAAGTCAAATCAAAAGAAGAAAGAAGTGAAGAAAGAAAGAAAGAAATGAAGAAATGAAGATATGAAGAATGTGGAATGAAGACCCCCATAACATGAATTCATTTTAATTGTATTTATTCATTTGTAATCTAGGTTGTATAAGGGTAGAGCTCTACTACCCACATTTCTTTTTGGGTTTGTGTGGTAGAGCCCAACCACATCAGCCTCTTAGTCTTTTGCGCTAGCTTTATAAAATTGTTTGATGTTTGTTTAGCTTGTGCATTAGAAAGGACATGATTTTTCTAGTTTCCTCATTGATTTATGAATGGCCTAGATGCTTTTAGGCTCTTAGGGAAAAATAAATTTTCTATCCAATTAATCAACTCAAAATAAAACTAAATAACTCATAACCTCTCCTAAATCCTAGGAGATAAATCAAGAAAATAAAAGATTTAGCAACCCCTTAGCTGGATGTTGTATGTCTCACATCCTACATAAAAAGCATCTTGCTTCACTCTTGCTAACAGAGGGCTTCCAACTTTGCTAGAGAAAGTGGCTAGACCTTTGAGAGCCATGGTGGAAACACACCTTCTTGCTGATTTTGGCCCATAACCAATTTCTCATGCATTAGGCATATGAATCCCATAGCCCGTGTCAAATAAATTGTCCAAAAAAATTAAATTAAAACTTAACAAAAATGTGCATTAGATTTAAGTCATTATTCATACCCTTCATGATCTAGTGTCTTAGGTAGTGTGTTTAAGGACTTAGTCTCCTTTTTTAAATAAATAACAGCCTAGCTATCTTGCAAAGCATATGACTTACCTACATGTATTTAAAATCGTAGGAGGAGTTAGTTAGTGGCCACCCCTAGGTGGTTGTAAGTCCAACAGTGGGGTGGTTTATCCTCTCTCATGGAGGTAAACCATATACCCATTTTCTCCTTAGATTTAGGTCTTACTTTGGACCTCGCCAAAGCACCCTAGATTCAGGATCTGAGATTATTATTTTTTTTTGTGGGCTCAAGCCTAATCCTCACATCTTAGGCATTTCCATGATCTTGTATTATGGAATTGTAAGCCCTAGATTTCTTATAAAAATTTAACTCAAACAATTAACTCTCTTCAAATTTCAAATATATAAAGCCCAACCATAGGATAGTTTGGGATGCTCGGTAGGTTTCCTAGCATCATGAGGATCCCCTACTTATCTTCCTTTGGTTTCGATAATAACTCCCTATTTTTGATCAATCCCACTTATTCTTCCAAAAATAACCAATTTGTTGATACCCCTATCTTTGAAATCATTGGAGATAACCATCATTTACCTTAATCGAGAGTATTCTTAAGGAATCTCATTCTTTAAGATGTAATTAACTATAGGAAATTTCCTCCATAGGGAACTTAACAAACCCGATTTAAAATAAATCCTACTTTACCTTTTCATCTAAAGTAGGGGAAGAATCTCTGGTACATCCGAAGACCCACTGTCGTTAGGAGTCCTTATTATATGATTAGGTCCATTGTAGGATGTTGACTTCCATCTCTCGAGATAGTACATCATTCCTAAATGTCATACCTACTCACGCTAATAAGTACATCTGCGGATCTACATGGTGTCCAACTAGCATATTTTGTTTTCATTTTACTCATAAGATGAAAATAAAAAACACCACAATGGCCTAAGAAGGAATTTTGAAACTTCGATTTGATTTTGGGTTTTAATCACTTAGAATTGAGTTTGGATTTAGATTTGATAAATGATTGAGAGAATGAATTAATCTTTGAGAAAATCAATTGAATTGGAATTGAATTGGACTTGTCTAAGGTTAAGGCCATGGAATTCAATCATAAGGTTTATGGAGAATTTTGAGCTATAGGGCAGGCAAATCTCCCTAAGTCTCTAAGGAATGACCCATCCTTATGGCTAACCCTTCTAAGTCTCTAAGCTTAGGTTAAGTGTTCACATAATCACTAGAAGTGTCTTAGGACTAAGGAGCTCTTAGTGTATATAAGAGTCCTAAATCTATGATGAGGAAGTTGAGAACTCACTCTAAAAGTGATGTCAACAAAAGGAACCCCAATAGGTGTGGTGTAACTGACAAGGCACACCGCACGTATTGGCGTTGACCGAGATGATCATCAACATCCAAAGGATCACAAGCGCTAATAAAAATGATCTATCCCTAAACTTGAGATGTAGATAGAATCATAATCTTAGTGCAATGCAACTCAACCTATGCCAAGGGCATAAGAAAGGGAGGAGGAATCCGCTAAGAGATTGTGTATACAAACCGTCCACTAGGGAAGCGGGTTCAAGCTATCCTCTGGGGATGAGAATTTGATTTGATTTTATTTGTGATCATGGGCTCCACTAGGGAGAGGATATGATTTGGTTTAATGTGAAGTCGAGAGTATACTTACTGAAGATATGAGCTCAGATCTGTTGGGGGATAAGGTGGATTTGATTCATGGTTTTGTTTAGTTTTCTTGAGGAGGTATCCACTAGGGATAAGAGTGGATTTAATATATGGACCCTATCGGTGTGTGATGGATCTACTAAAAAGGGGCTATATCAGCCTTGTCCTATCTTAGATTTACAAATCTAAAGAGAAAGTCTACCAGCCACAAGGTAGGACTAACCAACCTAATGGTGACTACTGAGAGAGTGCCGCTAGGGGCTTATCTCAACTTAAAAATAGCTAGAAATATCATTTTAATTTAAATGGACCTTGTCGGTGTGTTATGGATCTACTAAGAAGGGGATATATTAGCCTTGGCCTATCTTAGATTTACAAATCCAAAGGGATAGTCTACCGGCCGCAGGGTAGAGTTAACCAACCTAAGGGGTGTCTTTCGTTGTGCAATGACTATGCTAGGAAAAAAACATGTAGACTTACATCTTCCAAAGTAGGGAGCAACCACTAGGGTGATCAATTAGTAGCACAACAAATCAAACCCGGCCTAAGGCTGCTCTTCAGTGTGCAACGATCATGCTGGAAAGAATGCGTATTAGATTTACATCTTCCAAAGAAAAAATGATCATCGGGGTGACCCGTTGGTGGCACAACAAGTCAAACCCGACCTAGGGGTGACTACTAAGAGAGTGTCACTGGGGACTTATATCAGCTCAAGAGTAGTTAGGCGATTCTTATAAGAAGTTTTACTTCCACTGCCCTAAAGATAGGATGCCTGCTTGGGAAAATGTACCATTGGGGGTGTCTTTCTAATCCACCAGCAAAAATATATTTTTTGTTTATATGTTTGCGTGGACCCTGCCGGTGTGCAAGAGACCATACTGAGTAGGGAATTATATTAGCCTATTCCTATCTCAAACTTACTGTGCCAAGGGAGAATCTACAAGATAAGTTCTTCAACCATAAGGGTGGCTACTAGGAAAGGGGGACTGTCCAATCCAAGAGTTACCCAGATAGTGTCTAAATGGGGTCGCTAAGGACGTGATCCAATTAGAATACTCATAAGGGAGGTGCTACTAGGGGCTTTATCCTAGACCCTGTAAAAGAAAGCCTATAGGTGTACAGTGGCCAACTCAAGGAGAAAACTTGTAGGCTTACATCTATTGTGAGTGGTGTATCCACAGGGGGGGTCACTGCCAACGTAACAAGAATGAACCAACCTAAGGTGCCCGTTGGTGTGCAATGATCAATCTGAGAAGAGGACTTGTAGACTTATGTCTTCACAGATAGAAATGATCATCGGTATGGTCTATCATCGGCAGGATAGATGTTATTTGACCTAGGGCGATTACTAAGCAAGGAGTCTCGTATGAGGACTAGACCAAGACTTGATGTAGTCAAGAGGAAAGGAGCCACTAGGGGATTTATCCTGAACCTCAAATATACTCGACCAAGTTAATGCACAATGGCTAGTTTAAGAAGAAAGCGTTTAGATTTACATCCTCTTAAATAAAGTCAACATGAGGTAGCTTACCGGTCATGCAGTAAGGCCTGCCAAACTAACAAGGTGCTCATCAATTTGCAATGATCAAGTCAGTGAGAAAGTGTGTAGACTCCTAACAAAGAACCACTCGGGTGACACACTAGCAAAGTAGCATGTCAACCCAACCTAGAGCAGCTAATGAGTGAGTGTCACTGAGGGTTTTATCCCACATCAAAGTAGCCCGAGATAAAAGATATGTGATTGTTTTATATGTGGTGTGTATTTTGTGTTGGTGTTATGTTGATAAAGGATAGGATGCCGCTTGGGTTCCTTACACATACCCTAAACACATCGTGGTGGATTCACAAATAAAGATACTTCTCAACATAGAAGAGATGAAATTTGAGATGAGAAGAAGTTTTACTGATAAATATTTTCAAACTAAATTTATGGATAATATTTCTTTAGATGGAGCCTGTTGATTGGAAGCATCGGGTGCTCTCTCTTATGGTTTATAGGATGATAATATCCTCCTTGGTAGTCCTTCATTATGGAAAAAAGGCCTTCCCAAGTGAGTTCAAACTTGCCTCCCATCTTGTGATGGGCAACAATTGGTCTTTTTAGAGCTAAAATAAGCTCTCCTACTTGAAAAGCTCTAGGAAGGACCAACTTATTATGAGCTTGAATCATTTTTGTCCTTGTACAACTTGAGATTTTGACATGCCCATAGGAATCTCTCCTCCAAACCTTCAAGCTCTCTAACCGCAACTTGGTGTTATGCTCGGTTGTGATCTTGCTACCCACAACTATTCTTAGCAATAGGAGTTAGACTTATCATGGTAAGATGGCTTTGGACCCATATACTAAGGAGAAAGGGGTAGACTGAGTTGGAGTTATATATGTGGTGCGGTAAGCCCACAAGGCTTCAACCAACTGCTCATGTCACTGTCGCTTGTTGTCATCGAGTGTATTCTTTAATATTTGGATGAGAGTTTTGTTGAAGGCTTCTTCTAGACTGTTCGCCCTCGGGTAGTAGATGGTAGAATATCTCTAATCTATTCTATGTTTCCTGAAAAAGTTGTTGATTTTAGTGCTCTTGAATATGGTACCATTATTGGATATAATTCATCAAGGCATCCCAAGCCTATATACCATATGGTTCCTGAAAAACTTGAGCACATGCTGAGCTGTAATATCTCTAAGTGGGATTTTCTCTGCCCACTTGGAAAAGTCATCGGTAGCAACTAGGATGAACCGATGACCCTTGTAAGAAGAAGGATTGATCAGACCCACTATGTCGGTACCCCAACACTCAAATGGCCATGAGGCTAATGTAGGGTGTAGAATGTTGGGTGGTTGGTGTAAGACCACATTGTGCACCTGACATTGGTGGCATTTCCTAGCTATGTCCATGTAGTCTGTGATCATCGAAGGCTAGTAGTATCCTAGTCTCTTGATCTTGGCTTTCATCTTCAATCCAGATGGATGTGCTCCGCATAAACCTAAGTGTACCTCAGTCACAATCTTACTAGCTTCGTGTTTGTCCAAACAATGTAACCTCATATGATCGAAGGACTGTTGGTACAAGGTGCCATCCACTAGAGCGTAGCAAAAGGCTCTCTGCTTCACCTGAAGTGTTAGTGACTTCTCTTGAGGTAGTTTGTCTATATTTAGATAATCCATGAACGATTTTGTTAACCTCATTTTTAGAATGAGCACTCAACCTCTCTATCTTAGACATAGGATTCCTCTTAGACACTAAGAGTTCCATAGTCTTAAGCACTTCTAGTGATTAGGTGAACACTCAATCTAACCCTAGAGGCTTAGAAGAGTTAGCCATAGGAATAGGTCATGCCTTAGGGGAGGTAGGAAAACTTGCTTACCCTATAGCTTGAACCAAATCTTTACTTTCTTCTTTCAAATCAACCTCAAATCCAAATCAAACTTCAAATCCAAACCAACTTCAAATTCAAATCAAATTCCAACTTAAATGACTTTTCTCAAATCATCCAAACCCAAAATCCAAATCAAATTAAAATCAAAATATTTCATAACCCATTTATATTCTCATTTATATTCACAAATATAAATTAAATATAAATTCAATAACCAAACCAAATTCAAAATTCAAATGCAAATCTTTTAAGTCAAACTTTATTTCAAGTCAAATTATTGAACTTAACCAAATCAAATTCAAATCAAACTTAAAGATTTTCTAACATTTATATTCTCAATATATCACAAATATAAATTCAAATCAACCAAAACTCACCAAAATTCAAATCAAACTAACTTAAATCAACCATATATTTCAATCAAATTGTGATTCAACCAAATAACCTCAAATCAATCAAACCTTTATTTTCATACTAACAATCCTACAATAACAAGCCAAATTCTAATCCTAAATCATCAAAGCCACTAAATTGTGAGTCAACAAATCAAACTCAGCCATTGAATTTGATGATTGTCAAATGAATCAAAACCCATTTGAACTTCAAAATCAAATGATTATCAATCAAAACCAATTCTTCAATCAATGATTGATCAAGTCATCAAGTAATTGGCCCACTTTACCAAATTGACCCAAGTTGATCTAAAAAGTCAAATCTAAGCCAAATCTTGATCGCCAAATTGATCAACCAATGATTCACTTGTTGACCAAAAATCATCTAGACCCAACCTAGCCCAATTGACCATGAACCCAAATTGACCTAAAAGATAAAATCAAACTAAAATTGACTAAAACTAAATCTTTCAAAATATTTCAAATGACCAACCAATCCTAAACCAACCCATGACCTAACCCAATTGGGTCAAATGGGTCAAATGGGTCAAATTGGTCAACTTGACCTATTTGACCTAAGTGAACTCAAATGAACCAAAACCAAATATAAATTAAATTAAACCAAACTACTCCAAATGGTCATATGAACTTGATCCAACCCTTAGTTTGACCCAATTTGAACAATTGGTCAACTTGACCCAAGTTGACCCATTTTGACCTAAATGGGTCAACATGAGCCAAATCATATAAAATAAACTCCAAATTCATTAAAAATTGGCACAACCCATTTTTCAATCATTTCAAATGTGCCCAAATCAAAATCAAAGCCAAATGATCATTTTACCCCTAGGTCAAAGGGTAACCTATGATCAAATTCACTTAGAATTTGATCATATTCTAACTCAAGATCACTTGACATCCTCCTAGTCGATAATTTGGACACCAAGGAGGGTGGTGCACATGACCCAATGGGTTTGGCTCAGCCAAACCCAACCCAAAGCCAAAACTGACCTACCCAATGGAAATTCTCCACATGGAATCCCTCACATCCTCATTTAACACATGTGCAACTCCACACCACCACTCCTCTACCAAAACTGAATCACATGGCACTCCTAACATCCTAAATGATCCATTTCATGAGATCTATTTGACCAAAATGGCAATGAGGCTCACGGTCATCCGATTCAAGTAGGGGGAGATATACTTCCCCTTATTCCATTCCAATTGATCCCTATTACATTCGATTGAGCTCAGAGGACCTGAGGCAAGCTTCTCCAAGTTTTTTAAGCACTCTCAAGCTCAATTGAAATTCCCATTCTCGATTTTGCCTCAGCCAAAATAGCGGAGGTTAGGGAGATTTAAAACTCACTCAATACCCAACTAAAGTTCAATTCCTCTTGCAAGAACCATCAAGGCACTAAGTCGAGCTCATCCAAAAAAAATCCTAAGCATTCAAGCCACGGAAAGGGGGAGTTAGACCAAAGCTACAAGCCATTGAAGGGAGCTTTGGTAAATTAGAAGATCCATTACACATTGAACCCTCAAACCTTCAACAAGGCTTTGTCTCCACTAGACAAAGCTACCTTAATGGTTGGGAGCGCCAGTGATAGCCTCCGGCAAGGTATGCCTCAAAATTGAGCTTAAGTTTAAAATTATTTGGTCCTTTGTGAAGGAAAGTGTCCCAATAGAATTCCATTATTGGATGTGTTTCTCCTTACTTCTTGATGGTGTGGGTTGAATCCCTGCCCAATCCGAGCTTAAGTGAGCTCGGATCAAGCCATGGAGGATGGACGGTCTCCATCTCTCGCAAGTGAGGGCAAGGATTAATCATGGACCTTTGGATGGACGGTCCTATTTAAATGCTTTAGATCTGATGATTTAATCCTTCAAAATCACTAGCTTAATCCTGACCTCCGATGTTTGATTGAACGGTCTAGGAAAAAGCACATAGCATCGCCAGTTGATGCGACATCTAATTTGACAACTCAAATAACCAATCCCATCATGACACATGAAAAGCAGGTGTCATGTCAGTAGCCCACGTGGCGACGATGAGATTAGTTATATAATTGGGTTATTCATGACCTATTAATCTTAAAAACTTCAAAAATTCAAAACTAAATATAGAAAAATCAGAAAAATACAAGCTCAACTTCATTTTAAAGATAGTTCAAAGGGGAATAATATAAAATTAAGTTTAATTGATTTTAAACAGTGACATTTACTCAATTTAAGTTTATTGAGGAAGTAATTATGTTAATTACTCCTTTATTATTTCAATAATTTATTTCAAACTCCCTAGGGTAAATCAGTGGGATGACCTCTGCTTCCCATGATTTTCTTAGAATTTATTATTGGATTAATTTAGATAATTGCTTGTTTCATCTCTAATCACTCCCTTAATCAATTAAATGATTAATTAACCTATAAAATGGTGATGAATTCATTAATTAAGCTTGTTAATCATCTTGAAATAGTGGATACACTTAAGGAATAAGATTAGGATGCCTTTTCCAAATTGTTTCCCCTAAATCTATTTCATTTGAATGAAAACTTAATTGATTAATGATTTAACTATTTCATTAAATAGCTTAATTAACCAAAATGAAAATCAAAAATTAATACAAAAACTTAATCACTTAATCAATCTCATTCTTGGGTAGACACTTAGGTGTTCAATAACCTAAGTGCCTTTTAAGGAAATCATATCCAACCCACATGTGTGGGAAGGTTTTGAAAGTACTTAATTAAACCTTTTAGCTTAATTAATCAATGATTGTGAGCCAATTGCATTAGGCCCCTTTCTTTCTTAGGAGCATTGCTGATTTAAATTCTATATGGTTTCATATCATATGTTGGCTCATAATTGTTCAGTTAATTATTTTAAGGTGGTGTAGGTGAGGGGTAATTAATGAACTTAATTCACACCTTAACCTAAACAAAACATAAAATCAATCTAGTGGTTCTAAAATTAAACTAAATTGATTCACATATGTGGGAGATGGGTTAGGACCAGTAAACCTCTTCACATTTCCTAAAATCAAATCAAACTAAAAATTAAAACAAAATTTCTTTAAATAATTTTGATTCACTCTAAATGATCTTATTCCATAAGATTATCTTTAGTAATTGATTAGGGTGAATGAATTCATATGCTTACATCACTTTATTTCTTTTCAAGCATGTTAAATGTGATTTATCATATGAAATCATGCATTAATACCTTCTAAAAAATCAAATTAAAATGAAATGTTTCCTTTATGTCAAATTGCATGCTTTGGCTAAAGTAAGAATATGAGTGGCTATTATCACTACTAAATCAAAAATTATTTTTAAACTTATAAATCAAAAACTATAAATGAATGTATGCTACTTATAAGTATTTATAAGCTTGCATGTGAATATAGCTTAAAATGTGTTATGTGATTTTCTTCTCTTTTCTTAACATGGTTTGTATAGGATTTGCAAAGTGTATAGTTCATTTGAAAAGAACATAACACTTGCTTAAATTTATTCCTATGCACTCCCATGTCATAAATTAAGAAGGATCTTCACATTACACATATAAATTAAACAACCAAAATCAAATAAACAAACATAAGCCTTTTGCATGATTCTTTTTAAATTCATTTCTTTTTGTACATGCACATGTATTTAAGAAAAGTGGTATATTAGTCTGGACATTCTGGGGTTGCAAGGCTTTAAGTATCCCTAAGAAGGTCTTGTACCTTATACCTATGGTGTAGAAAATAATGGCACCTTACTCACTTATGTCTTTCATACATGTAAATGTGCATTCGATTAATGGATAAAAGAGCCCCCTCTTTTCTACTTAACAAAATCATGCATCATAAAACATCCAAATTTCCTTTAGCAACATCTCTTTGCATTCATCATTAAGGTATGCTAAGTATTTACATTTACATGTATAGATATGCTTCGGATCATTTCATGTGCATGATACACATGTTGGAAAGAAATAAATGGTTGTGATTTTGGGATAGTAATTCACTTTAATTAATCTTAAAATATCTTTCTTATTGAATAGGTTTATTTAGAGCAAATCTGAATCTAGGATTAATTAAAATACATAATAAAGCATTCACTAAAAAAATCACTAATGAATCTACCTTAGAAATTACTTTAAGTAGGGAGGAAAAAGAAGTTCTCTTCTCTTTTCCTCTCTTTACAACACTTAGTAATTAAGTGTAGGTTCATTCAAATTAAATCAAATCATAAAATAAAATTAACAAATCAACTAAATCACTTAAATGAAACCACCCTCTAAGTTGAACCCTTCGCACTTAGAAAATCTTAACCTTAAAGCCTAGCTAAGACATACTACACAAGCCTTAAATGGCACACACATTAAGCTAAGTCACCATTTCTAGCTCTATGTTAGGGTAGTGCATGCTTTGATGCTTGATTTTGTTTTGTGATGTAATGTTTTAGTCTGGATGTTAGGGTGTATGTACATAGACTAAATGATAGGATGATCTTAGTCTAATCATTATCTTCTGCAGGGGATTGTGCTTAAAGGGCACTGTAATAAAAATATAAATGCTTTTGTTGTGCAGGTTGCTTATACCCCTAAGCATAATCCAAAATAGGCTATATGGACTTGGCTACCCATGTGAAGAGTGCTAAGTCTAATTTATTCATATACATTCTTGGGATTGTGTGGTTGTTTTAGCTAATTTCAATTTTGCAGGTTTTAGTTAGATTTATTTTTCCCATTTTCATGTAATTTTGTAATTAGGATTTGGAATGAATGTTATGGGGGATTAGAATGAATATTAGTCATAAGACTATGTCTATGCACCATGTGAATCCTTTGGAGCAACCACATTCTAACCAACCAAAAGAAGAAAGAAGAAAGAAGCAAACCAAAACATGAAGAAATGAAGAATGAAGAATGAATACCCCAATAACATGAATTCCTTCTAAATTTCAATTATTCATTTGTAATTCAAGTTGTATAAGGGTAGAGCTCTACCTAATTTCTTTTCAGGTTTGTGCAGTGAAGCCCGACCACAAAGGCCTTTTATTCTTTTGTGATAGATTTATAAATTATTTGGTGTTTGTTTAGCTTGTGTATTAAGATGACATATTTTTCCTAGTTTCTTCCTTGCTTTGATGAATGGCCTGGATGCGATTAGGCTCTTAGGGAAAATAAATTTTCTATCCAATTAATCAACTAAAATTAAAAATTAATAACTCATAACCTCACCTAAAGCTTAAGTTATAAATCAAGATAAAAGATTTAACAACCCCTTAGCTAGATGTTGTATGTTTCACATCATACATAAAAAGCATCTTAGTTCACTCTTGCTTATGGAGGGCTTCCACCTTTGTTAGGGAACTTTGCTTGACTTTTGAGAGCCATGGTAGAAATACACCTCTTTCTTTCTAATTTTGACCCATAATCAAATTTCTCATGCATTAGGCATATGAATCCAATAGCCTATGTCAAATCAATTGTTTAAAAATGAAAATAAAACACAACAAAAATTTTCATTAGATTTAAGTCATTAATCATGTCTTACATGATCTAGTTTCTTTGGGAGTGTGTTTAAGGTCTTAGTTCCTTTCTAAATAAATAACAACTTAGCTATCTTGTAAAAGCATATGACTTATCTACATGTATTTAAAATTGTAGGACGAGTTAGTTGGCAGCCACCCCCAGGCAGTTGTAAGTCCAAACAGTCGGGTGATTTATCCTCTCTTATGGAGGTAAATCATATACCGACTTTCATCTTAGAGTTAGGTCGTGTCTTGGCTCTCACCAAAGCTCCCTAGATTTAGGTTCAGAGGTTGTTACTTCCCCTTGTGGACTGCAAACATAAATCCTCACCTCTTAGGCATTTTCATGATCTTGTGTTATGGAATTGTGAGCCCTAGATTTCTAATAAAATTCAACTCAAACAAGTAATTTTCTTCAAATTTCAAAAATGTAAAGCCCAACATTAGGATAGTTTGGGATGCTCGTTAGGTTTTCTAGCATCGTGAGCATCCCCTACTTATCTACCTTTGGATTCAATAGTAACTCACTCATCTTGGTCAATCCCACTTAACCTTCTAAAAATAACCAATTGATTGATAGTCCTATCTTTGAAATATTTGGAGACAACGATCATTTACATTAATCGAGAGTATTCTTAAAGAATCTCATTCCTTATGATGTAATTAACTATAGGAACTTAACAAACCCCGTTTAAAATAAACCCTACTTTACTTTTCTATGTAAAGTAGGGGAAGAATCTCTAGTATATCCAAAGACCCATCATCCTTAGGAGTCCTTATTGAGGTGATTAGGTCCATTATAGGATGGTGACTTCTGTCTCTTGAGATTGTACACCATTCCTCAATATCGTACCTGATCACCTCAATAAGAACATCTACGAATCTATGTGGTGTCCAACAAAAGAAGATTTTATTTTAATTTTTTTCAATTTAATTCATTTTTACATGAAGATTTTTCTGGTGACTCTGCTAGGGATGGTTCCTCTCTCTATCTTTGGTAAATGATCGTTGTCTCTGTTGACCTTATTTTTAGAATGAGCTCCCAACACCTCCATCTTAAGCTTAGGACTTCTTTTAGACTAAAAGGGTTCCTTAGTCTTAAGACACATCTAGTGATTAGACACATCTAGTGTCTAGTGATTAGGTGGACACTCTAACCTAGCCCTAGAAGACTTAGAAGAGTTAGGCATAGGAATAGATTATGCCTCAGGGGTGTTAGGATAATCTCCTAGCCTTTAGATTAAACCATTCCTCACTTTCCTTCATTCAAGTCAAACTCCAAATCAATTTTATTTGATTTTCTCAAACTCAAATCAACTCCATGTGATTGAAATCTATGATTGAAATCCATGACTAAAATCCATCAAAAATTCCCAAGTTCAAATTTCCTATTCATGAACAAAACATATTTAAAGCTTTGAGATTTTCTAATGATCCATTTATATTCTCATTTATATTCACAGTTATAGATGAAATATATATTCAAACCCATCAAATCAAATTCAAAATTCCAAATCAATTCATGAAAATTTTCTTAAGCCCCTTTAATCTTCCATTAAAGGACTTAGCCAAAATCGGCTCTAAACCTTGATCAAACCAATACAAATTCTTGGGATTTTCTCAAAAATAATTTATATTCTCATTATATTCTTATATATAAATGAAATATAAATATAAATCAATTAAATCCAACTCAAAAATTAAATTCCAAATTTAAAATGCTTGAAATTCCTTTAAATCCCTTAATTTTTCATTAATGGATTTAACCTAAACTTTGATCAAATCTATTCAAATTCATGGGATTTTCTCAAAAATTATTTGTTTCCTCATTTATATTCTCATATATAAATGGAATATAAATATAAATCAGTCAAATCCAAGGTAAAAATTAAATTTCTAATTAAAAATTCTCTTAAATCCTTTAAATTCCCTTTAATGGATTTAATCCAAATCATGATTAAACCACTTCAAATTCTTGAAATTTTCTCATGATCAATTTAGATTATCATTTATATTCACATATATAAATGAAATATAAATTCAAACAATCAAAACCCACTTCAAAAATCAAACTCAAATCCACTCAAAATTCAATCTAAGTCTTTCAAGCCAAAATATTGAACTTACCCAAATCACTTTCAAATCAAGCCAAACCCTTGATTTTCTATCATGGTTCAATCAATCGTACAATCATGAGCTCATATACAGATCCAAATCTCAATCACTCAATCAAAACCCAAATCAAAAATGAAACCTAAAACTCCTTCATATTCTTCCTTTAAAAATGAAATTTTCAAATGGATCAAAATCCATTTGATTTCAAATCACTTGTAAATGGATTTATATTTCAATCATAAGTCCATATACAAGATCAATCAACTTTAAATCAAGCTTTGACCAAGCCATTTGACCCACTTAGTCTCACTTTACCCAAAGTGACCTAAAGTACCCTTATGAGCCAACTTTTGATCCTAACCAAATTGGATTGAACCAAACTCATATATCCCTCTCATCATGATCAATAATCATTATGGGATGATCAATCAATCAAATTGGGTCAAACCAAGTCAAACCTAAGGGTTGACCAAGTCAACACTTATCCTAAAATGAAACCTAACATAGCCAAAATCCACCATAGGCCAAATTGATTGAAACCATTGATCTAAGTTCACTTATAACCTATGTTTGAACTTGACCAAGCTAACATTTGAGCTTAACCTAGCCCAATTGGCCCACTTGACCCAAGTTGACCCATTTTGACCTAAAGGGCTAAAATGGGTCAAAACTTGATCTAAGCCAAATTGATTGAAACTAATGAGTCAAGTCCATTCCAAATCACTTGTGGAACTTGACCAAAGCCTCAATTAGCCAACTAGACCCAACCTAGCCCAATTGACCTTAGACCCAACATGACTAAAGGGGCATGTTGAGCCAAATTGAACTAACCCAAATTGATTGGAAACAAAGATACCAATCCACTCCATATGACTAACCCAAATAGGTCAATTGGGTCAAATAGGTCAACTTGACCCATTTGACCTAAATGAAGTCATATGAGCCAAAACCAAATCTAATCCAAATTGAACCAAACCAAAGGCACCAAAACATTTCCAATGGTCATATGAACTTGACCCAACCCTTGGTTTGACTCAATTTGACCAATTGGTAAACTTGACCCAAGTTGACCCATTTTGACCTAAATGGGTCAACATGAGCCAAACCTATCAAATGGATTCCAAATCCAATGAAGCTTGGACAACATATTTTCTCAACATACCAAACATACCCAAAGTGAAAAAAATAGCAAAATGACCATTTTACGCCTACGCCATAGAAAAAAGTTTAGCCTAACCCATTGGTATTTTGGTCATACCCTCTTCACAATTAATTAAGACTTTCTTAAAAGCTCAAGGGGACTTAGTGATGAGTGGTGCACCCAACCCAATGGGTTTGGGTCAGCCCATTTGAGCCATGGACCAAACCCGACCACTTAGAGCAAAATTGAAATTTCAAATTCCCTCTTAAGCTCAATTCAAGCACATGGGAAGTTGGCATTCCACTCATCTGCCAAAACCATGAACACTCAAACACCAAAATGGCTCACTCATATCAATTAGATCAAAATGGCAGCATTATGCATCGATCGTTAAGGGGAAAAATATACTCCCTTACATTTTCTCACTCACTCAATTGAGCACTAGGGAGTCAGAGGATCCATTTGCAAGTAGATCCTAAGCTTCCTAGAGGGAAATTCAATTTCCATTCTCTTGGTTTTCTCCACTTGAAAATAGGGGAGGTCCATTTAAGAGCCAATTTCTTCCTCACTCCAAATTGATCCAATTGCTTATGCACACTCCATCAGGGGGTCAAGTCGAGTTTGTTTAAGTTCTCTCTAAAGTTCTAAAGGAAAGGGGAGACCTAGCTTGATCAAAGCTGTAAAGGGATTGAGGAGGAGTTGGTCCATAGAGCTCTATACTCAACCTCAAGTGCTCAACACTTCAGCAAGGCTTCATCTCAACCAGACGAAGCTTCTCTAAGGGAATCGAGCATCGGCGATCACCTCCGATGAGGTTAGTGATTTTTCGAGTTTAATTCTCATAGGTGTTGGTCCTTTGTGAAGTGAACTTTAATTTCATGAGAAATCAACCGTTGGATAGGTTAGTAATTATGCTTAGATGGTGTGGGTTGAGTCTTATATGGTTCCATGCTATATCGGGCTTGGATCTCCCCTCGGATCATGGACAGTCTCCATTAATCCTCATGGAAGAACATGGCTCATCTTAGCTGTCCATCCGTGCATTTTAGATGAATGACTAAGATTATTTGACATGTTTTATAAATCCTTTATCTATTTTAAGCCGTGGGTTAATCCTTAGTCATTTGATCTTTGATCAAACGATCGAGAATATAAGCACATGCGCTGCCAGCCACCTTCTTGATGTGACATTTAAGTGGGTGGCTCATGTTGATGTAAAGCCCATGCCCAACCATGTGGTAAGGTATTATCGGTTAGTCATTTACCTAATTATTTCCTAATTAATCCCTAGATCTTCTAAAATTCATAACTCATCATAGAAAAATCAAAAAATAAAAGGAAAGATGCTATGGAAAGACAATTTTATCTATAATATTTTAAAAATGGTTTTAATGAATTTTGAATTACCCTTTTCTCTGAATTTAGGTTTCTTTAGGAATTTTAATTATTCTTTAATTAAGTCACCTATTAATCTCAAATTTTTAGGGTTCATTTTAGGGGATGACCTCTGCCTCCCCTAATTTTGTTGAGATTTATTGAGAGCTTAATTAGGAAAATTTCTAGCTCATTCTCTAATTACCCCTTTCATGTAATTAAGGGTAATTAAGGTGTGATTAGTGGATTTACCCTATGATTGAGTTTGATTAAGGTTAGATACAGTGAGTAGGAGTTTTATGGAATAATTTTGGGGTATTTTCCCTAAGCTATTCCCTAAACCCCCTTTTCTTTCCTTAATCCCCTCTTAATTAAGGGTTAATTCATTAATTATACCTTTAAACAATTTTCAAAAATTCTAAAAAGTTTTAGAACTTAATTAATCTACCTTGGGTAGATGCTTAGGTGTTTAATAGCCTAAGTCTAATTAAGGAAATTAAAATCTCTTTCATAAGTATGAAAGGGTGTTTTAAAAGTACTTAAGTTAAACCCCTTAGATTAATTAACTTTAAATTGTGAGCCAAATTGCATTAGGCCTTTTCATTATTAGGTGCATTGCAAATTTAAATACCTTGTGGATTTTATGTCATCTCATTGGCTCATAATTACTTAGTTAATTTTTCTAAGGTGGTGTAGGTAAGGGTTAATTAAGCCACTTAATTCATACCTTAACCTAATCAATGCTTAAAAATGGATTTAATTATCTGAAAATTAAACAAAAATATAAAACACATGTGATAATGGGTTATGAATAGTAAACTCATCTCACCTTTTCAAAATTAAATCAAACTTCAAACTAAACAAAAATCATTTTGAAATTCA
Source organism: Cymbidium sinense (assembly GCA_021442155.1). NCBI lineage: Eukaryota > Viridiplantae > Streptophyta > Magnoliopsida > Asparagales > Orchidaceae > Cymbidium > Cymbidium sinense. The sequence goes on from CM038217.1 coordinate 54,759,809, forward strand.
CTTTGATTTATTCTAAAATTTTAAATTCTTTAAGATTGTCTTTAGGATTTAAGTAAAGTGAGTCTTTTTACATGCTTTCATTGCTTTAGATCTTTCCCAACATGTTAAGTTGTATGTTATGTGATTCATGCATTCATAATTTCATGTTTCAAATTGTAAAATTAAAATTATTTACTTTATGTCAAATGTGCATGTGCTGGCTAAAGTAAAATATGTGTGGCTATTATCATTAAAAAATCCAAAATATTTTCACAACTTATAAATGAAATATCAAATTTGAAAATTTTCTATTCATATCTTAATTATAAGCTTATTTGCGAGGAATTATAAAGTCATGTTTAGTGTAGCCTTTCCTTTCTTTCTTAAGTTAGCATAGTTTAGAATAGGAGTTGGTAAGATGTAGGGTTCATTTGAAAAGAACCCAACACTTACTTAATTCTATACCCTATTCATCCCAATTCCATCATCTAAGAAGGATTGACTATACTTACATGAATAAATTGCATAAACAAAAAAGAAACTATTAAACAACTATTGCATCTTCCTTTTCCATTTCATTTCTTTTACATATATGTTTGTACTTAAGAAAAGTGGTATATTAGTCTGGACAACCCCAAAGTTGCAAGGCTTTAAGTAGCCCTAAGTAGGCCTTGTACCTTACATCTCTGGTCAACAACGGCATTGTACTCACTTATGCCTTTCTTACTTTCATGTATGTATGTGAAATTTTGGATAAGGAAAGCCTTTTCTACTTAAGAAAAATCATGCATATTCAACTTCTAAATTTTCTTAAAATGGATTACTTAGCATGAATCATAAAGTGTGTTAACTATTCTCATTTTCATGTATAGATATGCTTAGGATCCATCCATATGCATGTTATAAATTAGGAAAGAAATGAAGTAATGTGTGTAATATGAATTTTGATTCATTTTATTTAATCTTAAAATTCCTTTCTTTTTTAAATAGGTTTGTTTAGAGTTTGTCTAAACTTAGAATTGATTAAAATATGTAATCAAAATATTCACCTAAATGAAATTAAAATGTGAACTTACCTTAGAAAAATTAGGTTAGGGAAGGAAGAGAAGTTCTCTTCTCTTTCCCTCTCTTCATAACTTAGTAATTAATTGTAGGTTTCACTCAATCCAAATTAAAACATAAAATAAAAATAACCTAAAACACTCAAACAACTTAAATGAAACCTTCATCTAAGTTTAACATGTCCTCCACACTTAGAAAACTTGAACCTAAAGTCCTAAGCTAAGCATACTACACAAACCTTCAAAGCACACAGATTAACCTAGGTCACCACTTCTAGCTTTGGGTTAGGTTGATTCATGATTTGATGTTATGTTTAGTTTTATGATGAATATTTTAGACTGATGTTATGGTGTATGCTCGTAGAATGAATGGTAGGATGTGCTTAGTCTAACTATTCTTTTCTACAGGGGATTGTGCTAAAGGGGTGTTATCATAAATAAAAATATAAATGTTTCTTGCTTGCAGGTGCTTATACCCTTTTGCATAATCCATAGGCCAGGTGAACTTAGTCACCCATTTCTAGGGAGATAAGTCCAATATATATGCTTGGGATTTGTGTGGTGTAATTTAACTAACCTTTATTTTGCAAGTGTTAGTTAGATTTCTACTTGTCCTTTTCATGTAAAAGTTTGTATATTTAGGATTTTGGAATGATTTGTTATGGAGATTAGGATGAACATTGGTCAAAAGATCCTATCTTATGCACCATGTGAAGCCTTGGAGCAACTACCATCCAACCATTCAAAGGAGGAACCAAAGAAGAAAAGAAGAAAAGATAAGAAAGAAAGAAGAAAGAAGAATAAGGTTTGAAGACCCCCATAACAATGAATTCCTTTGCTTAAAATGTAATAATATTCATTTGTAATCCGAGTTATATAAGGGTAGAGCTCAGCTACCCAAATTTGATATTTTTAGGTTTGTGCGGTGGTGCCCGACCACAAACGACCATTTATTCATTTTATGATTAGCTTTATAAATTGATTGATGATTTGATTAGCTTTTGCATTAAGTGGCATACTTTTCCTAGTTTCTTCCTTGCTTTATGTATGGATTGAATGTGGATTAGGCTCTTTAGGGAAAAATAAATCTTTTACCCACCTTAGCAACTCAAATTAAAAGTAAATAACTCATAATCTCACTTAAAGCTTTGAATTAAAATTAAGATAAAAGAATTAGCAACCCCTTAGCTGGATGAGCATTTCTTTATAATATCATGCACAAATTCATCTTATTTCACTCTTGATTGGAGGGCTTCCACCTTTGCTAGAGAACCCAACTTAACCTTTGAGGGTCATGGTGGAAACTCACCCTCCTTCTTTGATTTTGGCCAATAATCTAAGTTCTCATGCATTAGTCATAAAAATCCTATTATCCTGAGTCAAAATGATTGTCCAAAAATAAAAATAAAATAAAATTTGAATTGCATTAGATTTAGGTCATTTGAATCATGTCCCTTTACATGATCTAGTCTCTTTAAAGAGTGAGTTTAAGGACTTAGCTTCTTTCTAAATAATAACAGCCTAGCTATCTTGCATAAGCATAAAGACTTGCCTACATGTATTTAAAATTATAGGAAGAGTTAGTTTGTGGCCTCCCCCAAGTAGTTGTAAGTCCAAGTTATCAGGTGGTTTGTCCTCTCTTGTGGAGGCAAACCAATTACCCATTTTCGCTTTAGATTTAGGTTTTGCTTCCAGCCCTTGCCGAAGTTTCCTAGATTTAGGTTCTGAGGTTGCTTTTCCCCTTTGTGGGCCATAAGCATAATTCCTCACCTCTTAGGCATTTCCTTAATCTTGTGTTAAGGAATCTTAAGTCTTAAAATTTGAATGAAAAATGCAACTCAAACAAATTAAATCAATTTGTAAAATGTAAAACCCAATTTTAGGATAGTTTGAGATGCTCGCTAGGTTTCCTAGCATCATGAGAATTTCCTACTTATTTCTCATTTTGGCTTCGATAATAACTCCCTCTTTTGATCAATCTCATTTGATCTTCAAATATAAACCAATCGATTGATAGTCCTTTCCAATTAAAATCTTCAGAGATAATGATAATTTAATCAAGAGTTTTCTTAAGGAATCTCATCCCTTAGGATGTAATTAACTATGGGGGCTTGCCCCTGTAGGGAATTTAACGAACTCGATTTAAAACAAGGCATACTTTACTTTTACATGTAAAGTAAGGGAAGAATCTCAGGTACATATGCAGACCCATCATCCTTAGGAGTCCTTATTGAAGTGATTAGTTATTAAAGGTAGTGACTTCTCTTTCGAGATAATCACTATACCTTGATGGCGTATCGATCACTGAATATACATCACGTGGCATCTTACTAAGATGAATTTTTGTAGGGTTTCTTCTTTCTTTTCTCCCCACAGATTTGAAACGCGGCTCCCTTATAGAAAATTTTCACCACAAAATTTTCTGGTGACTCCATTGGGAATTGTTCCTCTCTCCATCTTTGGTAAATGATCGTTGTCTTTGAATATTGGTAGTGGATTTGTACTTTGGTATGAATCCAAGACTATCCTTTTTTTCCGTTGGCACTTAGCTCATTTCATTCCTGAGTTGAGTTAGCCAACATCTTTAGGTTTTAGTACCGCATTCCTCGTTGGTCTTAAAACCCCCATTGGGTTCCTCCAATGGGTAAAAAAACATATAAAATAAAAAGAAACATATCTTAAAGACTTCCTCTTTATCATCTGCATGATAAGGAAAGGTTCATCCTAAAAATAATAAAACTTTCATAAAGAACTTTGCTTTTTCAAAAGTACCTTTTCAAAAAATGCACTTAATAAAATATCCACAAAATTTTGTCACCTTCATTTAACAATTCACATAATTGTTACATGTAGGAATTTTTAAAAATAAAAATAATAACATTTTCCAAAAGCACAAATGAATAGATCTTTCAACTCACTTTGATGAAGGCTTCATTTTTTAAAATAAAATAAATAATTATCTTTTCCAAAAAAAATCACAATCATAATAATAAAACTTTTCAAAATGCATATATGAATTCTTCTATTCAATATACTCACACTTATTGAATGGAAAGTTCATTTGGAAACAAAATTAAAATTTTCAAAAAGCACACATGAATACCTTCATTTAATATACTTAAATTTATTAAATGAAGATTTCATTCCCAACTAAAAAATATCATTTAGGAAATCTCACTTAAACGTTTCCCACATATATTTTTAAGATGGAATTCCTCCCTTTTAAAAAGCAGCAATCACACACAAATTAAAAATATCATATTTCAAAAATAAAATGGATTTCCATTCTACATATTTAAATTTGTTGAATGGAGGTCCTCTTTTCAAAAAAAAATCAAAATCAAAATCAATAATCACATTTCAAAAATATTCAAAACACATTTTGGAACCTTACTTAACATACCCAAATTTGTTAAGTGAAGCTTCCAAATCCAAAACCAAAATCAACAATCACATTTCAAAATTTTTAAAACACATTTTGGAACCTTACTTAGCATACCCAAATTTGTTAAATGAAGTTTCCAAATCAAAAATTCAAATAATTTTTCAAAACACATTTGGAACCTCACTTAACATATCCAAATTTATTAAATGAAGTTTCCAAATCCAAAATTCAAAAAAAAATTCAAACACACATTTGGAATTTCATTTCGCATAATCAAATTTGCTAAGTAAAATCTTCAAATCCAAAATTCAAATTTTCAAAAATTTTGAAACACATTTGGAATTTCATTTAACATACCCAAATTTGTTAAGTGAAGTCTCCAAAATCAAAATACAAAAAAAATTTCAAACATATATTTGGATTTTCATTTAGCATAATCAAATTTACTAAGTGAAGTTTCCAAATTCAAAATTTAAAATCAACAATCACATTTCAAAATTTTCTAAATACATTTGGAACTTCATTTAACAAACCCAAATTTGTTAAGTGAAGTCTCCAAATTAAAATCCAACAAAAATTTTTCAAAACTCATTCGAAATTTCATTTAGCATAATCAAATTTGCTAAGTGAAGTTTCCAAATTCAAAAAATTCAAAATCAATAATCACATTTCAAAATTTTCTAAACACATTTGGAACCTCACTTAGCATACCCAAATTTGTTAAGTAAAGTTTCCAAATCCAAAATTCAAAAATTTTCTAAACACATTTTGGAACCTTACTTAACATACCCAAATTTGTTAAGTGAACTCTCCAAATCCAAAAATTTCAAAATTTTCAAACAGTATTTGGAACTTCATTTAACATACCTAAATTTGTTAAGTAAAGTTTACAAATCAAAAAATAAAATTCAAAACTTTTCAGAAACATATTTTGGAACCTCACCTAGCATACTTAAATTTGCTAAGTAAAGTTTCCAAACTCAAAACAAAAATTTCTCACACACCTTTGGAACTTCTTCCCTTAACATATCAAATTTCTAAGGAGAAGTTTCTATTTTTCAAAATCAAAAATGAAATCAAAATTTCAAATACACCATTTGAAATTTCATTTAGCATACTCAAATTTGCTAAGTGAAATTTTCATTTCATAAAACCAATTCATCTTTTAGCAAATTTTCTAAGTTGAAACTCCACTTTCAATCACATCAAAAACAAAATGAAGCACCTTAGGATCCCCTTAGCATTCCAAATTTGCCAAGGATCCTACCCTTTTCAAAAATCAAAATTTTCCAAACAAAATGATGCACCTTAGGATCCCTTTAGCAAACCAAATTTGCTAAGGATCCTACCCTTTTCAAAAATCAAAACATCCCAAACAAATGAAAACACTTAGGATTTTCTTCTTCATTTGCTAAGATTCTATTTTCAAAATCAAACATAATACACTTGATTCACTTAGCATTTGCTAAGTAAGAATTCCAAAAAATTTCAAAATCAAAACAAAACAAAATTTTTTGAAAGAAACAATCACTTTTACTTCACTTAGCATACCTAAATTTGCTAAGTACATAAAATTCAAAAACATTCAAACAAAACAAAATCATTTGACACTTACTTTAACATACCCAAATTTGTTAAAGGAAAGAGTCTTCCAAATCACAAAAATTTAAATTCAAAACAAAATGAACCTATGGAAGCATCCTGTCAAAATCTTGAATCCATATTTTAACATACCTAAATTTGTTGAAGTTTGGATTCATACTCAAATTCCTCTTTCAATCAATCTTTCCAAATTCATTTGAACCCCACTTAACACTTCCAAGTAGTTGGATGTGGGTTCAAATTTTCAAAATTCAAAATTCAAAATTTATGAAGACAGAAAACTGATGCAAGTTCATTTCTCATTATAGATCCTTTTCAGCTAGTATAGTGCAGTTTCAGTTTCAGTTTACTTCGGTCAGTGCAATGAAAGGTTCCAAGAAATTTGCCTTTACTTTTTCCCATGGCATGGATCTAGTCTTGGATCGACTTCCTGTTTGGACCATATCTTGATCCATTCTTTGTGAGGATTTGAGGGGCAAAATCACTTGGGGAATTTCCTCATAATAGTCAATGGGAAGAAGGTGGCCATGCGGGGATCATCATGATCACCATTCATATATCTCCTCGAAGAGGAAAGCGTGGTAGTACCACGAGTTGATGGTTCGATGAGTCGCACTTCCGGTTAGTTGTAGTTCATCCTCGAGTTGCACATGTTGCCCGGTGCTAGCACCCCTACCATCTACTAGGGTAAGGCTCCAGTTTCGGCTTGCCTCTCCACATTTGAGTATGGGTCTAGCTCACACTCTTCTCCTCTCACAAGCAGAACCGCATGATTCAGCGGTTCCATACTAGGATAGCCAGAGAGCTTGAGGAAGCTGCCAGATCAGCCATGGATGAGTCTCCCATGATCACATCACCACTGGTTATGGAAAACCAATTTCATCCTCTCTCAGGATCAGATAGAGAGGATGCCAGGAAGATCCGTTCATTGCCTCCTCCAGTGGTGCATCTACAACCAGCAGTTTCTTGGTGTAGGAGGTCATACGCTGGCCTTTGCTCTATTCTATGCTAGGTAGGTAGAGCATATGGACGCTTGGAGTTTGATACTCAATTAGATTTATGATATGTTATCCCTGTAGCATAAGGAGGTAGATCCATCAGGAGAGGACCCGTAAGGCCCATACATCATACATTACCAATAGAGAGCGACGAGGTTGGTTGTGCCACTTCTACTTTGGTTGACTTTCCATGCGCTTGCCGACCATCGACAATATTCATCCTTATGGACCACCACCATAGGAGGCGTTATACACAAGAGTGGGTGTCTCCACCCCATACTCACCCATGTTCCCCATGTAAGTCTCATCACCCATTCCATCTAAGGCCATGAAGGCCGCATCAGGAAAGAATGTACCTATTGGTGATCCTGGCCAAGGATCCTACTCTCCTACACCACCCATTGTGGTAGGGCGCTCTCTGCTCGACCTTCCCGATGGTGGTGCGAAGTGAGACCCCGAAACATCGTGGTCATTCCTTCACCAACTCGACCCATACAGCCAGATACGGAGATGGTGATGACTATCATAAATATTCCAGATGATAGTTCAATGGAAGCAGTGGTAGATGATTAGCCTAGGATTGTTACCCTTATTATAGCCAGTATTAGTTTGGATTATCATTCTTCTAGTGAGTACAGTCCACATAGGATTGACTCCCCAGCTACAGGTGAGGTCTAGTGCCTCTCAATTCATGATAGCGATCACATCGGTCAGCCCAAGCTTTTTGTACCTATTGAGTTAGATTGATTCTTAGATAAGATAGTTGCACACTATTTTATGGAGAAAAAGGAGATCTTAGGGTATGCATGGGCTGATGAAGAAAGAGTCACCTTCGATCCCAACAAAGATGACCTGATGGGGGATTTAGCTGGCGTATGCATGGTTGATACTAGAGGTTCTCTTCTTAAGGATCAACAGGCCATAGAATGTGATGAGGGTGATCAAGGAAACATCAAATCACCCATCACTCACGTTAAAGGCGAAAGAATGGTGATAAGAAGGACAATAGTTCTGAGAACTTGTTAGTAGCGCTGCTTCAATAAGCCCTCTAGTTCATCCTAGTACAGTCGATGTAAGTCAGCCTGAGCTAGTGCATGTCTTAGACCTAGTTAGGACTCTACCTCCTATTGAGCAAGGTAGCAGTAGTCTGCATAGGAAGGTAGTGGAAAGTGCATCCATACATGAAAAAGATTTGAAATCCATGGTTGAGTAGTAGGTGAAGGAAGCCTTGGCTCATGCCCGGGGAGGATTATCGATTCCAAAAGGTAGACCTTACCCAGAGGAATTCAATGCTATCCAGTATCCCAAGGGTTTCGTGCCTCCTTCCTACAAGAGCTTGATGGCGGTGAATCGAGGGAAACATATAGCTCACTTGGGGCTTGTTGCAATCGGTGGCAGCGATGCTTTACTCTTTAGAGTCTTTATCTATAGCCTAGCGAGTATCACTTTTGATTGGTATGTTGAACTACCCAATGATTCAGTTAAGATATTTGTTGAGTTAGAGCAAATCTTCATCAAGAGATTTGTTGGAGCTCAAAGTTCTTAGAGCGATCTCATTATATAGCACTCTAGTGAGTCACTTATTGATTATATTCTCAATGGCTAACGAGTATGAAGTGTGAACCATTTGTTTGAACATGCCATTGAGATTCTCTTGAAGAAAATACATGGCAAGGTCGCCTTCATGCTTAAGGAATTCACCATAAAGACATTTTAGAAGCTAATCAACAAGGTGGCTAGTCTACAAGGAGAGGCTAGACAGTTGCCTTTTCCAGATCAGTTGCCAAAGAAGAAATCCCAAAAGGTCTATGAGAAGAAACCTGGAGCAATAGTAGTGGTTGACAAGGGGAAGCAGCAGCTCGAGATCAGTCTAAGAGACCACAACCTCAGCATCCTCTACCTTCTTTGCCACCACTGAGGTAACCATACTGGCCTCCACTGTAACCTCCACGGCTAGCATAGCTACCACCTCAGCCATACCACCACTAGCAATGGCATGCATATCTACTGTCAGGTAGCTATGGTCCACCTACTCTATTAGATAAGTTAAATAAACCTTATTCTTTTAAGAGGGAGGTAATAAGAAAAATCTTTAAGAGTCTCTTAAAGAAACATGATTTTCAGCTACCCGAGCCTCGGAGACCAGAGAAAGTAGGAAAATTCATGATCCAAACTTTTTCCCTTACCACCGTATGCTATGCCACATTTTGGAGGATTGCTTTACATTCAAGGACTGGCTTGAACACAGTTTCAAGATCGGTGCTGTCATTATCCCAAAGGAAAACCTTATGGAATAACCTTCTAGTTCCATTAGAGTAATCCTCAAGGATACAAGAGATCCTACTAAAACTAAAGAAGGTTGGGATATTTTTTTGTCTAAAACCTCTAAGAAAATAATTCAGAAGATTAAGAAGCTTTCCTTGTAGGTGGTTGAGTTAGCTCAAACCTCCAACACCAAGGAAGGTTTGCAAGTTGCCAGTGCCAACTCTAAGAAATTGGGAGCTCAGCAGCAGCACCAACATGTGTCAGCCCAGGATAGACCCTTAGTACAACCACCATCCATGTCCAGACTCTAGCCTTCAGTTGCAGCTTCCACACCGGTGACTTCTACCATTTCAGCTAGCTCTTTTGTTTCTTTTACTAGTAGAACTCTTGTATCAGCAGATAAGGGCATCAAATCCCTTACTCCACTTACTCTACTAACTTCTACTTTGTACCCCAAATACTTTCAAGAAATTAAAGATTAAAGCTAATTTGAATTATATCTGTGTCTCTTCTGATGAGTTGTCTTCTTCTATTCCTAATGATAACTCTTCAAGTCTAATGAACTATAACAATTTTGATCTTCCTCTTTCTGATTCAAAGTTGGATTTTCTAACTCTGAATACTATGTGCTCACCTCTTGAGATGGACTTGGAATCATCCAATTCTAAGAGTCCCATAGGAGAAGTTGTAGGTGAGCCTGAAGTGCAGGTAGAACTTGCTGCCACCTTTCCTCCAGAGATTACCAAAGTCAACCTTCGTAATGGCAAGGTTCTACCTCCTAGGGCAACACCTCCAGATAGAGGGAAATAAGTCATTGGTACTAAAGATCGAGAAGCCCTTCCACAAGATGCTCCACCCTTGGATATGCTTGTGGAAGATCAGCCGAAGGTGGACTACAATGTCCTTTCTCATCTAAGAAAGTTGTCATCTAAGCTAAGCATATATGATGCCCTTGTCTTATCCGAAAAGATGAGGGAGTCACTAATCAAGGCCCTCCTTGATCTTGAAATATGCTTAGCTCAACTGACCCCTATAGGTGAGGAAGCACATTATGCAAAAGAAGCCCAAGGGATCACCTTCACAGATAAAGACCTTCTCTGGGGACTTGGAGCACAACCTCCCCATCATACATCAACATGGAGTTCACTCACCAGGGTTCTCATGGATTCAAGTGCATCAGTAAACATTTTGAGTCTAAAGACCCTTGCCTATTTGAGGATCGAGATATATACTCTCCGAGGAGATATGATGATGTTGAGAGGATTTAATGATCAAGCCGAGCAGGCTTTAGGTTCTATAGTATTATCATTGGAGATCGGTGAATGGAAGACTGAAGCTAAGTTCTACATCATTGATTCAAATATTTCGTTCACTACTTTCCTTGGTAAGCCTTGGATACATCAGAACAAGATCGTTTCATCCTGCCTTCATCAGTGCATCAAATTCAGAAAAGAGGGAATTGAGTACCGCATCAACGGGGATAAAAAGCCATTTTTAATTAGAGAGGATACGATCTATGAAGATACAACCAAATATCTTCCTCAAAACACCCTTTTGTCATGAACTTGGACAAAATTCAAATACAAATGCAATAGCAAAAGAAAATATAAAAGAAAATGAAAAGAAATAGGAAAGTCCAAGTGAACAAGAAAGGGAAATTGAAGAAGAAGTGGATCCGCATATCATATTACACCCATGATTCATTCCATCATATGGATATGTGGGTAGGATGGCTCAACCTCCACCAGGTAGAGGAAAACAGAGGCACAGAGGTGAAGACCTCTAGTTGGCCTTGACCAATAAAGGTCGTGTTAGTTCATAGTACCCTACTATTCACATAGACTTGGAATCCTGAGGATGAGTCCAATGTGATTAGTATACCAACCCTCTCGTGGGTTCCATTGGAGGTGACTTTGATCCCCAGAGATGACCAGCCTCAAGCAAAGCAAAGTATTTGAATCTAGTTTATGTGAAACTATTAGGTGGGTTGGGAACCTTAGCTCTTACCTCACTTACATCTCAAAAGTTGAAGGTTTAGTAGTTAAGGAAGTCCCTAAGTCTTAGGACATGAAGCGAAGGTTCTTTTGGGTTCATCATCCTCAAGTCTGATGTAGGACTTGAGGAAGATACTTTTAAAGAATTAATGGAATTACCTTTTGACTTTTACTACCTTGTGTTCAAAATCTTATACAAAAGGTTTAGTTTACATGGTCCAAGCAGTCAAAATATTTTGAAAAAACTATGGAACAATACAGCAGGAAGCACAATCAAGAGCGATAGGATTGATAATGGGTCCAATCAATGATGAAGATTATTGCCTAGTTGTTACCAACCATTTGGAATCTAATAGTTTCTTCTCACACATCCCCAACTCTTATGAGAATGTGTGTTTAGAAACTTCAGATGATTTAGATGATCTCCAAGTCAAAGAGGCACTGCCAGAATTTGAAGAGGATATTCATTCAATAATCGACAAGCTAAAAAGAATCGACAAGAAAATCCTCTCACATATACATGTTTATTCTTGAATAAAGAAGAAACTAATGACTTAGTTAGGCTATTGACTGAGTTTAAAAATTGCTTCACATGGAGTTATGAAGAAATGCCTAGATTATCTCCTAACGTAATAATCCACAAGCTAGTAATAGACCCCAACGTTACCCCTATTAAGCAAGCTCCTAGACGCATGCGATTAGAAATTGAACAACAAAGGTCATTTTAAGTCATGATGTTAGTTTTTATCGGGGAAGAAAAATATCTTTGTTAGCTTGTTGTCATTAAGAAGAAGAATGGAAAATTACATTTGCATCGATTTTAGGGAGGCATGTCCTAAGGATGAGTTTTCACTATATATAATGGTGGACATTCTCATCTTTCATGGATGGATCATCTCATAAAAATCAAAATATCTCAAAATATGTTTATGATTTCGCCCTTAAAATGTTGGTGCTACATACCAATGGTCATGACTCAGATCTTCAATGAACTCATCCATCATCAGGTTAAGTGCTACATTGATGATCTAGTAGTTAAGAGTTTAAAAATGGAAGACCACCTCTTTGACTTGAGAGTAGTTTTTGAACGGTTAAGATAATATAACCTCAAGATGAATCCCCTGAAGTGTGCATTCGGAGATGCTTCAGGGAAATTCCTTGGGTTTATTGTTTAATAACAAAGAATAGAAATAGATCTTTAAAAGATTAAAGCTATCTTAGAAATGCCACCTCCTAAGAGTTTAACTCAACTCAGATCCTTTCAAGGATGGATGGGGTATGTAAGACGCTTTATCTTAAACTTATCATGGAGATACAAACCATTCTTAGCACTTATCAAAAAGGGCACCAAGTTTAAGTGGGATGACAAGTGTCAGTATGCTTTCAAAGATATCAAAGAGTACTTGGTGAAGCCACCAGTTCTAGCCGCCCCTATCTCGGGTAGGCCCTTGATCCTTTACACTGCTATATTGGATGACTCTCTTGGTGCTCTATTGGCCCAAGCCAATAATGAGGGGAAGGAGAGTGCACACTACTACTTCTGCCATTATCTGATCCCTGCTGAAGCAAATTGTCCACCCATTGAAAAACATTGCCTAACTTTGATATTTGCATCTCAGAAGCTACGACACTATATGCTATCTCATAAGGTGAACTTGATCTCTAAAACCAATCCACTGCAGTACCTCATGACACGGCCAACACTTTTCGGACGTTTGGCTCATTGGTCCATGATACTCTCGCAATTTGATATCACATTTGTACCCCTTTGTGAGGTAAAAGGTCACGCACTAGCAAATTTCTTAGCAGCACACTCACTTCTTACTTATTCTCTGCTTAGTGATGATCTCCCAGATGAACAAATCATGAACTTAGGAGAGGCTGGCAACCACCAATGGGAGATGTATTTTGATGGTGCTGCTTCTTTTCTTAAAGGTGAAGCACCACGATCTATTCTCCTAGGAAAGGCAGGGGTAGAAATAGTTCTTTTAACTCCAAACCATGATGTGATGAGATTCTCATACTATCTTTCCAACCCTTGCACCAATAACAAAGCTGAGTATGAGGCTTTGATTTCCAGTTTGGAGTTAACCATCACTATCAACATCAAGGGCATCAACATCTTTGGGGATTCTCAGTTGGTCATCAACTAGATTGTTGGGCCCTACCAGGTTCTCAAACGCACGCTTCATCATTACTACGAGTATACCATGAAGCTGTTGGCCCAGATTCTTGAATTTACTATCTACAAGGTTCCCCGAGCAAAGAACACAGTAGCAAATGCCTTAATGAAACTTGCCAAAGAGTTGGCATGTCCAAAAGATGAGTCCATTTCAATAAGGGCATCCCTTATTAATTCAGAACTTATTGAGAGACTTTCTCTTGAAGGAGAGATTGTTGTAGCCAAAATGGACAAGGAGATGGATTGGCGACAATCATTCATAGATTACTTGAACACCAAAAAACTATCTCAAGCATCAGGTGAAATAGAGAGCTCTTTCCTATGCTCCTTTTGATGACACCTTGTACCACCGATCATTTGACCAAATGTGGTTACGTTGTTTAGACAAACGCAAAGCCCATGAAATCATAACTGAGGTACATTCAGGTCTATGTGGAGCTCATCAGTCCGATTCGAAGATGAAGTCGAAGATCAAAAGACTCAAATACTACTGGACTTCTATGATCACATATTACATGGACATAGCTAGGAGATGCTATCAGTGTCAGGTGCATGGTGTGGTCCTCCACCAACCACCCAACATTCTACACCCTTGGATTCATGGCCATTTGAGTTGTACCGACATTGTAGGTCCGATCGATCCTCCTTCTTCCAAGGGGCATCGATTCATCTTAGCTACTACCGAATACTTTTCCAAGTGGGTAGAAGCCATCCCACTCAAAGAGGTCACAGCTCACCATGTGCTTTAGTTTTTTAGGAACCATATCATATATAGGTTTGGGGTGCCTCGATAAATTATATATGATAATGATACTACATTCAAAAGCATGAAGATCGACAGCTTTGCCAGAAGACATGGTATAGATTGAAGATACTCCACCATCTACTACCTCAAAGCTAATGCTTTAGCAGAAGCATTCAACAAAACTCTCATCAAGATACTGAAGAAGACTCTTGATGATAACAAATGACAGTGGATTGAGCAGTTGGTTGAAGCCTTGTGGGCTTACTGCACCACATACCGAACTCCAACTCAGTCTACCCCATTTTTCTTAATGTATGGGTCTGAAGCTATTCTTCCTTTAGAAGTTTAACTCCCATCACTAAGGATAGCATCGAGTAACAAGATCACTACAGAGCAGAATGCAAAGTTGTGGTTAGAAGAGCTCAAAGGTTTGGAGGAAATTCACCTACAGGCATGCCAGAACCTCGAGTTGTAAAAGGCCAAAATGATTCAAGCTCATGCTGGTCTGCCCTAGATCTTTCTGAGTAGAAGAACTTGTGTTAGTTCTAAGGAGACCAATTATTACTTGTCAAAAGATGGGAGGTAAGTTTGAACCCACCTGGGAAGGCCCCTATGTTATAGAGAAGGCCTACCAAGGAGGATCCTATCAGCTTATTGATTGTAAAGGTGAACACCCAATGCTTCCAATTAATGGGTTCTATCTAAAGAAACATTACCCATGAAACAAAACTTGTTTGAAAATAATCATTAATAAAAAGAACAAAATCTGATTTCATTCATCAAATCTTCTCTTCTTTTGAAGTGTTGTTTGCTTTCCTTGCGAATTCGTTATGATGTGTTTATGGTAGGTGTAAGAGTCCCCCAGTGGCATCCTATCCCTCTTTCACAACACAAACATAATCTCTCAATGCTATTAGAATAGGTGTAAGAGAACCCAAGAGGCATCCTATTTCGATTAGCATAACTAAGTTAGAAGTGAGAGAACTCAAGCAACACCCTTTCTTAGTGGGAATTCTTGTTGCCATCCGTGGCATCATTTCATAATTCCCCAATGTGTTTTAAGGTAGGTGTAAGAGTCCCCCAGAGGCATCCTATTCCTTTTGACACATGCAGACAATAAATACAAATCTTTTGTCTCGAGCTATTTTGATATGGGAGCAAGCCCCCTATGACACTCACTCATTAGCTGCTCTAGGTTGGGTCTACATGCCACCACGCTAGTATGTCACCCTAGTGGTCATTTATTGGAAGATGTGAGTCCTCGTGCTTTCTTCCTAACTTGATCATTGTAAACCAACAAGCGCCTTATTAGTATGATAGTCTAGATTGAGTATATTTGAGATTTAGGATAAGTCCCCCAGAGGCTCCTTTCCTTCTGACTACTTTTGAGCTAATATAAGTTCCCTCAGTGGCATTCACTCAGTAGTTGCTCTAGGTCGGATAGCACCTGTCGAGCTGAAGATAGACTATCCCAATAGTCAATTCTGTTATTGGAAGATGTGAGTCCTCGAGCTTTCTTCCTAGGCTGATTGTTGTAAACTGATGGGCACCTTAGGTTGGTTGATGTTCACTATACTGACAACAACTCACCCGGTGAGTATACCACTCTTGGCAGATATGAGTCCCCATGCTTTCTCCTTGAGTTGGACACCGAATACCTATTGAATTTATGACTTGCCATGTCATGTTGGATTAAGATTAAGCTCATCCCCTGGGCACTCTATTTGGATCAAGTCCTTTGCAACCCCATTTAAAAACTTCCCGGGTTATTTTTGGATTGGATAGTTCCCCTTTCCTAATAACCACCCCTATGGTTAGAAAATTTATTCAACGGATGAGCAGATTCTCCTTTAGTTTCATAAATTTGAGATAAGTCTAGGCTGATATAAGCTTCTTCTCAGTTTGATCCCTCGCAAATTAATAGGGTCCACAATAAAATAAATAAACTAAACAAACAAACAAAATTAATTCGCTTATGGATTAGGAATTCAAGCCCCGAAATGACCCCTTTTCCCAAGCAAGCACCCTATCTTTAGGTGTCGTGACTCCTATATGAATTACTACGAGTTGAGATAAATCCTGGTACTCACTCCGTAGTCACCCTTAGGTCAATTTCAATCTATTTTGCCACAAACATGTTACCCCAGCAGTCATTCCACTTTGAAAGGTATAAGACTATGATGCATTCTTTCTAGCATGATTATCACAAATCGATGGGCAGCCCTAGGTCGGGTTTGATTTGTTGTTCAAAGCAATCGATCACCCCAATGATCTTTTCTAGTGGAAGATGTGAGATCCCAAGCTTTCTTCCCTTCAATTGATCATTGCAAAATGAAAGTCACTCCTTTGGTCGGATAGTTCTCCCATTATATCGGAAGCTACTCCCTTTGGTTCAGTAAATCTGAGATAGGTCTAGGCTTCTATAAGCTCCTTCTAAGTGTGATCCATCGCAAACCAACGGAATCAATCAAAACAAATCTAAAAAGAAAATTAACTCTTAACTATTCTTGAGCTAATTTAAGTTCCCCAGTGGCATTCACTCAATATTCAGCCATAGATTGGGTGTGATTTGTTGCCCAAAGTAACTGATCATTCCAATGGTTCTTTGTTTCTAGAAGATATGAGTACCCATGCTTTCTTCTTAAAATTTGACCATTGTATACCAAAAGGCATTTATCCTTGGTTGGATAGTCCTACCTTGTGGTTGGTAAACTACTCCCTTTGAATTGGCAAATCTGAGTTAAGTCTAGGCTTCCATGGCCCCTACTCAGTGAAATTCATCACAAACCTATGGGAGCCATCATAAACACACAAACAAAACTAAAAATAAAATCAATCTTGACTATTTTTTAGTTGATCTAAGTTCCCCAGTGGCATTCACTTAATAGTCAGCCCTAGGTTGGGCTCAATCTGTTGCCTTGCCAATAGATTACCCGTGTCTACTTTGGAGGATGTAAGTCTACACTGCTTTCTTCCTGAATACTGCATACCGAAAGGCATCCCTTTGGTTATTTAATCCTACTATGTGTTTAGTAGACTATCCCTTTGGATTGGTAAATCTGAATTAGGTCTTAGCCCCCATGGCTTCTATTTAGTACAACCCATTGCAAACCAATAGGGTTCATTCTAAAAAAATAATAATCAAACCTAATAAAAAATTGAAACAAATTCAATCCTCTACCCCCAATGGAGATCTCTCCCTAGTGAGATTTAAATCAAATCAAACCTCTCATCTCCTTGTGGATGACTTGAATCTGCTTCCCAAGTGGAAGGTTCACACTCTATCCCTTAGTGGATTTCTTCCCTCTCTCTTATGTCTTGGACATAAGTTGAGCCACATTGCACTATGCTCTAGATTCCTTCTTTTCTTGGGTCAAGGATAGATCTGTTGTGCTTATGATCTTTTCTGTTGTTGATCATTTGGTCCACGTGCGGTGTTCCTTGTCAATCACACCACACCTACTGGGCACCCTTTGTTGACCTCATTTTTAGAATGAGCTCTCAACACCTCCATCTTAGGCTTAGGAATTCTCTTAGACTTTAAGGGTCCTTAATCTTAAGACACATCTAGTGATTAGGTGGACACTCTAACCTAGCCCTAGAAGACATAGAAGAGTTAGCCATAGGAATAAATTATGCCTCAGGGGTGTTATGAAAATCTCCTAACCTTTAACTTAAACCATTCCTCACTTTCCTTCATTCAAGTCAAACTCCAAATCAATTCTATTTGATTTTCTCAAACTCAAATCAACTCCATGTGATTGAAATCCATGATTGAAACCCATGACTAAAATCCATCAAAAATTCCTAAGTTCAAATTTCCTAAGCCCATAACCCTTTCTTAAGGACTTAGCCAAAATCATGATCAACCTATTCAAAGCTTTGAGATTTTCTCATGATCTATTTATATTCTCATTTATATTCACATTTATAGATGAAATATAAATTCAAACCCATCAAATCAAATTCAAAATTCCAAATCAATTCATGAAAATTTTCTTAAGCCCCTTTAATCTTTCATTAAAGGACTTAACCAAAATCAGCTCTAAACCTTGATCAAATCAATTCAAATCCTTAGGATTTTCTCAAAACTTATTTATATTCTCATTTATCCTCTAATATATAAATTAAATATAAATATAAATCAATTAAATCCAACTCAAAAATTAAATTCTAAATTTAAAATGCTTGAAATTCCTTTAAATCCCTCAATTTTTCATTAATGGATTTAACCTTAACTTTGATCAAACCTACTCAAATTCATGGGATTTTCTCAAAACTTATTTGTATTCTCATTTATATTCTTATATATAAATGAAATATGAATATAAATCAATCAAATCGAAGTCAAAAATTAAATTTTTAATTAAAAATTCTCTTAAATCCTTTAAATTCCCTTTAATGGATTTAACACAAATCATGATTAAACTACTTCAAATTCTTGAAATTTTCACATGCTCAATTTATATTTTCATTTATATTCACATATATAAATGAAATATAAATTCAAACAATCAAAACCCACTTCAAAAATCAAACTCAAATCCACTCAAAATTCAATCTAAGTCTTTCAAGCCAAAATCTTGAACTTAGCCAAATCACTTTCAAATCAAGCCAAACCCTTGATTTTCTCTCATGGTTCATTCAATCCTACAATCATGAGCTCATATATAAATCCAAATCTCAATCAATCAATCAAAACCCAAATCAAAAATCAAACCCAAAACTCGACATTCTTCCTTTGAATATGAAATTTTCAAGTGGATCAAAATCCATTTGACTTCAAACCTCTTGTAAATGGATTTATATTTTCCTAAGTCCATACAAGATCAACAAATCAAGCTTTGACCAAGCCATTTGACCCACTTAGGCTCACTTGACCCAAAGTGACCTAAAGTACCTTATAAGCCAACTTTTGATCCAAACCAAATTGGATTGAACCGAACTCATATACCCCTCTCATCATGATCAACAGTCATCATGGGATGATCAATCAATCAAATTGGGTTAAAAAAGTCAAACCTAAGGGTCGACCAAGTAAACACTTAACCTAAGAAAAAAACCTTACATAGCCAAAATCCACCATAGGCAAAATTGATTGAAACCTTTGATCTAAGTTCACTCATGACCTATGTTTGAACTTGACCAAGCCAACATTTGAGCCTAAACTTACCCAATTGGATCACTTGACCCAAGCTGACCCATTTTGACCTAAAGGGCCAAAATGTGTCAAAACTTGATCTAAGCCAAGTTGATCCAAACCAATGGGTCAAGTTCATTCCAAATCACTTGTTGAACTTGACCAAAGCCTCAATAGCCCCAACTAGCCCAATTGGCCTTAGACCCAACATGTCCTAAAGGGGTCATGTTGAGCCAAAATTGAACCTAATCCAAATTGATTGGAAACAAAGATACCAATCCACTCAATATGACTAACCAAACCTACACCTACCTCAACCTAACCCAAATTGGTCAAATGCGTCTAATAGGTCAACTTGACCCATTAGACCTAAATGAAGTCATATGAGCCAAAAAAACCAAATCTAATCTAAATTGAATCAAAACAAAGGCACCAAAACATTTCCAATGGTCATATAAACTTGACCCAACCCTTGGTTTGACCCAATTTGACCAATTAGTCAACTTGACCCAAGTTGACCCATTTTGACCTAAATGGGTCAACATGAGCCAAACCCTATCAAATGGATTCCAAATCAAATGAAACTTGGCCAAACCTATTTTCTCAACATACCAAACATACCTAAAGTGAAAAAAATAGCAAAATGACCATTTTACCCCTAGGCCATTGACGAAATTTTGGCCTAACCCATGGGTATTTTGGTCATATCGTCTTCACAATCACTTGAGGCTTTCCCAAAAGCTCAAGGGGACTTAGTGTTGAGTGGTTTGACCAAACCATTTGACCCATGGACCAAATCTGACCACTTAGAGCAAAATTAAAATTTTAAATTCCCTCTTAAGCTCAATTCAAGCACATGGGAAGTTGGCATTCCTCCTCAAGCACTGACCATGTGCACTCACAACCAAAATGGCTCACTCCATATGCTCAATTGGATCAAAATGGCATGGAAATTGTCGGTTGTCTAATCTTTCAAGGGGGAGATATACTCTCCCTAATACACTTCTATTTTCACTCACTCACACTCAATTAAGCATTAGGGAGTTAGAGGAGCCACTTGCAAGTGATCCTAAGCTTCCTAGAGGGGAATTCAATTTCCAACTTCTCAATTTTCTCCACTTTAAAAAAGGGGAGGTCCATTGAAGAGCCAATTTCTTCCTCAATCCAAATTGATCCAATTTCTCTTGCACACTCCATCAGGGGGTCAAGTCGAATTTATCTAAGCTCTCTCTGAAGTTCTAAAGGTAAGGGTAGAACTAGCTTACTCAAAGTAACAAAGGGATTGAGGAGGAGTTGGTCCATAGAGCACTATACTCAACCTCAAGTGCTCAAAACTTTAGAAAGGCCTCATCTCAACCAAATGAAGCTCCTCTAAGGGAATCGAGCACTGGTGAGGTTAGTGATTTTCTGAGCTTAATTCTCATAGGGGTTGGTCCTTTGTGAAGTGAGCTTTAATTGCATGAGAAATCAATCGTTGGATAGGTTAATAATTATGCCTAGATGGTGTAGGTTGAGTCTTGTATGATTCCATGCTAGATTGGGCTCGGATCTCCCTTTGGATCATGGACGGTCTCCAATAATCCTCAGGGAAGAACTTGGCTCATCATAGATCCATGCATTTTAGATGGACAGGGATTATTTGGCACATCTTTATCTATTTTAAGTTGTGGGTTAATCCTTAGCCGTCTGATCTCTAATCGGACAGCCAATGATATAAGCGCATGCGCTGCCAACCACCTTCTCGATGTGACATTTAAGGGGGTGGCTCATGGCGTGATGCATGTAAAGCACGACCGCGCTTACAGGTGTAATGGGGTTAGTTATTTACCTAATTAATTCCTAATTAATCCCTAGATCTTCTAAAATTAATAACTCTTCATAGAAAAATTTGAAAAATAAAAGGAAAAGTGCAAAGGAAAGATAATTTCATCTACAATATTTTAAAAATGGTTTGAATAAATTTTGAATTAGCCTTTTCTCTGAATTTGGGTTTCTTTGGGAATTTTAATTAGCTAATTATTCTTTAATTAGGTCTCAAATTAATCTCAAATTTTTAGAGTTCATTTTAGGAGATGACCTCTGACTCCCCAAATGTTTTTGATATTTATTGAGGGCTTAATTGGGAAAATTGCTAGCTCATTCTCTAATTACCCCTTTCATGTAATTAAGGGTAATTAAGGTGTGATTAGTGAATTTACCCTATGATTAAGTTTGATTAAGGTCGATCCAATAAGTAGGGTTTTATGGAATAATTTTGGGGTATTTCCCTAAGCTATTCCCTAAACCCCTTTTCTTTCCTTAATCCCCTCTTAATTAAGTTAATTCATTAATTATCCCTTTAAAATTTTCAAAAATTCTAAAAGTTCTATAACTTAATTCTACCTTGGGTAGATGCTTAGGTTTTTAATAGCCTAAGTCTAATTAAGGAAATTAAAACCCCTTTCATAAGTATGAAAGAGTGTTTTAAAACTACTTAAACTAAACCCCTTAGCTTAATTAACTTTTAATTGTGAGTTAAATTGCATTAGGCCTTTTCATTATTAGGTGCATTGCAAATTTAAATACCTTGTGAGTTTTATGTCATCTCATTGCCTCATAATTACTTAGTTAATTTTTCTAAGGTGTTGTAGGTAAGGGTTAATTAAGCTACATAATTTATACCTTAACCTAATCAATGCTTAAAATAAATTTAATTATCTAAAAATTAAACAAAAATACAAAACACATGTGGGAATGGGTTAGGAATAGCAAACTCATCTCACCTTTTCAAAATTAAATCAAACTTCAAACTAAATAAAAATTATTCTGAAATTCACTGATCTATTCTAATTTTTCTTATTCTTGAAGAATGTCCTTAGGATTTAAGTAAAGTGAGTTTGTTTACATGTTTTCATTACTTTAGATCTTTTCCAACATTTTAAGTTGTATTTCATGTGATTCGTGCATTCATAATTTCATGTTTCGAATTCTAAAATGAAAATTGTTTACTTTATGTCAAAGGTACATGTGTTGGCTAAAGTAAAATATGAGTGGATTTTATCACTACTAAATCCAAAATATTTTCAAAACTTATAAATGAAATATCAAATTTGAAAGTGTGATATTTATATCTTAATTATAAGCTTGCATGTGATGAATTAAAAAGTCATCTTTAGTGTAGCCTTTTCTTTCCTTCTTATGTTAGCATAGTTTTGAATAGGAGTTGGTAAGATGTAGGGTTCATTTGAAAACAACCCAACACTTACTTAATTACATACCCTGTTCATCCCCATGCCATCATCTAAGAAGGATTTCCTAAACTTGCTTGAATAAATTGCATAAACAAAAATGAAACTATTAAATAACTTTTGCATCTTCCTTTTCCATTTCATTTCTTTTACATATATGTTTATACTTAAGGAAAGTGGTATAATTTTCTAGACAACCCTGAGGTTATGAGGCTTTAAGTAGCCCTAAGTAGGTCTTGTACCTTACACCTCTAGTTAACAATGGTGTTGTACTCACTTATGCCTTTCTTACTTTCATATATGTATGTGAAATTTTGGATAAGGAAAACCTTTTCTACTTAAGAAAAATCATGCATATTCAACTTCTAAATTTTTTTAAAATGGATTACTTAGCATGCATTATAAAGTGTGTTAATTATTCTCATTGGCATGTATAGATATGCTTAGAATCCATCCATATTCATGTTATATATGTTGGGAAAGAAATGAAGTAATGTGTGTTATGTGAATTTTGATTCATTTTATTTAATCTTAAAATGCCTTTCTTTTTGAATAGGTTTGTTTAGGGTTTGTCTAAACTTAGGATTGATTAAAAGATGTAATCAAAACATTCACCAAAATGAAATTAAAATGTGAACTTACCTTAGAAATTACTTAAGGATTAGTCAAGGGAAGAGAAGTTCTCTTCTCTTTCCCTCTCTTCATAACTTAGTAATTAATTATAGGTTTCACTCAAACCAAATTAAAACATGAAATAAAAATAACTCAAAACACTTAAAAAATATAAATGAAACCTTCCTCTAAGCTGAACATGTCCTCCACATTTATAAAACTTGAACCTAAAGTCCTAAGCTAAGCATACTACACAAACCTTGAAAGCACACACATTAGCCTAAGTCACCACTTCTAGCTTTAGGTTAGGTCAGTGCAAACTTTGATGTTATATTTTGTTTTGTGATAAATGTTTTAGACTGATGTTAGGGTGTATGCTCGTAGAATGAATGGTAGGACGTGCTTGGTCTAATTATTCTTTTCTGCAAGAGATTGTGCTAAAGGGGCACTATCATAAATAAAAATATAAATGCTTCTTGCTTATAGGTTCTTATACTCCTTTGCATAATCCATAGGCTAGGTGGACTTAGTCACCCATGTGTAGGGTGATAAGTCCAATATCCAATATACATGCTTGGGATTTGCGTGGTGTGATTTAACTAACATTTATTTTGCAGGTGGTAGTTAGATTTCTACTTTTCCTTTTCATGTAAAAGTTTATATATTTAGGATTTTGGAATGATTTGTTATGGGGATTAGGATGAACATTGGTCATAATATCCTATCTTATGCACCATGTGAAGCCTTGGAGCATCTACCATCCAACCATCCAGCCATCCAAAGGAGGAACCAAAAAAGAAAAGAAGAAAAGAAAAGAAATAAAGAAGAAAGAAGAATAAAGTTTGAAGACCCCCCATAATAATGAATTCCTTTGCTTAAATTGTAATAATATTCATTTATAATCTGGGTTGTATAAGGGTAGAGCTCGGCTTCCTACATTTGATATTTTTGGGTTTGTGCGGTGGTGCCCGACCACAAATGTCCATTTATTCTTTTTGTGATTTGCTTTATAAATCGATTGATGATTTGTTTAGCTTTTGCATTAAGTGGTATGCTTTTCCTAGTTTCTTCCTTGCTTTATGTATGACCTGGATGTGGACTAGGCTTTTAGGAAAAAATAAATCTTTTACCCAACTTAACAACTCAAATTAAAAGTAAACAATGCATAACCTCACTTAAAGCTTAGGATTAAAATCAAGATAAAAGAATTAGCAACCTCTTTGCTGGATGAGCATTTCTTTATAATATCATGCATAAATGCATCTTATTTCACTCTTGATTGGAGGGCTTCCACCTTTGTCAGAGAACCCAGTTTGACCTTTGAGGGCTGTGGTGGAAACTCTCCTCCTACCTTCTCGATGATTTTGGCCAATAATCTGATTTCTCATGCATTAGTCATAAAAATCCTATTAGCCTGAGTCAAAATGATTGTCCAAAAATAAAAATAAAATGAAATTTGAATTGCATTAAATTTAGGTCATTTGAAGCATGTCCCTTTACATGATCTAGACTCTTTTGGGAGTGAGTTTAAGGACTTGGTCTCTTTCTAAATAGTAACAACCTAGCTATCTTGCATAAGCATAAAGACTTGCCTACATGTATTTAAAATCATAGGAGGAGTTAGGTGGCCACCCTAGGCGGTTGTAAGTCCAAGTTGTCAGGTAGTTTGTCCTCTTTTATGGAGGCAAACCAATTACCCATTTTCGCCTTAGATTTAGGTTATGCTTCCGGCACTCGTCGAAGTTTTCTAGATTTGGGTTTTGAGGTTATTTTTCTCCTTTGTGGGCCATAAGCATAATTCCTCACCTCTTAGGCATTCCCTTAACCTTTTGTTAATGAATCTTAAGTCCTAAAATTCTAATGAAAAATATAACTCAAAAAAATTAAATCAATTTCTAAAATATAAAGCCCAATTTTAGGATAGTTTGAGATGCTCGCTAGGTTTCCTAGCATTATAAGATTTCCTACTTATTTACCATTTTGGCTTTAATAATAACTCCCTCTTTTAATCAATCCTATTTGATCTTCAAATATAAACCAATCGATTGATAGTCATTTCCTATTAAAATCTTCAAAGACAACGATCATTTACCTTAATAGAGAGTTTTTTTAAAGGATCTCGTCCCTTAGGATGTAATTAACTATGGGGGCATGCCCCTATAGGGAACATAACGAACCCGATTTAAAATAAACCTTGCTTTACTTTTCCATGTAAAGTAGGGGAAGAATCTCAGGTACATATACAGACCCATCATCCTTAGGAGTCCTTATTAAGGTGATTGGTTTAATTAAAGGGTAGCGCCTTCTATCTTTTGAGATAGTACACTATACCTTGATGATGTATCTGATCACCTGAATAAGTACATTTGCAGATCTGTGTGCCATCTTACTAAGATGAATTTTTATAAGGGTTTCCTCTTTCTTTTCTCCCCACAGATTTGAAAGGCGACTCCTTTATAGAAATTTTTCACCACGGTCTCCAAGTATCAATAGTGGATTTGTACTTTGTATGAGTCCTAGACTATCTTTCTTTTCTGTTGGCACTTAGTTCATTTCATCCTTAAGCTAAGCTAACCAACATCCTTTAGATTTTAGGACCTCACTCCATGTAGGTCTTAAAACCCCTATTGGGTTTCTCCAATAAGTGAAGATAAAAATTTAATAAAAAGAAATAACTAAAGACTTCCTTCTTACCATTTCCATGGTAAGGTAAGGTTCATTCCAAAAATAAAGAAAAATAAATCCTTTATAAAAACATTAATTTCCAAAAAGCACTTTTTCAAAATGCACATAATAAAATGTTTGCACAAAAATTTTCATAAATCAACCTCATCTAAAAATCTTCATAATTGTCATATGTAGGATCATTTTCAAAACAAAATCAATAATAATCTTTTCAAAAATAAAATCCAAAATCATATTTTCAAAAAGCACAAATGAACATCCTCATTCAATTTATTGAATTAACATTTCATTTTTAAAATAAAATCAACAATCATCTTTTCAAAAATAAAATCCAAAATCTTATTTTTCAAAAGCACAAATGAACATTCTCATTCAACTTATTGAATGAAGATTTCATTTTCAAAATAAAATCAACAATCATCTTTTCAAAAATAAAATCCAAAATCATATTTTGAAAAGCACAAATGAACATCCTCATTCAATTTATTGAATGAAGATTTCATTTTCAAAACAAAATCAACAATCTTCTTTTCAAAAATAAAATCCAAAATCATATTTTCAAAAAGCACAAATGAACATCCTCATTCAATTTATTGATGAAGATTTCATTTTTCAAAATAAAAGCAACAATCATCTTTTCAAAAATAAAATCCAAAATCATATTTTCCAAAAGCACAAATGAACATCCTCATTCAATTTATTGAATGAAGATTTCATTTTTAAAATAAAATCAACGATCATCTTTTCAAAAATAAAATCCAAAATAATATTTTCAAAAAGTATAAATGAACATCCTCATTCAATTTATTGAATGAAGATTTCATTTTTTTAAACAAAATCAACAATCACCTTTTCAAAATAAAATCAACAATCATCTTTTCAAAAATAAAATCAATAATCATCTTTTCCAAAAATTAAAACACATTTGGATTCTTCATTTAGCATACCCAAATTTGCTAAGTGAAGATCCTCTTTTCAAAAAAAAAAATATCAAAATCAAAGCATCAAAACATAAAACACATTTGGATTCTACATTTAACATACCCAAATTTGCTAAGTGAAGATCCTCTTTTCAAAAAAATAAAAATCAAACATCAAAACATAAAACACATTTGGATTCTTCATTTAGCATACCCAAATTTGCTAAGTGAAGATCCTCTTTTCAAAAAAAAATCAAAACATCAAAACATGAAATACATTTGGATCCTTCATTTAGCATACCTAAATTTGCTAAATGAAAATCCTCTTTTTAAAATAAAAAAAAAATCAACCAACACTTGGATTCTTCATTTAGCATACCCAAATTTTCTAAGTGAAGATCCTCTTTACAAAAATCAAAACATCAAAATCAAAAATATATTTGAACCTTATATAGTATACACAAATTTGCTAAGTAAAATTCTCATTTTCAAAAGAAAAAAAAATTCAAAATCAAAAATCAAAACACAATTGGATCCTTCATTTAGCATATCCAAACTTGCTAAATGAAGATCCTCTTTTCAAAATCAAAAATCAAACAACATTTGGATTCTTCATTTAGCATACCCAAATTTCTAAGCGAAGATCCTCTTTTCAAAAATCAAAACATCAAAATCAAAAATACATTTGAACCTTATTTAGCATGCACAAATTTGCTAAGTAAAGTTCTAATTTTCAAAAGTTCAAAATCAAAAATAAAAACACACATGGATCCTTTATTTAGCATACCTAAATGTGTTAAATAAAGAATCCTCTTTTCAAAATCAAAAATCAAAACACATATGGATCCTTTATTTTTCATACTTAAATTAGCTAAGTAAAGAATCCTTTTTCCAAAAATCAAAACAAAACACATTTGGATTTCTTTAGAATACCTAAATTTGCTAAGAATCCTCTTTTCCAAAATCATCTAAAAAATACACATATTTGGATTTCTTTAGCATACCTAAATTTACTAAGAATCCTCTTCTCAAAATTATCAAAATAAAACACATCTACATTTCTTTTATTTAGCATACCTAAATTTGTTAAGTAAAGAATCCGCTTTTCAAAAGTCAAAACAAAATACATTTGGATCCTTTATTTAGCATACCCAAATTTGTTAAGTTAAGATCTGATTTTCAAAAACAACAAAACACTTGGATACTTCATTTAGCATACCAAAATTTGCTAAATAAAGATTCCATTTTCAAACACCTCACTTAGCATACCCAAATTTGCTAAGTGAGTAAATTCCAAAATGACAAATCAAAACAAAATCAGTTGACCCTTTACTTTAACATACTCAAATTTGTTACATAAAGGGTCCTCAAACATAAAAATCAAATTCAAATATGAGGCAATGGAAGCATCAATCTCTTCAAAAATATTTTTGAACCCATTTTTCAACATACACAAATTTATTAAAAATGGATTCTACATTCAAAAATCTCTCCTAAAATCCAAAGAGCCCCACTTAACATATTAAAATTGTTGAGTGTTGGTTTAAATTCTAAAAAATAATTAAAGCAGAAATATGATTCGAGTTTTCTTTCAAATATTATAGACTTTCAATCATTTTCAGTCAGTTCAGTTCAGTTTAGTTCTAAATGGAAACTCAGAAGTATGTGTTTACTTTTCCTTTTGGGATGGATTTAGCCTTGGATCGGGCCAGACTCCCACAGACTGACTTCGCCCACCTCATTCATTTTGGTTGAGGTTTCAAGGGGGTTAGGATTACCTGTGAGGGGACCACCCTCACAACTGCCAGCAGGAGTGTGGTGATCAGGCAGAAGCCGATCATCCAGGTTGAGATGTCATTTGACTCAAAGTTTCCCTCACTTAAGAGGAAGGCTGTGGCAACTCCCACAGTAGTCGTAGTTCCAGTCTCAGTGGGCTCAGTGGTTCTCCTTCCTACCCCAGTATGGGCTAGCACCCACTCGTTGGCTCCTTCTAATGGGAAGACTACCCTATCTTCAGGGATAGTCTTCCCCACATACAAGATAGGGTCTAGTTCTCGTGCTGCTCCTCCTAGTAGGACTCAGCGCACAACCGGTGCCACAAGATCAAGCGGCATCACGATCGCTTAGCTAGGGAGTTAGAGGAAATTTCTCAGTCTGCAGTAGAGGAGTTACCTAGGATAGTGTCTCATCTTATCACAGAGAACAAGTTTCACCCCTCTCATTTGATGGAGGATCTCAATTTCACCTCCACCCACAGTTCATTTTGAGGCTCCTATCAGTGATAAGAGGAGGTCATATGTCAGCCTCAGATCAATTTTGTGCTGAGTTGGCAAAGCTTTTGAATGATCAGAGTCTGTGGCTCAATTTGATTTATGTTCTATCATGCCTCACAGTGTGGGAAGACATATGTGAGAGAGAGCTGAGGCCCGTGTATCGACATGTTATTAGCCAAGAGAGGCAGGAGGCTCAAACCCCTTGTCAATTTTTTTTTGGTTCAGCCACGATCGATCATCATAGCATCCTACTGACTGATACTACCCACCATAGAAGAGGAGCTCCTACCCAGAGAGAGTCGGTGGTGCCTCCACCACACCGCTCTACTCTACGCCTACTATCTCCAGTAAAAGTTTCATCATCCATAGTTCCAGCAAAAGCCATGAAGGCTGCATCCAGGGAGAAGAGAGCCCCACTGGTGATCCGACTATAGAAAAGAGATCCCATTCCATCTACACTGCTGACAAAGGTGAGGTCGAGCTCTCCTGCTAGACCTCTTGCCCAGTTGTGGTGAAGAGGGAATGGTGACCACGGAGCATTGTAGTTGTGCTAGCGCCACCACCACTACAGCAGACTATGAAGATAGCAGCATCAGAGGGAGGAGGAGACAGCTTAATTTCCCCCATGGAAATAGATCCTCCTACGAGTATCACTCCACCCAGATCTAGTGATAGTCAGGAGCATCTATATAGTCCTCACAAGATTAGTTCTCCAGTAGTAGGGGAGGTTAGATATCTCTCTATTCATGATAGTGGTCCTACTACCAGTCAGCCTCGATCTTTTGTACTTGTTCAGTTAGACCGTTCTCTAGATGATATTGTAGCTCAATAACTGGTTGAGAAGAAAGAAATTCTAGGATACGCCTGGTCTGACCTAGAGGATGAGAAGATCAATTTTGATCCCAATGAAGAAGATCTATTGGAGGATTCAACAGGGGTACATATGGTAGACACTAGGGGTTCCCTCGTTCTTGATCAATAGAGTTTGTAAGGTGCTGCAGTCGAGCAGGATGATATAGCCTACTCGACCCAACACCTCTTTCAATAACTAAGCAAAAGGATGAACAAATAGATAGGATGGGGAAGAGGCTTGAAGACTTGCTAGCAGTAGTTTTGGCACTTTGGAACCAAGCCCTGGTAGTACATCCTACTATTGTAGAGGTAGGTCAGCATGAGTTGTTGCATGTCTTGGATCAAGACAAGACTTCACCTTTAGCAGAGCAGGGTAGCACGAGCTTGTATAAGAAGGTAGTGGATAGTATCTCCATATAAGAAAATGATATTAAAATTATGGTTGAGTAGTAGGTGAGAGAAGTGTTGGCGCAAGCCTGAGGAGGATCATTAGTTCTAAAGGGTAGATCCTACCCAAAGGAATTAGATGCCATCCAGTATCCTAAGGGTTTTGTGCCACCTTTTTTCAAGAGCTTTGATAGCAACGGGAACCCACGGTAGCACATAGTGCACTTCAGGGCCAGGTGTTGTAATACTAGAGGCAGCGATGCATTACTATTTTGTCCTTTTATTAGTAGCTTAGCAGGTATAGCCTTTGATTGGTACGTTGAACTCCCCAATAGTTTAGTGAAGACTTTTCCTGAGTTGGAGCAACTCTTCATTAAGAGGTTTGTTGGAGATCAGCAAAGGGTGACTATAGGCGATTCGTTGTGTCTCAACAACACCCTAGTGAGTCCCTAGTTGATTATATTCTGAGATGGCATAATTTGATTATAAAATGCAAATCGTAGCTATCTGAACAACACGCCATTGAAATTTTAATGAAGAATATTCATGGCTCAATCACCTTCATGCTCAAAGGTTTTACCATCAACACATTTCAGAAGCTAATCAACAAGGTGGCTAGCTTACAAGGAGAAGCCAAATAGTTGCCTTTTTCGGATCAATCAACAAAGCCAAAGCCACATAAAGCTTATGAGAAGAATCCAAGGGCAGTGATGGCAGTAAACAAGGGGAAGCAGCCAGCCAGAGAGCAGTATGAGAGACCTAGAGCTCCATAGCTGCCACTTCCACCTCCTCTATGATCGCCTAGGCCATCATACTAACTGCCATAGTAGCCTCCATAGCCTTCACCACCGCCGCCTCCTCCTCAGCCACATTCATAATAGCAGTACATATACCCACCGCCAGGTAGCTACCATTCACCTACTCTTTTAGATAAACTAAACAAACCTTATTCATTTAAGAGGGAGGTAATCAAGAAAATCTTTAAGAATCTCTTAAAGAAACTTGATTTTTAGCTGCCCAAACCTAGAAGGCCGGAGGAAGTCGGCAAGAGCAATGATCCTAACTTTTTCCCCTACCACCACATGCTAGGCCATATTTTAGAGGATTGCTTTACATTCAAGGACTAGCTTGAGCATAGCTACAATATAGGTGCCATAGTTCTCCCAAAGGAATACCTTATGGAACAACCATATAGTTCTATTAGGGTAATCCTTAGGGATACCTGCGATCCTCTCAAAACTAAAGAAGGTTGGGATATCTCCTTATCCCGAACCTCTAAAAAATTATGTCAAAAATCAAGAAACTTTTCTTGTAGGTGCCTTAGGTAGCTCGAACCTTCAACATCAAAAAAGGTTTGCAAGTTGCCAAAGACAACTTGGGGAAAGGGGGAGCTCAGTAGCAGCCCACACCAGCCATGGATAGCCAAGTAGCGCAACCACCAGTCGAGCCCAACCTCCAGTCCACAGTTGCAACTACTACTTCAGTGAGCACTTCTACTTCAGTTAGCTCTTCTTCTAGTAGACATCTTGTCTCGGAGGATGAGGGCATCAAATCCCTCACCCCCACTTACTTTACTAGATTTCTACTATGTACCTCCTTCAAAATCCAAGAAATCAAAGAAATAAAGCTAGTTTAAATTACATCTATGTCACTTCTGATGGGTTGTCTAATTCTACTCTTATTGAAAACTCTCCAAGTCTAAACAATAATTATAATAATTTAGATCTTCTTCTTACTAATTCAGAGTTGAACTTTCCTTCTCTGAATACTATGGGTTCGCCTCTTGAGATAGACTTGGAATCATCTGATTTTGAGGGTCTTATAGGAGAAGCTGTAGGTGAGCCTGACAAGCAGGTACAATCTTCCACTAAACTGCCATAAGAGATCACCGAAGTTAACCTCTATAGTGGCAAGGTTCTACCTCCTAGGGCAGCACTTCAAGATACGGGGAAGTAAGTCATTGGTTCAGATGATCGAGAAGCCCCTCCACAGGATGCTCCACCCATGGATATGCTTGCATAGGATCAACCCAAAGTGGATTACAATGTCCTTTCTCACCTTTGAAAGTTGACATTTAAGTTAAGCATATATGATGACCTTATCTTAACCAAAGAGATAAGGGAATTATTAATCAAGGCTTTCTTGATCAAGAGATATGCTTAGCTCAGCTGACCCATTGTTGGAGAGGAGACATATTATTCTAGAGAAGCCCAAGGAGTCACTTTCACAGATGAAGACCTTCTTCTATGGGACATGGAGCACAACCGTACCCTATACATTACAGTAGATATGGGTAGATTCAGACTTTTCAGGGTTCTTGTCGATCCAGGTGCATCGATGAACATTATGAGTCTAAAGACCCTTATTTATTTGAGGATTGACATAGCCACACTCTGAGGAGATTAGATGATGTTGAGATGATTCAATGAATAAGGCGAGAGGGTTTTAGGTTCCATAGTATTTCCTTTAGAAATAGGTGACTGGAAGACTAAAGACAAGGTCTATATCATTGATCCAAATACTTCATTCACTGCTTTGCTCGATAAGCTTTGGATACATCAGAATAAGATGATTCTATCCTCCCTTCGTCAGTGCATCAAGTTCAGAAGGGATGGAATTGAATACTATGTCAAAGGAGATGAAAAGCCATTTTCGGTCAGAGAGGTTGAGATATATGAAAATGCAACCTACTATCTTCCTCAAAATACATTTTATTGTGAACTTGGTCAAAACTCAAATACAAAAAAAAAGGAAAAGGAAGTAAAAGAAAAAGAAAAAGAAAAATGAAAATACAAGTGAACGAGAAAAGGATATCAAGGAAGAAGTAGAGCCATATGTCACATTCCACCCACAGTTCATTCCATCATATGGATATATGGGTTGGATGACTTGACATCCACTAGGCAGAGGTGGAGGTAGAAACAGAGGCAATTCCAGAGGTGGAAGACCCCATGGTTGGCAGCCAGCCAACAGGGGTTATGTTCCAGTTCATAAGAGTACCCCTACTATTCATATAGACATGGAATCCAACTCAGAGGATGAGTCTAATGTGATTAGCATACTAGCCAACCCCTCTCAGTGGGTTTCATTGGAGGTGACATTAGAGCTGGACAGTGATAAGATCAGGCCTCCAAGCGAAGCACGAATGCATTCAAATCAAGTTTATGTGAAACTATCAGGAAGCAGTTAGGAACCTTAACTCTAACCTCACTTTTCTCTCAAAAAGTTGAAGGTTCAATAGTTAAGGAAGCCCCAAAGTCTTCCATTGATGTGAAGTTGAAGAGATTCCTACTGGGATCATCATCCTCAAGTCCAAAAACTGATGTAGGACTTGAGGATAATTTATATAAAGAATTAATGGAATTACCTTTGGATTGGTACTCACCTTGTGTTCTTAATCTTACAAAGAAGGGTTTCATTCCTTATAAATGTTCTAAGCACAGGACAAAAATCAAGATCAGGACAAGGATTTGATACAGTGGGTCCAGTCGATGACGAAAATTACTACTTAGTTGTTACCAATCATCTGGAATCTGATAGGTTCTCCTCAAACCATACTAACTTTAATGAGAATGTGTATTTAGAAACTTCCGATGATCTAGATGATCTCTAAATCAAAGATGCACTGCCAGAATTTGAAGAGGAGATCCATTCAACAATTGATAAGCTTAAGGAAATCAACCTCGGGACAGAAGAAAATCTACGCCCGACATACATTAGTTCATTATTGAATGAAGAATAAACTAATGACTTAGTTAGGATATTGATTGAGTTTAAGGACTTCTTTGCATGGATCTATGAAGAGATGCTCAGATTATCTCCTAATGTAACATTCCACAAACTAGCAATAGACCCTAACGCTAACCTTATTAAGCAATCTCCTAGACACATGTGATTAGAAATTGAACAACAAGTCATTTCTGAAGTCAAGAAATTGATCGATGCTGGTTTCATCAGGGAAGAAAAATATGCTACCTGGTTAGCCAGTGTCGTGCCTGTTAAGAAAGAGAATGGCCAAATTCCCATATGCATCAATTTCTGGGACTTAAATAAGGCATGTCCTA
The DNA here is from genome assembly GCA_021442155.1 of Cymbidium sinense. NCBI lineage: Eukaryota > Viridiplantae > Streptophyta > Magnoliopsida > Asparagales > Orchidaceae > Cymbidium > Cymbidium sinense. The sequence continues at coordinate 54,794,180 of CM038217.1, forward strand.
AGGATAAGTTTCCTCTTCCTATACTAGAATTAATGGTGGACATCGCCTCATCTCATGTAATATTCTCCTTCATGGATGGGTCATCTCGCTACAACCAAATCATAATGGCCCCTGAGGATGAAAGAAACCCTGCTTTTTGAACCCCGATCAAAATCTATTATTATAAGGTCATGCCTTATAACTTTAAAAATGCTGGTTCTACATTCCAACGGGCCATGACTCAGAGCTTCAATGAACTCATTCATCATCAAGTTGAGTGTTATGTTGATGATCTAGTAGTCAAGAGCAAAGAAAAGGAAGACCACCTCTTTGACTTGAGAGTAGTTTTTAAATGGTTAAGATAATGAACCCCCTAAAGTGTGCATTCAGAGTAGCTTTAGCAAAGTTCTTTGGTTTTGTTGTCCGACATCGAGGAATAAAAATAGATCCAGAAAAGATCAAAGATATTTTAAAAATGCCACCACCAAAAAGTTTAACTTAACTCAGATCTTTCCAAGGGCGGTTGGCGTATCTAAGATGCTTTATCTCTAACCTATCGAGAAGATGCAAGCCATTTTCAGTACTTATCAAAAAGGATGCCAAGTTCAAGTGGGATGCCAAGTGTCAGCATGCCTTCAAAGATATCAAGCAGTATTTAGTGAAGCTGCCAGTTCTAGCAGCCCCTATCTCAGGAAGGCCACTCATTCTCTACACTACTGCATTGGATGACTCCCTCAGTGCTTTGTTGGCCCATGCCAATGATGAAGGGAAGGAGAGTGCTCTCTACTACCTCAGTCATCATCTAATCCCTGTTGAAGTAAACTACCCACCTATTGAGAAACATTGCCTAGCTTTAATCTTTGCATCCCAAAAGCCATGACACTATATGCTTTCTCATAAAGTGAACTTGATTTCCAGAACTAATCCACTGCAGTATCTCATTACATGGCCAACACTATCCGGACGTTTAACATGTTGGTCCATGATTCTCTCACAGTTTGATATCACATTCGTACCCCTCCGTACGGTGAAAGGACAAGCACTAGCATATTTCTTGGCAGCACACCTCTCTGCTTAGTGATGATCTCCTTGACAAATAAATCATGAACATAGGGGAGGTTGACAACCTCCGTTGGGAAATGTATTTTGATGGTGCAACTTTCTTTCATAAAGTAGAAGAACCACAATCTACTCTGCCAGTAAAGGCAGGGATAGGAATATTTCTCTTAACTCCAAACCATGATGTGATGAGATTCTCATACTATCTCTCTAATCCATGCACCAATAATGAAGCCAAGTATGAGGCTTTGATTGCCGGTCTAGAGTTAGACATTACAGTGTGTGTCAAAGCATCAACATCTATGGGGATTCTCAACTGGTCATCAACCATACTGTCAGGTCCTACAAGGTTCTAAAACCTAAGCTTCATCATTACCATGAGTATACCATGAAGCTATTGGCCTAAATCCTTAAGGTCACCATCTAAAAGGTCCCTCGAGGAGAGAACGTAATAGTAGATGCTTTGGCCAAACTTGCCAAGGAATTGGAATGTCTGGAAGATGAGTCCATTTAATAAGGGTCCAAAATAGACAAGTCCTATCCCTTATTATTGTTGAACTCGTCAAGAGACTTTCTCTTGAAGGTGAGGTTGCCATTGCCAGCAAAGATGAGGAGCTGGATTGGAGGAAATCATTCATAGATTACTTAAACACCAGTAAACTACCTCAAGAGAAATCACAAGCCCATTAGATGAAATATTGAGCTCTCTCCTATGCTCTCATGGATGGAACCGTGTACTGACGGTCCTTTGATCAATTGTGGTTATGTTATTTAGATAAACATGAATCCCATATGATAGTGACTGAGGTACACTCAAGTTTATGCAGAGTGCACCAATCTGATCTGAAGATAAAAGAAAATATCAAGACACTAGGATACTACTGGCCTTCGATGATCACATATTGCATAGATGTATCAAGGAGATGCCATCAGTGTCAGGTACACGGTGTGGTATTACATCAACCAAACCAATATTCTACACCCTACACTGGCTTCATGGCCCTTTGAATGTTAGGGTACCGACATTATGGGTCCCATCAATCCTCCCTCTTCCAAGGGGCATCGGTTCATCTTAGCTATCATCAACTACTTTTCTAAGTGGGCAGATGCAATCCCACTCAGAGAGGTCATAGCTCAGTATGTGCTCTAATTTTTTAGGAACCATATCGTATATAGGTTCGGGGTGCCTTGATGAATTATATCCGATAATTGTAATGCATTCAAGAGCACCAAGATCAATAGCTTCACCAAAAGACACGATATATATTGGAGATACTCCACCATATACTACCCCAGAGCAAATGACCTAGCAGAAGCATTCAATAAAACTCTCATCCAGATACGAAAGAAGACACTGGACGACAGCAAGCGATAGTGGCATGAGCAGTTGGTTGAAGCTTTGTGGGCATACCGCACCACATACAGAACTCCAACTCCACTTACCCCGTTCTTCTTAGTGTATGGGTCTAAAACCATTCTACCATTAGAAGTTCTTCTCCCATCACTAAGGATAGCAATATGTAGTAAAACCACTACAGAGCAGAATGACAAGTTGCGGTTAGAAGAGCTCGAAGGTTCAGAGGAGAGACACCTACGAGTGTGCCAAAATCTTGAGTTATATAAATCTAAAATGATTCAAGCTCATAACAAGCTAGTCCTCCCTAGAGCTTTTCAAGTAGGAGAGCTTATCTTAGTTCTAAGGAGACCAATTATTGCCCGTAAAAAGATGAGAGGCAAGTTTGAACCCACTTGGGAAGGCCCTTATGTCATAGAAAAGGCCTACCAAGGAGGATCTTATCAGCTTATTGATTGTAAAGGGGAACACCCAATGCTTCCAATTAATGGGCTCTATTTGAAGAAATATTACTCAAAAAAATATGTTTGAAAATAATTATCATCAAAAGAACAAATTTCATTCCAATTCATCAAAATCTTCTCTTCATTCAAGCGTTGTTTACTTATCTGCAGATCTACGTGGTGTCCAATAAAAGAAGATTTTATTTTATTTTTGTTTTCTTTTAATTCATTTTTAGATGAAGATAAAAATATAAAAAAAATTCACCATAAGTTTCCTCCAATCTGATTCATCATCCTTTTTGGCAACAATAACCTCCCCTTTGAGAGAGAGTCTCTCGTTGAGTTCAGCATCAATGATTGATAAGACTTAACTATTTTGGACCCTTATTGGTATGGACTCATCTTCCAGACATGCCAACTCTTTGGAGAGCTTGGCTAAAGCATCTGCTACAACATTTTCTCCTTGGGGAATCTTATAAATAGTAACCTTTGGGATTTCATAGCATACTTGTGGTAGTGATAGAGCTTAGGCTTTAGAACTTTATAAGATAGATCAATTTGGTTGATGACTAATTGAGAATCCTCAAAGATGTTGATATCCTAGATGCATAATAGTTAACTCCATACCAACAATCAGAGCCTCATATTCAGCTTCATTATTGGTGCATGGATTCGACAGATGATATGAGAATCTTATCATATCTCAGTCTGGAGTTAGGAGAACTATTCCTACCTTTGCCTTCCCTAGAAGAGTAGATTTTGGTTCTTCTCCCTTTTGAAAGAAAGTCGCATCATTAAAATACATCTCCCAATGATGAATGCTAGTGTCCCCTAAGTTCATGATTTGTTCATCACGGATGTCATCACTAAGCGGGGAGTCAGCAAGAAGTGGGTGTGCTACTAAGAAATTTGCCAGTGCTTGTCCTTTCACCACATGGAGGGTACAAAAGTGATATTAAACTGTGACAAAATCATAAACCATCATGCCAACCATCTGGATAACATCGATCGTGTCATGAGATATTGCAGTGGATTGATTCTAAAGATCAAGTTGACCTTATGAGAATGCATGTAATGCCGTAGCTTTTATGATGCAAAGATTAAAGCTAGGTAGTGCTTTTCAATGGGTGGATAATTTTCCCCAGTAGGGATTAGATGATAGCTGAGATAGTAGAGTACATTCTCTTTTCCTTCATCATTTGTTTGGGCCAACAAAGCGCTAATGGAGTCATCTAATGAAGCAATATATAGTATCAATGGCTTACCCAGAATAGGGGCTACTAAAACTGGCGACATCATCAGGTAGTGCTTGATGTCTTTGAAGGCATGTTGACACTTATCATCCCAATTGAACTTGGCATCCTTTTTGACAAGTGCTAAAAATGGTTGGCATCTTCCTAACATGTTGGAAATGAAACATCTTAGATACGCCAACTGCCTTCGGAATGATCTATGTTGACTTAGACTTTTAGGGGGTGGCATTTCTAATATTGACTTGATCTTCTCCAGATCGATTTCTATTCCACGGTGCAGGACAATAAACCCAAAGAATTTTTTTAAAGCTACTATGAATGTACACTTTAGAGGATTCATTTTGAAGTTAAATTATCTTATCCGTTCAAAAACTACTCTCAAGTTAAAGAGATGTTCTTCCTTTTCTTTACTTTTAACTCCGAGATCATCGACATAACACTCGACTTGGTGATGAATGAGTTCATCAAAGATCTGAGTCATGGCCCACTGGTAGGTAGCACCAGCATTTTTAAGGCCGAAAGGCATGACCCTATAGCAAAAGAATCCAATCGGGGTTTGAAACATAGTGTTTCTTTCATCCTTGGGGCTCATCTTTTTTTGGTTATATCTAGATGAGTCATCCATGAAAGAGAAGACTTTATGAGATGAGGCAATGTCCACCATCAGTTTTGGGATTGGTTGTGGAGATTTGTCTTTTGGGCATGCCTTATTTAGATCCCTAAAATCGACGGATATACGAATTTGGTCATTCTTTTTTCTTAATTAGAATGACATTGGCCAACCAAGTAGGATATTTTTCTTCCCTAATAAAGCCAGCATTGATCAATTTCTTGACTTCAAAAATGACCTGTTGTTCAATGCCTAATCACATGTGTCTAGGAGCTTGCTTCATAGGGTTAATACTAGGCTCTATTGCTAGTTTGTGGACTGCTACGTCAGGAGATAAGCCAGGCATCTCTTCATAACTCCATGGGAAGTAGTCTTTAAACTTAGTCAACAACCTAACTAAGTCATTGGTTTCAGTATTATTCAATAAAGAACTGATGTATGTCGGACGTGGATTGTCTTTAATTCCTAAGTTGATTTCTTTGAGCTCGTCAATGATTGATCTGATCTCCTCTTTGAACTCTAGCAGTGCACCTTTGACTTTAAAGTCATTTAGATCATCTAAAGTTTTTAAACACACCTCCTCATATGAGCGTGGTGTTTATTTTTGAAATGTGGGACACCACACAGATCTTTGGGGTACTTATTGAAGTGATCAGGTATGATATTAAAGAATGGTACACTATCTCAAAAGATAGAAATCACCATCCTATAATAGACCTAATCACCTAATAAGGACTCCTAAGGCATGATGGGTCTTCAAATGTACCAGAGATTTTTTTCTCTACTTTACATGGAAAAAGTAAAGCATGATTTATTTTAAATTGGGTCTATTAAGTTCCCTATGAAGGTAAGCCCCTATAGTTAATTACATTCAAAGGAATGGGATCCCTTAGGAATACTCTCAATTAAAGTAGATAATTAGGCTCTCCTAAGATTTCAAGGCTAGACTATCAATAAATTGGTTATGTTTAGAAAATCAAATTGGATTGTTCGAGGAGAAGACTTATTATCGAAGCCAAAGGAGATGAGCAGGGAATGCACATGATACTAGGAAAACCTAGTGAACATTCCAATATATCCTATAGTTGGGCTTTATATGTTTGAAATTGAAGAGATTGCTTTTTATTAAAGTTAACATTTTATTAGAAAGCTAGGACTTATAATCCCACGACACAAGATTGTGAGAATGCCTAAGAGGTGAGGATTTATGCTTATAGCCCAAAGGAAATAACTACCTTGGATCCTAGATCTAGGGAGCTTTGGCATAAGCTAAAGTATGACCTATGTTTAAGCAAAGATGGATATATAGTTTACCTCCATAAGAGAGGATAAACCACCCAACTAATGGGCTTACAACCGCCTAGAGTGGCAGCCAGCTAACTCCTCCTATGCTTTAAAACCATGTAGGCAAGTCATATGATTTTGCAAGATAGTTAGGTTGTTATTATTTAGAAAGAGACTAAAGCCTTTAAACCCACTCCCTAAGAGACTAGAGCATGAGTGGTATGAATAATGACTTAGTCTAATGCAAATCATTTCAAATTTTATTTGTATTTGACACTTCATTTTGACAAAGGCTTTGGGATTTTTGTATGCCTAAATGCATGTTGAAATGAGTTATTGGCCAAATCAAGAGAGAAGAGGGTGAAGCTCCGCCAGTATGAGTTGCTCTCATAGGTTCAGCGGTTCCCATATGTGCAAGAACAGAGGCCCTCATTTTTGCAAGAGTGGTAGAAGATGCATGCATGATATTAGACATATAACTATATAACTAAAGATTTGCTAAATCTTTTAATTATCTAGATTTAATGCCTAGGCTTTATGTGAGGTTATGAGTTACTTAGAAATTTAATTATTAGTTGTAGTTAGGTATAAGATTTATTTTTCTCTAAGACCCTAATCGCATCCAAGCCACACATTCAATCTTCAAACATTAAAGAAACTATGAAAAGGATGCCATTTCTATTGTGCAATGTAAACAAAACATCAAATAAATTTATAACTGGTGCAAAAGAATAAAAGGTTAGTGCGATTGAGTGCCACCATACAACCCGAAAAGAAAAGATGGGTAGCCGAGCTCTACCCTTATACAACCCAAATTATAAAAGAATAATTATAATTAAGGATGAATACATGCTATGGGGGTCTTCATCTTCTTCAAATTTTCATATCTTCCTTCCTCCTCTTTGCTTCTTTGATTTGGCTCACTTCAAGGCATCACATGGCGCATAAGACATAGTATTCTAGCCAATGCTCATCTTAATTCCCCCATAGCATGTATCCTAATTTCTAATTGCAAAATTACATTTAAATGGAAAGATTAAATCTAACTACACCTATAAAATAGAGGTTAGTTGAACATACATTCCACCCAAGTAATTATATTTACAATTTGGACTTAGCACCCTACACATGGGTAACCAAGCCCACCTATCCTAACTTGGATTATGCATAGGGGCTTATGCAACCTACAAAGAGAGCATTTATATTTATTTTTAAGCTACCCCTTAAGCATAATCCTCTGTATAAAATATGATTAGCTAATCATGGCCTACCATCTAGTCTACGAAACATATAGTCTAAAATAATACATCATAAAACTAAACATACATAAAACTATGCACTGTCTTAACATAAGGCTAGAAGTGGTGACTTAATCTAATGTATATGTATTAAGGCTTGTGTGGTATATCCTAACTAGGCTTTAGAATTAGGATTTTCTAAGTGTAGAAAGATTCAACTTAAAGGGTGGTTTTACTTCAAGCGCTTTAATTGATTTGCAAGTTTTAATTTCTGTTTTCTTTTGTTTCATGTAACTTACACTTAGCAACTAAGTGTTGTAAAGAGAAGAAAAGAGGTTTCCATCTTTCATCGCTACCTTAAACCACATTCTAAATCTTATTAGTTTAATTTAGTTCTCTTCAATGAATGGCTTATTACACATTTTAAATTAATCCTGAGTTTAGGTTCACCTTAAATGATTGCATTCAAGATGAAAGGCTTCTTACGATTAATTTATGTGAACTACTAACACATGACATACATCAATTTATTCATTTCCATCACATGTAGCATGCATATGACTTAACTCTAAGTATTACTATACATACAACATATTTTAGCACACTCAAATGATGAATGTAGATGTGCATATTTGAAGTTTATATTTCTTATTTGATTGAATTATTTAATCACGTTAATTTAGAGTTGTATCCAAATTCTTATACATAAATACATATGAATGAAATTAAATGGGTACGTGTCATTGTTAAACCAAGAAAATGAGGTAATCAAATGACCTCCTTGGGGCTAGCTAAAGCCTCGTATTCCCAAGATGTCCAAACTATATACCCATTTGCATTCAAACACATGTAAATTTGTATGTAAGAACATAAGGAAAGAGACCCCAAATCATATGGATAATTAATTTAATCATTTAGTCTATTATGAATACATGTATTCTTAGTAGAAAAGAGGGATTTTCATTCTTTAGCCACACATACATACACATGTAAAGAGGAATAAGTGAGTACGTGTCTTTGTTAAACTAGGAAAGTGAGGTAATCAAATGACCTCCTTGGGGCTAGTTAAAGCCTCATATTCCTGGGATGTCCAGACTTATCTCACTACACCTGAATGTGTATATAATTAAGCGAAAGAAAATCATGCAAAAATTACATTTTTATTTGATGAGAACATTTATGTATGTTAAACAGAATTTCATCCCAATTCTAATGTAGGAACACATGTAAATAAAATCAAATAAGTACGTGTTATTATTAAACCAAGGAAGTGAGGTAATCAAATGACCTCCCTGGGTCTAACTAAAGCCTCATATTCCTAGGATGTCTAGACTATATAATTATTAACATTTAAATACATATGAAACTACATATAGATTAAAAAAAAGATAATTCTATTTCACATACTTAAGCTATAAGCACATGCAAACCTACATATAATCATAACTACTATCACTTCACATGTTATTACTCATTTATAAGCTTTTTAAAAATACATTTTGATTTAATAATGATAATAGCCACACATATATTAAATTAAATCAACACATGCAAGCTTGACATAAATAAAATTCATTTAAGTTTAAACATGTTAAAAACATGAATGCATGGAACCACATGAGACACGTCATTTAATATGATTGGTAAAGAATAATAATACATAAAATGCATGTTTTATTCAATCAAACAAATTTCTAAGGATAATCATATCAAATACAATCACTTAAAGTAAACTAAAGCTTCTTATTAAGTTATTTTTGGATGTTTGATTTGATTTATAGAAAAGAGGAGATTCAATCATTTGCTACTCCAGACCCATTTCTATATTGGTTAATCAATTTGGTTTAATGAAAAAAAATTAAGTTGATTTTATAGATTAACTAGGTTACAATATGAGTTAAGTCCATTAATTACCCCTTTCCTATATCACCTTAACATATTTACCCAAGTAATGGTGAGCCAACATGATATGCATATGCATTAGAAATTAAATCAACATTAATCCTAAGAAATGAAAGGAGTCTAATGCAATTGGCTCATAATTAATGGTTTATTAAGCTAAATGACTTAATTAAGTACTCTTATAATTCTCCCTATATGGGCTATTTATAATTTCCTTAGGATTCTCTTAAGTTATTGAGCACCTAAGAGTCTACCCAAGAAACATAATTAGCTAAGATCTAGAATGATTATGATTTCAATTTAATTAATTAAGCCATTTAATTATTGAATTAAACCATTAATTAGCTCCAAATTAATTAGTTTCAAGTCAAGTGAAATGAACCTAAGGAAAAGAATGGGAAAGAGGTCCCAATATCATTCCCCATGCCCATTCACTATTTCAAAATGATTAACAAGCTTAATTAATAGTGTCTTTTCTATTTATAATGTTAATTAATCAACTAATTAATTAAGAAAGTAATTATGGCTAAGATAAGCAATTTCCCTAATTAACCAAGCAATAAATCCTAAGAAAGTTATGGGAGACAAAGGTCATCCCATTAATCAACCTCAAAAAGTGTGTGATTAATTACTTGGGTAATTAGAGAGTAATTAAGCTAATTAAGTTTTCAATTAAACTAAAATTAAACCTTAATTTCTATTTAAAATTAATTATAATTAATTTTAAATTAATCTACTCTGAAATACCTTTTTTTGGATTTTTTTTAATGATTTGTTATAATTTTCTAAAGTTTTAGCTGATTAAAATGATTTTTCATGATTTTTATAAAGTCCATTAATTTATATTCACTATTTGAACTTCAGAATGCTCTTCCAAACAAAAATTTCTTTTGACTTGAAATTTTTATACTAGGTATATTTTAACTTCAATTTCAATCCCTGAAAATTTCAAATCAATTTGATGTGTATTTTTAGTTTAATTAATGAAATTTGATTTTTACTAAAACTAAAATTAATCCAATAATATTCACTAAAATTTGGGGATTTTAGGTTTGTTGGATTTCTCTCATAAAGATGAATCCAACGAGCCATTATTTGTAATTTTTAGTTAAGTATTGTATTTTTTATGATTTTTTTATGTTCAAGTGATTTAAATAAATTTTAAAATCAGAAAACCTAAAATTTCCTACTTATCCCAGTTAGCACGCGTGGCACTGACATCGTAATGTGGTGCCACATGGCATCGTATGATTGATCATGATTCTGTATGGCCAAAATGAGCGAGAAAATGGATAAGGATGTGTGGGTCATTTCAGACGGTCTGATCCCAGATCGGATAGTCCAGAATGCATCCGAAGATCTGAGGGTGAAAACAAGCAGATCTCACATGTTAATCTCAATCATCCGATTCACAGGCTCAGTATCAGATGACTGCTGCTTCCCAGCTAGCAAAACCAATGGGATTTCATAATTTTCATGAAAATTAAATGAAATTTCATCCAAATGGGCTCAATTTCACATCGATCTTAACCAAAAAACTTTTCGATTCGCATGGAGATAATCTAAAATAAAAAAATGCAAGATTTATCTATGGGAAATCTTTAAAATCGCACAAAAATTAGCATAAATACGAGAACCTAAGGCCGGCTATAGTTTTTTTTAAAAAAATTACCTCACTAAGGATGATTTTCAGCAGCGGTGGAGATCCGAGCACCCTCCTGAATGCATGAATAGGCTTTAAAATGGATCCAGGCACTTGCTTCACTCTGGAATTATTTGTCCACCAAATGTCAACATTTTTCCATCGAAATCCACTTGATTTTGATGGATTTTGCTCAAAAAACCAAGTGGGAATGGTTGCTGGTTGGTTTGGGAGCTCTAGAAGAGTGAAATGAATGTCGGAGGAAGAGTTTTTGCCTCTCTATTTTCTATGCTTTGGTTTTGGCCGAAATCCCCTTTTATTTTGATTTTTTGGCCCTTAGTGGATGTTCTATGGCTTGGGGTGGTTGGGAATGATAGAGATTCTCCTTAGGTGGCTCATTTTGAGTGGAGGAGGTGTGAGATTGCAGCCAAGGCAAGGGGAAGTAGAGGTCCTTGCTTGCCAAGTGTTCCAATGGGGAAGGTGAGGTAAATTCACCTCCCCATGAGTTATGGCTGCCACAACCACCTCTTGGGTCAGCTTGGTCAGTGTTCTTGGTGCTTATGTGGACCAATGGATAAGTGTCAAGTGTCCAAGGAAGAGAAATTTCCATTTGAGCAAGTGTCTTTTCTCATGGGATGTCATTAACCCAAGAGCAAAGTGGTCATTTGGCATTAGATTTGATTTCGACAGATTTAAAATGATTCAAAAGTGAGTTTGACCAAATTTCATGTCATTTGGAGTTCATTTGGTTTAATTTGGGTAAATTTGACCAATTTCGGCCAAATTGGGTCAAATCGGGTTAAGTTAACCAATTGGTCAAATTGGATCAAACCAAGGGTTTGATCAAGTTCACATGATCATTTTGAGTGTATTGGTGTCATTGATTTGGTTTAATTTAATTTAAATTTTATTTTGGATCATTTGAGTTTATTTGGGTCAAATTGATCAAATTGACCAATTTGACCTAATTGACCAAATTTGCTTGAATCATGATTTGATTTTGGTTTGGTTGATCATTTAGAATATATTGTAGGCTTTTGTTAAGATCAATATGGATTAGATTGGTTTTTATGTTGATTTAATTCTTAAGGTCAAGTTGGGTTCAATGGGTTTCGGGCTAGTGAGTCAATTAGATTTAATTAAGGATTTGGTCATGTTCAATAATCAATTTAGAATGAACTTGAGCCATTGGTTACAATCAATTTAGTTTAGGTTACAATTTGGCTAGTTTGGGTTCATATGGGTTAAAGGGTTGACTTGATCAAAGGGTTAAGTTGATTTGGTTTGACTTAATTTATATCAATTGATCATCATAAGGTGATTAACAATCATGAGATGAAGTTTGAATTGGCTTAATTCACTTTGATTTGGATTGAATTTGATTTTGGTTCATGTAGGTCAAATTGACCACTTTGGGTCTAGTGAGCCAATTGGATTTAGTTGGTTCAATTTTTAGTTGAGTTTGATTTAATTAATTTTATATATGGATTTGATATTGACATATAAATTCAATTGCAATTGGTTTGGGTTCAAATGCATTTTGATTCATTTGAATATTTCAAGTCAAATGGGCTGGGTTGGGTTTGACTTGAGTTGATTTTGATTTGGCTTGATGATTGTGAATTTCATTTATATTTGGAAAGATAATTGAAGGAATGATTGATTCATGAGAAAATTAATTGATTTTGGAGAGGATTTGAGTGGGATCTGATTGAGTCCAAGGAATTGACTCAAAGAGTTCAAATTTGGGTTTGACTTGATTTGAATTTGATTTTGGCTATTTGATTGTATATTTGATTTATATTTGAGAAGATGATTGAATATATGATTGACTCATGAGAAAATCAATTGAATTTGAATTGATTTGGAGGCAAATTTGGCCAAGCTTATGGAGATAGGCTAAAATGGCTTAAGGATGATTTGATCAAGGGCTTCAATAATTTGATTGGGATTTGGATTTTGGATTTGGTATTTGGATTTGAGTTTGATATGAATTTAAGGCTATGTTTGAAATTTGGATTTGGATTGAATTTAAGGTGTACATGGATTAGGTTTAGGCTATATGGTAGGTGATCTCCCTAATCCCTAAGGCATGGCCTAATCCTCTAATTGAACCCTTCTAAGTCTCTAGGCTTAGGTTAGGTGTTCACCTAATTACTAGATGTGTCTTATGACTGATAAAATCTTACTGTCTAAAGATGCTTATGTCTAAATAAGGAAATTGAGAACTTACTCCAAAAGTGAGGTCAACAATAAGTTAGCATGATTTAAAATGAACCTATCAGATTCCAAATAATAAGTGATGACTAGGCAAAACATCATCATCGACTTAACCCATTGTACCAAATCCTAGTCCTGGTCTTGATTGAGGATGTCTGCTTTGGTTGTCTCATAACCTTTCAAACCAGTCTGACTTTTTTTTAGACCAAGTATGTGGAATTAATCCCTTCTTTGCTCGATTAAGAATACAAGGCGAGTACCAATCATAAGGTAATTATATTAAATCTTTATATGAATCATCCTTAAGTTTTACATCAGCTTCCTGACTTGAAGATGATGCTCCTAAAAATAATCTCTGAGTCTTCCCATCTATGGATGACTTGCGGGATTTCTTAACTACCAAACCCTCAACTTTTTGTGAGAAAAGTGAGATTAAAGCTAAGGTCCCCTACTGATGCCTGACTATTTCATATGCAGACTTGGATACATTTATGTTTTTCTTTAGAGCCCGATCTTCATCCCTATCATGCTCAAGTGTCACCTTGAAAGGGATCTGCTATTGAGAAGAGCTAGCTGGTGTGCTAATCACATAAGACTCATCCTCTGAACTAGATTCTAAATCTATGCAGATAGTAGGTGTACTCCTAGTGGCTGGGACATACCTCTTATTGGGTGGCCAATAGGGAGGCTTTCCACCTTAGGGGCTACCTCTGAACTATCCTCTATCTTTGGCTGGTGGAGGTCTGGTCATCCTACCCATATGTTCGAATGGAGTAACGAATTGTGGTAGAATCTAATGTTATGCTCTATATCTTCCCCTGAGTCCATGTCTCACTCTCTTTTATTTTCTTTTTCTTTTTCTTTTTTTATTTTCTTTTTCTTTTTATTTTCTTTCTTTTTGTCCCTCATGGAGATCTTGAGTAGGCTCATGAGAATGGACTTGTTGGTTTTTGGGGAGAAAATAGGCTGCATCTTCATATATCTCTACCTCATGAACTATGAATGGTTTGAGATCTCCTTTGGCACAGTACTCAATCCCACGTCTCATGAACTTCATGCACTGATGTAAAGTGGATGGGACTATATTGCTTCCATATATCCACGGTCTACCAAGCAAAGCATTGAAATATGTATCCGAGTCTATGATATGAAACTTGGCTTTAGTATTCCAATCATCTATCACTAATGGAAACACTATGAAGCCTAAGGCCCTCTCGCTTTGTTTATTGAATCCTCTTAACATCATCCTATCCATTTAAAGTTTGGAGATGTCGATCCTCAAGTAGGCAAGGGTTCGTAGACTCATAATGTTGACTGATGCACCTTGGTCAACCAGAACTCTTGATAACCTGTATCTGCCAACATCCACTATAATTTAAAGAGGGCGGTTATGCTTGGTCGTCCCTAGAAGTTAGTCTTCATCACTGAATGTAACTCCTAAGATATCCTTTGAGCTGTGTGCCTTCTCTTTAGTAGTAGTCAGCTGAGCTAAGCATATCTCTGGATCAGGAAGAGCCTTGATTAGAGACTCCCTCGCCACTTTGGATAAGACAAGGGCATCATATATGCTTAACTTAGCTACCAACTTTTTAAGATGCACTAGAATGTTGTAATCAACTCTGACATGGTCCTCCATAAGCATATCCATAGGTGAAGCATCCTATGGATGGGCTATCTGCTCACTGGAACTAATGACTTGTTTACCCTTATCCTGAGGTGCTACCCTAGGAGGTAGAACGTTGCCACTGTGCAGGTTGACTTTAGTGACCTCTTGGAATGATGAACTTATGAAAAGTTCTACCTTCTCATCAGGTATACCTACAACTTCTCCTATGGGATCCTCAGAGCTAGTTGACTCCAAGTCAATCTCAAGAGGTGAACTTGATTGATTGAGAAAAGGAAGTCAGATTCTGAGTCAGAAGAGAGGGGATCAGAATGACTATAGCTATTATTATTTTCTAGACTTGGAGAGTTTTTAAGAGGAATAAAATCTAGAGTATCATAAGTGGAAAAGATGTAAGTTAAAGATTTCTTCATTGATTTCTTTTTAGGTGGAGGTACATGATAGAAATCCAACAAAGTAAGTGGATTAAGGAATTTAATGCCATTTTCTGCTGATACAACACTCATGCTGGTAGAAGAGGAGCTAGTAGAGAAAGAAGTAGTAGCTACAATGATGGATGGAGTGCTGGACTCGAACAGTGGTTGCGCTACTGAACTATCCCAGGCAAGTAAGGTGAGCTATTGCTGCTGGGTTGTCACCTTCTTCAAGTTGTCTTTGGCAACTTACAAACCTTCCTTGATGTTGGAGATTTGAACATCCTCAGGCACCTATAAAGAGAGTTTCTTGATCTTAGAAACCACTTTTTTAGAGGTTCAAGATAAGGCAATATCCCAACCTTCTTTTGTCTTAAGATGATCATAAGTATCCCCAAAAATTATCCTAATAGAACTGGATCGTTGTTTTAATAAATATTCCTTAGGGATAACTACAATGCCTGACTTGTAGCTATGCTCAAGCTAGTATTTAAAAGTAATAAAATCCTCTATGACATGGATAATCATGTAGTGGTAGGGCCAATAGTTATGATCATTACTCTTGCCCACTTCCTCCAGCCTCTTAGGCTCTGGTATCTAAAAGTCAGGTTTATTTAAGAGATTCTTAAAGATTTTTCTAACTATCTCCCTCTTGAATGAATATGGCTTATTCAATTTATTGGCAAGAGTAGGTGGGTATAGCTCATGGTGGATAGAAGTACCACTGCTAGGTAGACTACTGAGGTGGTGGGAATGGCCATTGTGGTGGCTATGGAGGTTGATATGATGGCTGAGGTGGTGGCAGAGGAGTTGGGAAAAGAGGATGTTGAGCTTGGGGTCTCTCATACTGGACTTTGGCTAGCTGCTTCCCTCTATCCACTGATATAACTGTACCTAGCTTCTTCTCGAACACCTTCTATGACTTGGGCCGAGATGATTGGTCGGGAAAGGGCAACTGTTTGGCTTCCTCTTGCAGGCTAGCCACCTTGTTTATTAGTTTCTCAAATGTCCTGATGGTAAAGCCCTTAAGCATGAATGTGATCGGGCCATGAATATTTTGAGAAGAATCTCAATGGCATGATGGTCGAATAGCTGGGGCTCACATTTCATCCTCAAGTTACGCCACCTGAGAATATAATCAACAAGGGACTCATTAGGAACTTGTTTCGCTACAATGAAGTCTCTTACACCCACTCTTTGTTGAGCTCTAGCAAATCTCTTCATGAAGAGGTGCTTTAACTCAGCAAAAGTCCTAACCAGACTATTGTCAGTTTAGCGTACCAATCAAATGCAACCCCTATTAGGCTGCTAACAAAGAGTCTGAATAAGAGTGCATCACTGCCACCAACATTACAATAGACGGCTCTAAAATGTGCAATATGCTGATGCGGGTTCCTAATTCCATCAAAGATCTTGAAGGAAGGCACCACAAAACCCTTGGGGTATTGAACTACATCAAATTCCTCTGGGTATGGTCTACTCTTCAGAATAGATGAGCTCCCCCTAGCTTGTGCTATCGCTTCCCTCACCTACTGCTCTACCATATCTTTGACATCCTTTTCATGTATAGAGGTGCCATCTGTGACCTTCATATGCAAGCTACCAGCATCATCCTCTATGGGAGTGCATCTAGGATGATCTAAAATATGTACTAACTCTGGTCTATCAGCTACCATAAGAGAAGGCTATGAAACTAGGGTTAAGGTCTGCAATGCTAAAACCACTACCATCAACTCCTCTACTTTCTTCTCTATCCTATTAATGTAATCATCTTTCTGCCTGAGCTGGTGGAGGAGGTGCTGAGTCGAGTGAGAAGTGTCACCTTCCTCAAGCACAGCACCTTCCTGGCTAAGCTGATCCCACCATAAGGATCCCCATGTGTCAACTATATGGACCTCAGTTGTGTCATCCAACATGACATCCTCATCAGGGTCAAAGCTGACTCTATCCTCCTCCTGATTTGAATGATCACTCTCAAGAATTCATCTTTTCTCAGTAAAGTGGTTTGTTAATATCTCATCTATCGATCGATCTACTATGCACGGCTAGTATGAATACCATTAATGCCTCAGGGCTACTCATATATCTTTATGCAGGATCTGACCCAGATAAGAATTCCTCACTAGGAGGATCAGCTGTCATGGGGACTATGCCTGTGTCCCCTCCCCACTCTCCCTCTATCTACGGTGGAGGTGGTATGGCTACGATGCTCTTGGGTCTCCACTCCTTCCTAACCACAATTGAGGTAGAGGGTCTAGTAGGGGAGCTCGATCTCACCTCAATAGATGGAGTGGATGGAGTGGGATCATTAGGCCATAGCCGAATCACCAGTGGAGATGGCCTTTCCCTCGGATGGGGGCATCTAAAGCTTGGAGGGGATGGTAGATGTTATAAGCTGAATGGGTGATGGTGGACAGTGAGTGGAGCGGTGTGATGGCAACACCGACTAACTCTCAGCTAGAGATCTCCTCCTACATCAAATGGTTCTAGTAAGAACAATAATGTTTGAATGATCAGCCCTGACAAAATGATGATCAGGGAAATCCATCAAGGCAGAGGCCGTCGACTATCTAGTATACCTCCATCTCTCTCTCTCTCTTGCCCACCTAGGCTGATACTCGAGCCTCCACGGCTCTCTCCCTATGGATCTGACCCCTAATGCTCCTAGGGATCATGGTCCTTAGATCAAATAATGTATTGGACTCGAGCATCATGCTCATGGCACGGCAAGAAACTAAGACCGATAGGCCTCCTACGCTCCCTAACCAGTGTCTCAAAGTGTGCTGGTGGTGGAGATGATGCAGCGATCCTCCTATAATCATCCTCTCCATCTGAGGCCGAGAGGGGGTGAAAACTGCCACCACTCAAGAGTGGAGAGGTCTCACAGGAGGACCCTCCTTAGCGATGTGGGAAGCAGCGTCCATCTCTCTGGCTGCTCACTCATGATGCCACTTGACCTTCCAATTTTTATTGCGGTGCTGGGTGCGGGTGAGTAAAGTAGAATGAGAGCTAGAACCTACCTCAAAGGTAGAGGAAACTATCTTAAAAGCCAAGATAGCCTTCCCCTTTGGGGTGACCAAAGAGGAGGTAGTATCTCTCACTAGAACTACGATAAGGGAAACTAACTAAACTCATGCTGAAGCAGCTAGCACTGACATTGACATTGATCAGAGTGTGGGAACCACGATAGCCTTCCTCTTCAGTGAGGAGAACTTGGAGTTAGATGGCATGTCAAAGCGGATAACTGACTTCTGTCCTGCCACCTCCTCCCTACTAATAGTTATGAGGGTTGTCTCCTCACAAGTAATTCAGACTCCATCAAAACCATGGCCAAAGTAAATCAGTGTGGCAAGATGTGAGATTGGCGATCAAGGCTAGATCTACAGGAGGAAAGAAAATAAACTTTGAACCCATGATCATTGCTTGGGAAATTTGAAAAGACTGGTCTTGAAATCACATTTGTTGAAACATAATTGAGTCATACCATTGCCTTGATATTTGTCTTCAATCATTAACTTCTAAATTTAATTTAGAATTTGAACCCACACTCAACAAATTTAGGTATGCTAAGAGGGGTTCATTGAATCTTGGAGAGATTTTTGATAATTGGAGGAGAGACTTTGCCATATGATTTTGATTTAGAACTCATACTCAATAAATTTAAGTATGTTGAGTGGGGTTCAAATTTTGGAGAGACGTTTGGAAATATATATATGTTGTATGTTTTGTTTGAAAATTTTATTTGGAAAACCTTTACTTAGAAAATTTAGGCATGCTAAAAGGTTTTCAATTATATGTTTGAAAATTTTGTGAAAACATCTTTGTTTAAAATGATGGGTTATGTGTGTGATATATGTTGATTTGATTTAAAAGTGGGGCTCCAACTTAACAAACTTGGTACGTTAAGTAGAGGCCAAATGTGTTTTATGTACGTGTTGATTTGAAAATGAAGCTCTCACTTAAAAAAATTGGTATGTTAAGTAGGAGCTATGTGTATTTATGATTTGAAAATGAGGCTCTTACTTAACAAATTTAGTATGTTAAGAGTCATGTGTATTTATGATTTGAAAAAGAGGCTCTTACTTAACAAATTTGGTATGTTAAGTAGGAGTCAAGTGTATTTATTATTTAAAAAAGATGCTCTTACTTAATATATTTGGTATGTTAAGTAGGAGTCAAGTGTATTTATGATTTGAAAAAGAGGCTCTTACTTAACAAATTTGGTATGTTAAGTAGGAGTCAAGTGTATTTGTGATTTGAAAATGAGGGTCTTAGTTAACAAATTTGGTATGATAAGTAGGAGCCAAGTGTATTTATGATTTGAAAATGAGGCTCTTACTTAATAAATTTGGCATGTTAAGTAAGAGCTAAATGTGTTTATGATTTTTGAAAATAAGAAATCTATTTAACAGATTTAAGTATGTTAAATAGAGTTCAATTTATTTTTGTGATTTTTGAATATGGGACTCTCATTTGACAAATTTGGCCATGTCAAATGGAGTCTAAATGTGTTTTCATGTTCAAGACTTTGTAAAAAAGGAATTTTATTTAACAAATGTAATTGTGTTAAATAGAATTCAATTTATTTTGATTTTTCAAAAAGAAAGGGAACCTTCATTTGACAAATTTGGGTATGTCAAATGGAGTTCAAATATGTCTTGATTTTGTGTGTGATGTTTTTTTTGGCCTTTGAAATATGGGAAACTTCAACTATAGCACATATGAAATATGTTAAGTGGAGTTTCAATTTTATGTCATGATTTTATTTAAAAATAGAATCTTAATTCAACAAATTTTGATATGTTGAATAGAGATAGCTATTTTCGAAAAAGTGCTTTTGAAGAAGCGATTTTAAAAATTATTGATTTTGATTTCGAAAAGAACCTCCATGTAATAATTATAGGAATTGTTAAATGCGGTTTGGTTATATGAATTTTGTGCTTTTTGAAAACTACTTGTGAATTTTGTGTGAATCTTTTATTATGTGAATTTTCAAAAAGTGCTTTTGAAAAGTGGCATTTTGCAAAAAAAGGTTATTTCTTAAATATATGTTGAACCTTACCTCACCAAGCTAGTAGTAAAGAGGTTCTAAATTTTAGCCATCTCCTTTCATTAGTTAATTTTATCTTTTACTTATTGGGGACCTAATAAAGGCTTCAAGACTTACAAGGAGTGAGGTCCTAAAACCTACAGGATATTGGCTGGCTTTGCTTAAGAATGAAATAAGCTAAGTGCCAATGAAAGGAAAGATAGTCTCAGACTCATGAAATACAAGTCCACGATCAATGCTTGGAGACAACAATTGTCTACTAGAGATGGAGAGAGGAACAATCCCCAACAGAGTCACCAAAAAATTTTGTGTTTTTTATTTTCGATATGTATATGGGGGACACCACGCAAATCTGTGAGTGTACTTATTCAAATGATCGGGTACGACATTGATGTATGATATACTACCTCAAAAGATAGAGGCATCACCTTTCAATGGACCTAATCACCTAATTAGGACTCCTAAGTCATGATGGGTCTTTGAATATACTAAAGATTTTTCTCATACTTTACATGGATAAATAAAGTATGGTTTACATTAAACCAGGTTCTAAAGTTCCATATGGGGGCAAGGCCCCATTGTTAATTACATCCTAAAGAAGGTGAATTCTTTAAGAATACTCTCGATTAAAGTAGGCATTTATTGTCTCCAAATATTTCAAACATAAGACTATCAATAAATTGGCTATATTGAAAAATCAAATGAGATAGATCAAAAAGAGAGACTTATTATTGAAGCCAAAAGAGATGAGTAGGGAATGCTCATGATACTAAGAAACCTAGTGAGCATTTTGATCTACCCTATAGTTGGACTTTATATGTTTGAAATTGAGGAGATTTATTTATTTGAGTTGAAATTTTATTAGAAAGCTATGACTTAAAATCCCACAATACAAGATTGTGGAAATACCTAAGAGGTGAGGATTTATGCTTGTAGCCCGAAGGAAACAACCACCTTGGATCTTGAATCTAGGGAGCTTTAGTAAGAGCTAAAGTATGACCTAAATCTAAGTGAAAATGGACATAAGGTTTACCTCCACAAGAGAGGGTAAACCACCCGACTACTGAACTTATAATCACCTAGAGTGGGAGCCAGCTAACTCCTCCTACGCTTTAAAACCATGTAGGCAAGTCATATGATTTTGCAAGATAGTTGGGTTGCTATTTTTTAGAAAGAAACTAAAGTTCTTAAACCCACTCCCTAAGAGACTAGAGCATGAGTGGTATGAGCAATGACTTAGTCTAATGCAAACCTTTTTTGAATTTTATTTGTATTTGACACTTCATTTTGCTGAAGGTCATAGGATTTCTTATGCCTAAATGCATGATGAAATGATGTTATGGGCTAAATCAGAGAGAAATAGGTGTTTTCCACTACAAAAGAGATCCTCAAAGGTCAAGTCTTTCCCTATCGTGCAAGGATAGAAACCCTCTCTTTGTAAGAGTGAAGCAATATGGATGCATGATATTAAACATACAACATTCAGTTAAGGGATTACTAAATCTTTTAATTATCTTGATTTAATGCCTAAGCTTTATATGAGGTTATGAATTATTTAGAAAATTTAGTTATGAGTTGTACTTGGGGTAGTAAAATTAATTTTTCCCTAAGATCCTAACCGGATTCAGGCCACACATTAAATCACCACTTGTAAAGAAACTATCAAAAAGGCATGCCATTTATATTGTACAATTTAAGCATAACATCAAACAATTTATAAATCTAATGCAAAAGAATAAAAGGTCGGTGCGGTCGGGTACTTCTGTTCAACCCAACAAAGAGAAATGGGTAGCCGAGCTCTACCCTTATACAACCTAGAATATGAAAGAATAATTATAATTTATAAACGAATAGATGCTATGGGGGGTCTTCCTATCTTCATTCTTCATATCTCATTCATTTCTTCATTTGGATGTGCTTACTTCAAAGGCATCACAAGGCCTCCCAAGGGAAAGCCTTCTAGCCACTGCTCATCCTAATCCCCCATAACACTAATCCTAATTTTTAATGCAAAATTACATTAAAAATAGGAAAAGTAAATTTAACTACACTTGTAAAATAAGCATTAGCTAAACATGCCATACAACCCAAGTAGTTATATGAATAATTTGGACTTAGCACCCTACTCATGGGTAACCAAGCCCACCTATTCTAATTTGGATTATGTTTAGGGGTTAAGTAACCTACAAAAGAGAGCATTTATATTTATTTTAGCGCCCCTTAAGCACAACCCCTTGCATAAGACATGATTAGGCTAATCCCAGCCTACCATCTAGTCAACGAAACATACACCCTAACATTCAGTCTACAACAATACATCACAAAACTAAATATACATCAAACTAAACACCGCCCTAACATAAAGCTAGAAGTCATAACTTAGTCTAAAGTGTGTGTATTAAGGCTTGTGTGGTATGCCTTAACTAGGCTTTGTTATGATTATCTAAGTATGAAAGGATGTTTAATCATAAGAAGTTGATTTCATTTTAAGTGATTTAATTGATTTGAGAATTATTACATAGTGTCTTCATATGTTCTATTTGGTTTACACTTAACAATGAAGTATTATAAAGAGAAGAAAAGAGAGGATTACTCTCTTTTACCCCTACCTTAAGTCACTTCTAAAGCATATTAATTAGTAAGTTATCTTTAATGAATGGCTTATTATATGTTTTAAATTAATCCTAAGTTTAGGTTTACATTAAATACTCTCATTCAATAAAAAAGGCATCTTAAGATTAATTGGAATTAATTACTATCACATGACACATGATCATTCATTTCTTTCCATCATATGTAGCATGCATATGATTAAATCCTAAGAATACATATACATGTAATATGTTTTTAGCACACTTAATTGAAAGATGCATAAATGAATTTTGTAGAAAATGGGATTTTCACTCATTAGCTAAATACATATTCAAATGTATAAAAGTTTTAAGCAAGTACTTTGCCATTATGAGCCAGGGGAGTGAGGTAAAAACCTCCTTGGGACTAGTTAAAGCCATGCATTCCTGGAATGTCAATACTAGATATACCTGTTATTCTTAGATACACATGAATGTATAAATAACTACAAGAGTGAAAAACTATGCTAAAGTTATATTTTTGAAATATTTATGGATATGGAATAAAGTTGAAAAAGGAAGACTTTCATTCATTAGCCAAATGCACACACAATCATATAAAATTGATAAGCAAGTACTTCACCATTGTTAACTAGGGGAGTGAAGTAAAGACCTCCTTGGGGCTACTTAAAGCTGTGCATCCCTGGAATGTCTAGACTAGATATACCCGCTATTCTTAGATGCACATGAATGTACATGCAACTTCAAGAATGGAAAAAATCATGCTAAAGTTATATTTTTGAAATATTTATGCATATGGAATAAAGACATATCTAAATTCTAGTATTGAAGCATGTAAGAATGAAATCAAATGAAGTATGTGTCATTGTTAAACCAGGGAAGTGAGGTTATCAAATGACTTCCTTGGGGCTAACTAAAGTCTCGTATTCCCGAGATGTCCAAGCTATATACCCATTAACATTTTTACTTACATAAATCAATGCATGAATGAAAGAAAAGAAACTTCACTTCATACACTTAAGCTATAATGACATACATCTCCTATGTATTTATAACTAGCATTCATAGCATATATAATCATTCATTTATAAGTTTAGGAAAATATATTTGAATTTATTAATCATAATAGCCACATATATATTAGTTTAATTCAACACATGCAAGCTTGACATAAAGAAAACCATTTAATTTAATTGATTTTCCAAGATATGAATGCATGAATTAAGTGACATACAATATTTAATATGATTGAAAAAAAATAAAGGGACATAAGCACATGATTTCATTCAATCTAATTAACCCTTAAAGACAATCATATTAAATAAGTTCATTTAGAATAAACCAAAATTTCTTAATGTCATTTTTAATTTCATGTTTGATTTGATTTAGGAGATGTAAGAAGAGGTTTGCGAATCTTAATTCCATTCCCCATGTGTGAGTTAATTTGATTTAATTAGAGGTAATCAAGTTGATTTTATGGATTAATTAGGTTAAGGTATGAATTAAATCAATTAATTAACCTCTACCTATGTTACCTTAAGGTAGTTAATCAAATGATTATGAGTCAATGCAATATGCAAATGAATTGAAAGGTAAATATCAATGATCTTATGAAATGAAAGAGGCCTAATACAATTAACTCACAATCATTGATTAATTAAGCTTAAGGAACTAACTTATTATGACTTCCCCACACATATGGACAACCATAATTTCATTAACTCTCTTTAGGTTATTGAACACCGAAAGCTCTACCCATAGATCAATTAAGAGAATCAGATGTTATCCTTTTAATTAAGTTAATCAAGTCATTAATACATTAATCCATTCATATTTACTTAATTACCAAATTTAATTGATTATCCTTTGAAATGAAATGGGTTTAAGGGGGAAAAGGTCGGGAAAGAGGTCTCAACCTAATTCCATAAGCCTCTTACTTAATCAAATATGACTTGGTATAATTTAACTTTCAATTTAACTAATTAAGTCATTAATTACTTGTTGACCTCCATGTGTGATACATCAGTCAAGTCCAAATTCGACAGACTTTTGATGTAACAGCTCACAAATCGTAGCTGAGATGCACCAAACATCACTAAAATTAGTCAAAATGACCTCCGATCAATGAACATACTTTGCCATTACGATCAGAATGTCAAAATTGATTGGAATATAATTATTGCACAACTTAATGATCAATTGATCAAGTGATCAAGTCATCAATGCGCCAACCTGCATATCGAGGTTAGGAGGCTACGACGATAACCAAATGACCTCCATTCATAAAATTTACTACACAGTTAGTTTTGAAACATCAAAATCTATCAAGTAAGACTAATCGCACTCAATTCGAATGAGTCTACATGAATGTCGAGTGATTGGAAGCAGCGGCGAGCTTTTTTTAAGCTGAAATCTACCCGATTTGATGATGAATTGAATCAAATGGCCTCCGATCATGAAACAGACTGTGTCGTTGAGTTTGGAACATTGTAATAACCTAAGATTGATATATGTATTAACTATGTGATTTTTTTAGCGTGAAATTCACATTAAGATCGATCATACACTTAAAAATTAATAAAAGAGCCTTTTTTATACATAATAACCCAAACTAACCCCTAAATTCCTATTCATAACCCATCCCAATCCCGTTCAGCTCTCCCTCTTTGCACAAATGCATGCTCAGTTGGCTCGACTCTCCCTCTTCATGTGCTCTCCACACAAAAATGAAGGCTTCTTCTGTTCGATCTCCCTACAGTCACTCCACATTCGATCTCCCCACAACCTGTTCCTGCTCCGTCCGTCTCCCCTTCAGCTGCATGAACCATTTCCCCCTTTCCATCTCTATTTCTTCCCTCAAGTGAAAAGGGGAATCTCTCATTTTTCCTCTCGTCCAAGCTACATGTAAGCAAAAATTGTAAGGTTCTTCCTCATCCCTCTTCTTCCACACTTCCCTCTTCTTTCATTCTTCCCTATTCTTACAACTCCATACACCAATCCCCTCTTTTCTTTCTTCATCTGACCTCAACAACTGCATGGATTCTGGTCGCCCTTCAAGCCTCAACTGCAAGTCTTCTCCAATCCTCATATTGTTGATAGATTCATCGTAAGCTTCTTTGGAATCTTTACTCTCCTTGAGTTGCATTCCATTAGCAAGCCCTTGATCCTTTGTCTTAGTCACCGATCTCAATTCCTCCAACTTTATCATATCTCTTGGCAAACCTGAAATCTACCCTTTTCCTATCTCTTGGCAAACCTGAAATCTAACCTTTCCCTATCTCTCAGCAAACCTGAAATCTACCCTTTTCCTATCTCTCGGTAAACCCAATTTTCCTTTCCCTTTTAGCAAATTTTGTAGTTGATTTCATTAAACCACTTATCTTGCTTGCCAATTACAATTACTCATTGTTGTGACATAATATGAGAAATGGGTTTGAATGTGGAAAATTGTATACTTGTGCTTGTGCTTCTATTTGTAGGTTCCAAGACCCTGCTAATTCCCAATAAGGCGTAGTGGGTGTGAAGATGACTGTGGTGTCACAAGACACCACTCACTATGCTCAATAGGGCGTACTACGTAAGCCAAACAAATTATTAGATGTCACTCCCCCAAGCCGAAATGCTGCCAAAATTTCGTTGAATTTTCGGACTTAAAAAAATCTCTTAAATCCTTTCAACTTATAAGAGGAGAGTCAACCCTTTTATCAAGGTTCATAATTAATCAATTTCAAATAAATTCTTAAGCTCATAACTTGGAATTGAAATGATTTTCAAGCTGACCATGAGATGAATTTAAAGGAGATTAAATAATTCATAAATGAATTTGAATGGGGATTCAATGATTCATAAATAAATTAAATGTTATGCTTCAAATAAAGAAGAGATGACTAAACTCAATTAGATCCATCAAATTTGAAATAAAGTTTGAATTTCATTAATATATATATATATATATATATATATATATATATATATATATATATATATATATATATATATATATATATATATAAACTAACCTTGTGACATTATGCCTCACATAATTTCAGAGAAGATTTGATCTAAACATTGAAAATTTCTTATGAATTGAAACATAGATTTCAAGCGTGGAATTCAAATGAAATTTTTAAGTGATCTCAATAGAATTCCATGGAATCTGAAAGCTTAACTTCAAGTGATAGAATCAACAGAAATAGCTCACACACAAATTTGTATTAAGCTCCATAATTTGGTTTAAAAATGAGAGTTTATTTAAAAGACTTATTAATAAATGTGAATGGTTAGATCATTTGGTGATTTGTTAAAGAATTTGAAAAGAAAAAAAAGAAGTGTTATTTGCAATACATTTGGAATATATATATGATCATAAATGAAACTCCTTATGTCTATGAGGATGAATAAAACTTTTCATTGAATGTTTCTAAATGTAATCAATGAAGAATCAAATGAAAATGATTCTACATTTGTATAAATATAAAATTAAATATTAAAATATTACTTCACTATTGGATCTGTAACTCTTTGTATAAGTTGACAGAAGGTGATACTAAATCAAATTCAAAAAAAAAAATCATAGGCTTCCTTCAATCAAAAATAAAAAAAATTTATTTTAATTATAATTTTTAAAATCAATGATTTCATTAATTAGATGAAGTTATCTAAGTTATAAACACCTGCATGAGACCCGACACTATGCTGAATGTTTAAATTAAGTGCTTGAGGATGTCACGCGGGTCATTCCCGGTTTGGTCTTAGGATCGGGTTCAGGTTAACAAAATCTAAAAATTCAATTATTATAAGAATTTTAGCTTATTGAAATATCTGAGAAGCTAATTCTGTCATGTGATAGTAGATCTGATTCTCTATTATTAAACTAATAGAGTCGATAGGATTAAGTAAACTCATAAACCTTGATGATGGCTGTGTTGAATGAAGATTTCAACTCGAGGGGATACCTCCATCAAAATGTGATTCTAATTTCAAATCTAATTAACTCAAATTAAGTATCAATCTAAAAACTACTTAAATGAAATTTAATCTTTAAAAGCTTAAAGAAAATTTCATTTAATCCACCTTCCGCAATTATTTGTCAGAGGTGACAAATTAAGAAAACTCTAGCTCATGAAGGGGCTAATGTCAAATCAAGTATTCTTCTATGTTCACACTCAATCAATCTCATGCCAATAAGGATGTAGCCCGTGTCTTCGAGTGGGGATGAGCTCCACATATGATGTAGTTACAACCAGTCCTCACGATGGGTGGTTCTTTGCCAAATGGAATCATTATATTATGATCACGATCGTAGCTCTTATGCTCCCCAATGGCTCTGCCCTTTGAGTTGTGAATCATAGGGTACACCTGATTGGAAAAAAAGCCCTATGTCACTTAAGGTAGACTTAAGCTTGTCTCCTTAGATAAACACCACCCCAGGTCTACAAGGATTTCTTGGACGATGTAACTCATGTGTTGCTGATAAGTATCCTTTGGTCAGGTTGGGTCGACTACCTCCTCTGACTAAGTAAATTAGGGGCCACGATAGCTGAGGATGATGAAACCATGGGATCTATATTGAGCACATCATCATTCCCCCAACCATTTACTTTAAGCTAAAATGGTGAATTTTATAAATCTCAAATTTCAACTCCATATGCTATCACTATATGCTCCACATTTAGCGATCTAACAACTAGCCTTAATCAAAAGTTCTCTCTAAGCATTGAGAGGGATAATTAACTATAGGGTCTTGAGCCTATAGAAAACCTGGAACTATATCTAAAGTCCTCGCCAAATGAAGATGAAATATTTGGGTAGTGTCTTATATACTATTCCATCTGCCTTCTAAAAATTACATCGACATTTTAAACCATACTCTCTACACTTGTCGAGAGGTTGGTGGTGAATTTTCATAACCCATAATCAACTCATCAAAAATATGCATCATGGCTTATTGGTATGTAGCTCCAACATTTTTCAATTTGAAGGGCATGAATGTGTAGCAGTATATACTAATTGGTGTTTTGAACAATGTATGTCTTTCATCTTCAGGTGCCATCTTGATTTGATTATATCCCGATGATCCGTCCATGAATGAGAACATGTCGTAGTTGGAAGTATTGTCCACTAGTAGTTTTGATATTGAAAGCGGAAAGTAATCTTTTGGGCATGCCTTATTTAGGTCTCGAAAGCCAATGCAAGCACAAATTTGACCATTCTTCTTCCTAACTATGATAATGTTGGCTATCCAATCTGCATACTTCTCCTCCTGGATGAAGCCTACTTCAATCAACTTCTTAATTTTTTCAATTACATGTTCTTCAATCTCCAATCTCATTTGCCTAGGAGCTTCCTTAACAGCTGTTGCATCTAGTTTAATAGCAAGTTTATGAACTGCAACATCTGGTGATAAGCCCGACATTTCAAAATTTGTCCAGGCAAAGCAATCCCTGAATTCACAAAGTAGCATTTTTATCTCCTTAACTTTCTCATCAGGTAGAAAGGCACTAACAAAAGTTGGATGGGGATCCTCCTCAACTCCTAGGTTGATTTCATTGAGTTCATCCATAGTATATGTTTGTCCACCATCTTCGAGCTCTTCAGGCGTAGGCTTGGCTTCTACTTCTTCATCGTTTGTAAGAAGAATTTCATGGAGATCATCTTCTTCATCACTATTAATTTCGATCTCAACTTTTATTATATTATAATAAACTTTATTTTGACAAGATTTGTGGATGAACCCAAGACCTTCATTAATAAAGTTATCACTTCTTTATGATGCTTGAGGACTTCTTTGGCTCCACATCTTATTAAAGATTTGAGTTCTCTGCTTAATAGTTCCAATATGAGTTATAAGCTTATGCATCATTCTTC
Source organism: Cymbidium sinense (assembly GCA_021442155.1). Classification (NCBI taxonomy): domain Eukaryota; kingdom Viridiplantae; phylum Streptophyta; class Magnoliopsida; order Asparagales; family Orchidaceae; genus Cymbidium; species Cymbidium sinense. Next base: position 54,823,709 of record CM038217.1, read on the forward strand.
ATAATTTTTTGTGGATAGTATATTGATATTCTTGTTGGCACTATCTCATCATTAGTTAATTAATCTTTACTTAGCATTTTTGTTGAAAAAGAGAAGGAAACTTAGGGGAAAGATTAGGAGGGAGGCCCCAATCCAATTTTCTAAGTCTCCCCACTATTAAATAGTGATTAAGGGGTCTAATTTATTGATTAATTACTATGCACATGCTTAATTATCACATAATTGAGTTAATAAGGTAATTAGGGCTTAAGCAATCAATTTGCCCAATTAATCAACCAATAAATTTCAAGAAAAATAGGGGAGCAGAGGTCATCCCCCTAAACATTCTTAGAATATTTAAAATTGATTGGTTAATTAATTATGCAGTAATTAGGCTAATTAAAATTTTAATTAAACCTTAATTAAGCTAAAATTACTATTCAAAATTAATTAAAGATAATTTTAATGGATTCCCCTCTGAAATGCCTTTACAATGAGCCATTATTTATAATTTTTTTGGATTTTTTTACAATTTGTTATGAATTATTGAAGTTTCAGTATTAAAAATACCTTAATTAACCTAATTAAAGTCTTAATCCTGTCGGCACCACGTGGCATGCTAATGCGGCACACTTTCCTCATGGCACCATGAGATTGGCTATTAAAGTATTCACATCCATGCGTTGAGTCAGCTAGCAGCAGATGCGGTATTGATCTCGGTCATCTGATCTCAGATCGGACGATGTAGATCAATCTCGAGGCATAAAGGGAGAAAATAGATGAAATCTAACGTGATTTTATCAGAGTCGTCCATTCCAATCATGCAAAATGGAAGCCTCATGATCCTTTTTCCTGCAAGCGATGAATGATAGAGTTCATCGGCCATGGATCATTCGATCCGAGCTCACCTGAGCTCAGATGAACTTCAAAATGATCCCACACCATCAGGGAAGGATTCCACACACATCTAACGGTTAAGATCGACTCACATGCAAATTTTATCTACAAAGGACCAACAAAAATTCCCTAATTCCATGATTTTTAGAAATTACCTCATAAGAGCTCAAGATCGGTGGTGAGATCGATGGAGATAGCTTCATCTAAAAGAGACGAGACCCTATTGAGTAGCACCCAAGCTAATTCCCTTTGATTTTCTCAGTGGATCAACTTCCATCATTATGGAGCTCACCTTCGATCACAAACCTTATTACGGTGGGTTTAGAACTCGAGGGAAGCTTCAGGCAGCCTCGATGAGGTGTAGAGATGGTGAGGGGAGATGAAATTAAGGTTTAGTGGAGAGGAGAAGAAATTGGAATCGAGAAAGGGGTCCCCTATTTTGGCCTTGCTCGGGAAGGAGAAATGTCAAAGGAGAAAAGCTTGGAATCACTCTGGGATTGCAAGGAGGCTCAAATTTTCCCTTGGAAGCTCAAACGATTCGAATGAGCTAATTTCTCGTGCAAATTGATGGGGTATACCCCTCAGGTTGTTGAGGTGGACGGATGAAATTATTTCCCATTTTTTAGCTGGCCATTCATCGCCAGAGCGCCAGAGTGGTTGCCATCAAGTCCATGTGGCTCATCTGGATTGGGAGAATCCATGGCAGGTGGCTCCAAGATTGATTTAGTCAGATTTCCTTCCTTGGATCCAATAGGTGGTCAGTTTGCATGGGAGGTAAGTTAACTCACCTCCCTTTGGTCCAAGGTAAGTCCTAGCACACTTAGGGTGGGCTAGAAAGTTTAGGGATGCTCCATTTAGAAGTTTGATGGATGCCAAGGATGAGAGGAGAGTGCACTTCACCATTAAAGGAAAGAATCTAATGTGGGAAAGGATCCATTGAGGATTTGCATTGGATTTGGCTCCAAATGAGTTTGGGCTGATTTTGGGCTAACCTAGCATGGGTGTGGGTCAGGTTAGGTCAACCTCCAAAGTCTCATGAGTTAGTTTTATGGGTTGGCTCAGTTGGGTCATACGGGTTCATTTTGGGTCATGTTAGGTTAGGTTGACAAATTGGTCAAATTGAGTCAAACCAAGGCTTACGGTAGGCTCAAATAATGATTTGGAGAGTTTTGGTTAAGTGGTTTTAATTAATTTGACCTTGGTTTGATTTTGGTTCATTTGGAATCAAATGGGTCAAATGGGTTAAGTTGACCAAGTTGACCAATTTAACCAAATTGATCAAATTATGTTGGGTTATGTGTTTGTTCATGTTCAATTGGTTAATTGAAAATGATTGTAGGCTTTGGTTTGAATCAATTTTGATTTAATTTGGATTTTGGTCAATTTGACCCTTTAGGTCAATTTGGGCTAAGTTGGGTCAAGTTGACCAATTGGTCAAATTGGGCTCAATTATGCTTTGGTCAAGTTCAATAATCAATTTAGAATGAACTTGTGCTATTGGTTACAATCAATTTAGGTTAGATTATGATTTGACCCATTTTTGGCCTTTTAGGCCAATTTGGGTCAACTTGGGTCAAATGGTCAATTGGACTTGGTTTGGCTCAAGCGATGGTCGAGTCATGTTCAATCATTGATCATGGGTTGGTGTGAATCAATAGTTTCAATTTATTTGATGTATGGTGCGTTTTGGCTAGTTTAGGTTTCATTTGGGCTAAAGGTTGACTTGGTCAAAGGACCAAGTTGACTTGGTTTGACCTGATACAAGGCAATTGATCATCCTAGGGTGATTGATGATCATGGTATGAGGTTTGGATGGGCTTGGTTCAATCCAATTTGGGTTGGATTGGAACTTGGTTCCATTGGATTCTTTAAGCTACTTTGGGTCAAGTGGACCTAAAGGGGTCAATTGGCTTGGTTTTGGCTTAATTAAGGTTTAGTTGGATTTATATATGAGCTTAGGATTGAAATATGAATCCAACAATAATCAATTTGGGCTATGATAGGTTTTGGTTCATTTGAAATTTTCAAGTCAAAAGGGTTCAGTTAGGCTTGACTTGGGTTGATTTCAATTTGGCTAGATAATTGTAGGTTTCATTTATATTTAGATAGATGATTGAAGGAATGATTGATTCAAGAAAAAATCTATTGATTTTGGCTTGGTTTGGGAGGGCTAAATTGGCTTAAAGGGTATAAATTGTATTTTGGTTTGATTTTGAATTTGATTTTGGCCATTTGGGTTTATATTTTATTTATATTTATGAATAAAAATGAAGATATAAATGATTCATGAGAAAATCACTTGAGTTTGGAGTGATTTGGAAGCAAATTTAACCAAACTCATGGATGTAGGTCAAAATGGCTAAGAAGGAAATCAATTTAGTTTGATTTATTTTTGGTCATTCGAACGTGGGTTTCATTTATATTTATGAATATAAATGAAGGAATAATTAATTTATAAAGAAACTAATTAATTTTGGGTTGATTTGGGCTAAGATTAGGTTAAGCTTATGGACGTAGGTCCATATGGATTAAGAAGGGTCTTGGCTTGGTTTGATTTAGTTTGATTTGGTTTTGGTCATTTGAGTATGGATTTTATTTATATTTGTGAATATAAATGAAGGAACAATGGATTTATGAAGAAATCAATCAAGTTTGGGATAACTTAGGTGGAAATTTGGCTAAGCTTTGAGAATGGGTCATATGGCTTAGGAAGGAATTTTAGTACTTCAATTTTATTTTGGGTTAGAATCAATTTTGGATTTGGATTTGATAAATCATTGAGAGATTGAATTGATTATTGAGAAAATCAATTGACTTGGAAGCGAACTGGACTTTGCTAAGGTTAAGGCCATGGAATTCAATCAAAATGTTTATGGAGAATTTTGAGCTTGGATTTGATCATGGGATTTTTTATGAGTCTTGAAAATTTGGTTCAGATTTGGCATGAATTTGAGGTTTGGTTTGTGAAGGAAAGCATGGATTGGGTTTAGGCTATAGAGCAGGAAAATCTTCCCAAGTCTCTAAGGAATGACCCATCCCTATGGCTAACCCTTCTAAGTCTCTAGGCTTAGGTTAAGTGTTCACCTAATCACTAGAAGTGTCTTAGGACTAAGGAGCTCTTAGTGTCTATAAGAGTCCTAGATATATGATGAGGAAGTTGAGAACTCACTCCAAAAGTGAGGTCAACAATGGGTTTCAAATGCTCTAATGGGGAGGGTGAGGTGATTTCACCTCCCATGGATCATGGCTAACCCATCTACCCCTTAGGTTAGGTTGGCCAGCGTCCTAGGTGCCTAGGTGGACCATTAGAAGAGTGTCAAGTGGCCAAGGAATGGAAATGATCACTTACATGGGTGATTTGTCTTAGGTGATACCCTTGACCTAAGGGTATAATGGTCATTTAGCATTGGATTTGATTTGGACAGATTTGAAATGAGCCAAAAGTGGGTTAGCCCCAAGTGATTTGGAGTTGTTTTGATTAGGTTTGGCTCAATTTGGCTCAAATGGGTCAAGTTAACTAATTGGTCAAGTTGGGTCAATCCAAGGGTTGGGTCAAGTTCATATGATTATTTGGAATGTATTGGTTTCATTAGTTTGGTTTGATTTAGCTTATATTTGATTTTGACACATTTGAGTTCAAATGAGTCAAATGGGTTAGGTTGACCAATTTGACCAAATTGGCCAAAATGGATTGGGTTAGGTGTTGGTTAGGATTTGGTTGACCAATTGAAGATGATTGTAGGCTTTGCTTTCAATTAATTTGGATTTTATTTAGATTTAGTCCAATTTGACCCTTTAGGTCAAATTAGGCTAAGTGGGTCAATTGGGTTCATTTGGTCAATTTGGGTTCAATTGTGGCTTTGGTCAAGTTCAACAATCGATTTGGAATGAACTTGAGCCATTGGTTGTAATCAATTTGCTTTATATTTTGATTTGACCTAATTTGATCTTTTAGGTCAATTGGGTCAACTTGGGTCAAGAGGGCCAATTAGGTTTGGTTTGGCTCAATTGAAGGTCAAGTCATGCTAAAATATTGATTTTGAGTTGGTATGAATCATTAGTTTCAAGGGATTTAGCTTAGGTTACAATTTAGCTAGTTTGAGTTCATATGGGTTAAGGAGTTGACTTCGTTTGACCTAATTTATGATAATTTATCAACTTAGGGTGATCAATAATCATGATAGGAGGTCTTAGTGGCCTTAGTTAAATCCAATTTGGATAGGATTGGAACTTGGTACAAATAGGTCAAATTGGCCACTTTGGGTTAAGTGGACCAATTGGGTTTAGTTGAGTTGATTTTGAGTAGAGTTTGATTCAGTTGAGTTTATATATGGATTTGGGATTAATATATAAACTCAATTGTAATTGATTTGGGTTTGGATGAGTTTTGGTTTATTTGGATATTCAAGTAAAAATGGCTAAGTTGGGTTTGACTTAGTTTGCTTTAGTTTTGATGATTTAAATGTATATTTCATTTATATTTGTGAAGATGATTGAAGATATTATTGATTTATGAGAAAATCATTTAACTTGGGTTTGATTTGAAGGCAAATATGGCTAAGTTCATGGAATTAGATTGCATGGCTTAGGTTTGGATTGGGTTTAATTTGGCTTTAATCAAGGTTATTGGAATGTGGATTTGATTTATATTTGGGAAGATAATTGATATAATAATTGAGCCATGAGAGGATCAATTGAGTTTGATTTGATTTGAATGGGATTTTGGCTAAGTTCATGAAATTGGCTCAAAGGACTTAGGTTTGGATTTGATTTGGATTTAGAACTGAGTTTGATTGTAAGTTTGATGAATTGATTGAAGGGTTGAATTGATATTTGAGAAAATCAATTGAGATTGAATTGATTTGAATTTGGCTAAGGATAAATCCATAAGATAAAATCATAGGGCTTAGGGAGGGTTGATTTGATTCAATTTGATTTAGAATTAGTTATAGAATTTAATCATTTGATTTGGATTTGAATTTCAATTTAGATTTGATATTTGAATTCAATTTGAGGTTTGGTTTTGGCTTAAGAAGGTGAACATGGGTTGGGTTTAGGCTATATGGTAAGTTGATCTCCCTAAATCCTAAGGATAAGTCTCTAGGCTTAGGTTGAGTGTTCACCTAATTACTAGAAGTGTCTTATGACTAAGAAAGTCTTAGTGTCTAGAGGACTCCTAGGTCTAAAAAAAGGAGGATGAGAACTCACTCTAAAAGTAAGATCAACAAAAAGGCCCATAATAGGTGTGGTGTAACTAATAAGGCACACCGCACGTATTAGCGTTGACCAAAATGATCAACGGTGTCCAGAAGATAGCAAGCGCTGACCAAAATGATCTATACCTAAACACGAGAGGTAGATAGAATAATGTTCTTAGTGCAATGCAACTCCACTTATGCCATGGGCATAATAGAGCCAAAAGGATTTGATTAGAATTTCATGTCAATGTCATGAAGGAAGATCCGCTAGGGGGTCACACATGCATTGGACATGACATGTGAGTGGTTTATGCTGAGGGCATAAATGGAGGAATTCGCTGGAGATTGGGTATGTGAACCTTCCACTAGGGATGCAAGTTCAAGCTATCTATTGGGGATATGGATTTGAGATTGATTACATTGATTTGTTTTGGGGGTGTATTTGCTGGGGAATACAGATTTGAATTTGATTTTGTTTAAATTTAATTGGTATGTTTAATTTAGGCTTCGTTAAGGGAGGAATGTGATTTGACTCCACTAGGGAGATTAGAATCGTATTTGATTTAATTTGTTTTTGAAGGAGTATCCACTCGGGATAAAAGTTTGATTGAATTTTTTTTTGCTTGATTAGCTCTGTTAGGGAGAGATGGGTTTGGAAGTGGAAGGTGGTTTGATTTGTTATGGCTCCACTATGGAGAATGGTTTTGAATTGAGGGCGTATCCACTAGGGATGTGAACTCGGTCAAATTTGATTGATTTAATTCATGGACCCTGTTGGTGTGCGATGGACCCACTAAGAATGGGCTATATCGGCCTTGACCTATCTCAAATTTTTGAATCCAAAGGGATAGCCTACTGGCCGCAGAGTAGAGCTAACCAACTTAAGAGTTTCTTTTCGGTGTGCATGTCTATCTAAAAGCTAAAGAACTTACATCTTTCAAAGCAAAGCAATAACCGGGCAAGAAATCAAATCGGGGAGTCAGTTCGACCCCAAAAAAATGAATCAAACGAGAGAGAAAGAGGAAAGTTTTGGCATGACCTAGCATCGTGCTCGAATCCTGTGCCATCAAGAGAAATGTCGTCGGCAATAGGAGGAAGGAGGAATGCATGAAACCTTCGTGTGTCGTTGGCCGAAGAAGAAGAAGAGGAAGCCCTTTTGCGTGACCCTGCATGCGAGCTGAGGAAGAAGGGGGGGACCGACCGCGTGCATGCGTGACCTAACGCAAACGGGAGTGGGTGCATACGTGATTTTAGGGCAACCCAAGAGGACATCTAAAGAGGTAAGCAAATAATGTATATAGTTATATATTTAATTAAAATATAATTTTGTTAATATCATTGATCTTAATGTTAATTCAAGTTCTAACTTAGGGTTTAAAATTCTAATTTAGGGTTTATCGATTTCAGCAATGAGTTAATTTAGAAATAAGTAATATAAGTTATATGCAAGTTAAAATATTAATTTAAAATCATTCAAGAACCATTTTAAAGAAAAATAAGAAAAGGGGAGTATTAAATTTAGGAGAACCTATAAAGGAAATGCATGTTATATTATAAAGGAAAAGCATTTATATTATCGTTAATTAGATTAGAATCATTTAAGGGGGTATGATAATCAGTTAATGCAATATATAAAGTTACTTTAACACTTAATATTTTATGTTATAGGAATTTCAATTAAGGAAGGAAGCATTAAAGGAAAAGAGGTTCAAGAGGAAACTGCAAGTTAAAGTGGGTAATTATGTTCTTACATTTATGGTAAAAATATCTTTAATTTCTTATGATGAAATGCATGTTTATATGATTATGACTTTTTCATATACTGCAAGTTGTAATGATTTTCCTGCTTCTTCATAAATTGTGATATAGTTTACTATTTCTTCATGTTGGATAATAACTTGAATGCTAGATCATATTGCCATGCTATCAGGTTATAAAGTTAACTGATTTATTGTTAGTTATGAATTCATATGCATAGAGGTATCATTGTATGTTATGAATGTGCATGTTGAAAGTGGAGTTCACCCCTTATGATACTGGTTGGGGACGCAATGTACCCGTGCACGTAATGATGAAAAAGGGCCAATGATTTGGCAAATGGTAATGGTAATGGCTACTTGTCCTCAGGATGAGTATTGGTAAAGGTTTTGACGGTGACTCCAAGACGGGTGATAAATGTAAAAGTAAAAGTTCATATGAAAAGTTAAAGTTTATGTATACCTACCTCACATATATTTGATTGTTTGAGCAAATTTCTTTTATGTACATGTGACAACAAAAACTGGCATGCATACTAGTTCTTTCTTCTTGTTTACTATAATGTAATAGCATAATTGACCCACTGAATTATATTCATTTGTTAGTTGCTTAAATTTTTTTTAGGAAACCATCCTAACTAAATGACTGATAGAAGGGAAAATCATGTTTACCGTCGTAGAGGGACTGCAGGAGATAGGTATTTATGTCAATTATGTTGAGTTATGTTTAAAGTGTATTTTCTCCTGAACTTTGTTAGAATATTTATGTATGGACAATTGTTAAATCATTTGTTGGATTGTAATGGCTCTTAAATGATTGGAGATTTTATTTATGATTGGAAATGTTAAGAAATGTTTTTTTTATCCGTCTGACCGTTTGTTTCTGCCTTAGTATTCCAAGCTCCCGGGTCGGGTCATGATAAGAATAGCCACTGGGGTGACCTATTGGTAGCAAAATAGATCAAACCTGACCTAGGGTGACTACTAAGAGAGTGTCATTTAGGATTTTACCTCAACTCAAGAGTAGTCAAGATTAATTTCATTTTAATTTCATTTGATTTGTAGATTATTTGAATTGATTTAATTTATGGACCATGTCGGCGTGTGATGGATCCACTGAGAAGGGGCTATATCGGCCTTGACCTATCTCAGATTTACAAATCTAAAAGGATAACCTACCAGCCATGAGGTATAGCTAACCAACCTAAGGGTTTCCTTTCAGTGTGCAATGGCTGTGCTAGGAAGAAGGTGTAGCAGACTTACATCTTCCAAAATAAAGAATAGCCTTTGGGATGACCTGTTGGTAGCAAAATAAATTATCCTTGACCTGGGGAGACTATTGAGGGAGTGTCGTTGGGGACTTATTTTAACTCAAGAGTAGTCAGACGAGTCCTATAGGGAATTTTCCTAACACTGGGGTGTCTACTTGGGAAAAGGTACCATTGGGGGTGTCCTCCTAATCTACAAGTGAATATATATTTGTTTTTATATGTTTGCGTGGACCCTGTTGGTGTACGAGGGACCACAGTAAGAAGGGGCTATGGCCTTGACCTATCTCAAATTTACTTGACCAAGGGATAATCTGCACATCCGTGAAACATAATCTCCAACTACAAAGGTGGTTAATAGAAAAGGGGGACTGTCCAATCTAGTAGTAACCCAAGTAGTGACTAAATGGGGTCGCAAAGGATGTGATCCACGTATAGTGACCACAAGGGAGGTGCCACTAGGGGTGTTATCCTAGACTCTATAAAGAAGAAAGTGTGTAGGTATACGGTGGCCAACTCAAGGAGAAAGTGTAGTAGCCTTACATCTACAATGAGTGGTGTATCCACTGGGTGGGTCGTTGTCAGCATAGTGAACACCAACCAACCTAAGGTTCCCGTCGATGAGCAAAGATCAGTCTAGGGAAAGGCATGCATGCTTATATCTCCCTAAAGTGGAACTGATCACCGGGATAGTCTGTCATCAGCTCCACAGGTGCTATCTGACCTAGGGCTGCCTATCTATGTGCAATGGTCATGCTGGGAAGAAAGCGTAGCAGACCTACATCTTCCAAAGTGAGGAACAACCACTAGGGTGACCTGTGGATGACACAATAGATCAAACCTGACCTAAGGGCAACTACTAAGTAGGGGCTCATAAAGAAGGACTAGACCCAGACTTGAAGTAGTCAGGAGGAAAGGAACCACTGGGGGGTCTTACCCTAATCCTCAAATATACTCGACCTAATCAGCACACGATTGCTAGTTTAAGAAGAAGGTGTAGCAGACTTACATCCTATTAAATGAAACCATCATGAGGGTATCTTACGATCGTGCAGTAAGTCCTACCATGCTAACAAGGATCTCATCGGTGTGCAGTGATCAAATAAAAAAGAAAGCATAGCATACTTACATCCTCTTGAATAAGGGACCACTAGGGTGACGCACTAGCAAGGTAGCATGTCAACCCAACCTAGAGTAGCTAATGAGTGAGGGTCGCAGGGGGTGTTATCTCACAACAAAGTATCCCAAGATAAAAGATATGTGTTTGTGTGTAGTTTATGTTTGTGTTATGGCGATGGAGAAAAGGATGCCACTTGGGTTCCTTTCACCTATCCTAAACACATCATGGCAGATTTACAAACAACGATGTTTTTAATATGGAAGATATTGAATTTGAAATAAAATTTTCATTGATGATTATTTTCAAACATGATTTACAAATAATATTTCTTTAGGTAAAGCTCGTTGATTGGAAGCATCGGGTGCTCTCTCTTATGAATAATAAGCTGATAAGATCCTCCTTTTTAGGCCTTTTCTATGGCAAAACAGCCTTCCTAAGTGGGTTCAAACCTGCCTCCCATCTTGCGATGGGCAACAGTTGGTCTCCTTATAACAAAATAAGCTCTCCTACTTGAAAAGCTCTAGGATGAACCAACTTTTTGTGAGCTTGAATCATTTTTGGCTTTGTATAACTCAAAGTTTTGGCATGCCCGTAGGCATCTCTCTTCCAAACCTTTGAGCTCTTCTAACCATAATTTGTCATTCTGCTCTATTGTGAGTTTGCTACCCACAACTATCCTTAATGATGGTAGTTGGACTTCTAATGATAGAATTGCTTTGAACCCATACACAAAGAAGAAATGGGTAGATTGAGTTAGAGTTCTGTATGTGGTACGGTAAGCCCACAAGGCTTCAACTAACTACTTATGTCACTATCGCTTATTGTCGTTGGGTGTCCTCTTCAATATTTGGATGAGAGTTTTGTTGAAAGCTTTTTCCAAGCCATTTGCCCTTGGGAAGTAGATGATAGAATATCTCCAATCTATATTGTGTCTTTGGGCAAAGTTGTTGATCTTGACACTCTTGAATGCAGCATCATTATTGGATATAATTCATCGAGGCACCCTGAATCTATATACAATATGATTCCTGAAAAATTGAAGTACATTATGATCTATGACCTCTCTAAGCAGAATCGCTTCCGCCCATTTGAAAAAGTAGTTGGCAGCAGCTAGAATCAACTGATGACCTTTTGAAGAAGGATGGTCAATCGGACCCACTATGTCGGTACCCCATCACTCGAATGACCATGAGGCCAATGTAGGATGTAGAATATTGGGTGGTTGGTGTAGGACCACACCGTGTACCTGACACTGGTGGCATCGCCTAACTACATCCATGCAATCTATGATCATCGATGACCAATAGTATCCTAGTCTCTTGATCATGGCTTTCATCTTCAGACCAGACTGGTGAGCTCCACATAATCCTAAGTGTACCTCGATCATGATCATATGAGCTTCATGTTTATCTAAACAACATAATCACATATGATTGAAGAACTGTCGGTACAAGGTGTCATCTACGAGAGTGTAGGTAAGTGCTCTCTGATTCATCTAATGGGCCTGGGACTTCTCTTGAGGTAGTTTGCCTCTATTTAGGTAATTAATGAATGGTTGCCTCTAGTCTAGCTCATCATCCTTTTTGGCAATGATAACCTCCCCTTCAAGAGAGTACTTTTCGATAAGTTTGATATCAATAAGAGATAAGACTTGTCTATGTTGGACCCCTAATGATATAAACTCATCTTCCAGACACGCCAACTCCTTGGCAAGTTTAGCTAAAGCATGTACTATGACATTTATCCTCGAGGAATCTTATAAATGGTAACCTCTGTGATTAGGGCCAACAACTCTATAGTGTACTTATGGTAGTGGTAGAGCTTGGGCTTTAGAACCTTGTAAGCCTTAGTGATTTGGTTGATGACTAACTAAGAATCCCCAAAGATGTTGATGTTTTGGATGCTTAGAGTAACGACTAACTCTAGACTGGCAATCAGAGCCTCATATTTAGCTTTGTTGTTGGTGCATGGATTGGATAGATGATATGAGAATCTCATCACATCTCGGCCTGGAGTTAGGAGAACTACTCCTACCCCTGCCTTTCCTAGAAGAGTAGATTGTGATTCTTCTCCTCTTTGAGAGAAAGCCACACCATCAAAGTACATCTTCCAGCAGTGAATGCTAGTGTCCCCTAAGTTCATCATTTGTTCATCGGGGAAGTCATCACTAAGTGGAGAGTTAGTAGGAAGTGGGTCTGCTGCCAAGAAATTCACGAGTACTTATCCTTTTACCACATAGAGGGGTACAAAAGTAATGTCAAACTACAACAAAAACATGGACCAACATGCCAACCATCTGGAAAGCGTCGATCGTGTCATGAAATATTACAGTAGACTGATTATAGAGATCAAGTTCATCTTATGAGAAAGTATGTAGTGTCGTAGCTTTTGGGATGCAAAGATTAAAGCTAGGCAATACTTCTCAATGGGTGGATAGTTTTTTTCTACAAGGATTAGATGATGATTGAGGTAGTGGAGCGTGCTTTCCTTCCCTTCATTATTGGCTTGAGCCGACAAAGCACCAAGGGAGTCATCTAATACAGCAGGGTATAATATCAAAGGCTTGCTCGAGATAGGGGCTGCTAGAATTGGCGGCATCATCATGTAGTTCTTGATGTCTTCAAAGGCATGTTGGCACTTATCATCCCACTTGAACTTGGAATCCTTCTTGATAAGTGCTGAGAATGGCTGGCATCTCCCTTATAGGTTGGATATAAAGTATCTTAGAGACATCAACTATTCTTTGAAAGATCTGAGGTGAGTTAAACTTTTAGGGAGTTGCATTTCTAATATCGGCTTGATCTTTTTAGATCAATTTTGATTCCATGGTGTTGAACAACAAACCCAAGAAATTTTCTTGAAGTTACTCTGAATACACACTTCAAGGGAATCATTTTTGAGGTTAAATCGTCTTATCCATTTAAAAACTACTCTCAAGTCAAAGCGATGGTCTTTTATTTCTTTACTTTTGATCATGAGATCATCGACATAACATTCGACTTGATGATGAATGAGTTCATCAAAGATTCAGGTCATGGCCCGCTGGTATGTAGCACCAAAATTTTTAAGGCCGGAAGGCTCTACCTTCTAGCAATAGATTCTGATCGGGGTTTGAAAAGTAGTATTTTTCAGATCCTTAGGGGCCATCTTTATTTATTTGTATCTAGATAAGCCATCCATGAAAGAGAAGACTACATGAGATGAGGCAATATCTACCATCAGTTTTGGTATTGGTAGTGGAAATTCATCTTTTAGACATGCCTTATTTAGATCCCTAAAATTGACGTATATGAGAATTTAGCCATTCTTCTTTTTAACTAGGATGGCATTGGCCAACCAGGTAGGGTACTTTTCTTCCCGGATGAAACTAGCATCGATTAGTTTCTTGACTTTAGAAATGACCTATTGTTCAATGTTTAATCGCATGCGTCTAGGAGCTTGCTTGATAGGGTTAGCACTAGGCTCTATTACTAGTTTGTGGACTACTAAGTAAGGAGATAAACCTAGCATCTTTTCATAACTCTATGTAAAATAATCCTTAAACTCAGTCAATAGCCTAACTAAGTCATTGATTTCAGTTTCATGGAACTGATGTATGTCAGTCATGGATCTTCTTCAGTTCCTAAGTTGATTTCTTTGAGCTCATCGATGGTTGACCTAATCTCCTCTTCGAACTCAGGTGGTGCATCTTTGACTTCAAAATCATCCAGACCATCTGAAGTTTCTAAGCCTGCCTCCTCATATGAGATAACATGATTTGAAAATAACCTATTAGATTTCAAATGATAGGTGATAACTAGGCAGTAATCATTGTCATTGACTGGACCCACTGTATTGAATCCTAGTCCCGGTCTTGATTGAGAGCTTTTACATTTGTTCTTCCAATATTCTTTCAAAATAGTCTAACTTGTGGTTTGACCAAGTATGTGGGATTAACCATTTCTTTGTTAAATTTAGAACACTCTACGAGTACTAATCCAAAGGTAATTCTATTAAATCTTTATATGAATCATCCTAAAGTTCTACATTAACTCCTTGACTTCAAGATGATGCTCCTAGAAAGAACCTCTGAGTCATCACATCTGTGGATGATTTAGGGGCTTCTTTAACTACCAAACCCTCAACTTTTTGTGAGGAAAGTGTGGTAAGAGCTAAGGCTCCCAACTAATGCCTAATTGTTTCATATATAGACTTCGATACACTTAGGCTTTGCTTTGGAGCCCGACCTTCATTGTTCTCTACCTCAAATTACCCCCTAAAGGAGTCTGCTGCTGAGAAGAGCTGGCTAGAGTGCTAACCATATAAGACTCATCCTCTGAACTACATTTTAAGTCCATATGGATAGCAGCTATACTTCTGGTAGTTGGGACGTATTTCCTATTGGGTGGCCAATAAGAAGGTTTTCCACCCCTAGGACTGCCTCTAAACTGGCCTCTTCCTCTACCTGGTGGAGGTCAGGTCATCCTACCTATATGTTTGAATGGAGTAATGAATTATGGGTAGAATCTAATATTAGGCTCCACTTCCTGCTCCAAGTCTATTTCTCGCTCCCTTTTATTTTCTTTTTCATTTTCTCTTATCTTTTCTTTTTCTTTTTCTCTTTCTTTTCTTTCTATTTTTCTTTTTCTTTTATTTTTGAACTTTGGCCAAGTTCACGAAGATAGACTTGTTGATTTTTAAGATGGTAGTAAGATGCATCCTCATATATGCTGACCTCGTGAACTATAAATGGCTTGGGATCTCCTTTGACATAGTAGACGATCCCAGCTCTCATAAACTTCAGACACTGATGTAGAGAGGATGGAACTATATTATTTTCATGTATCCACAGCCTCCCAAGCAAAGCATTGAAAGATGTATCTGAGTCTATAATATGAAACTTAGCTTTGATCTTTCAATCATCTATCTCCAAGGGCAACACTATGGATCCTAAGGCCCTCTCGCCTTGTTCATTGAATCATCTCAACATCATCCTTTCTTTTTGGAGTTTGGAGATGTCAATCCTCAAGCAGGCAAGGGTTCTTAGACTCATAATATTGACTGATGCACTTGGGTCAACCAGAACTCTGGATAGCCTGTATCTGCCAACATCCACTGTAATGTAAAGAGGATGGTTGTGCTCGATCATCTCTAGAAGTAGGTCTTTATCACTGAATGTAACCCCTAGGGTGTCCTTCGAAATAGTGTGCCTCCTATCCAATAGTGGTCAGCTGAGCCAAGCATATCTCATAATTAAGTAATGCCTTTATTAAAGATTCCCTCATCTCTTTGGATAATACAAGAGCATCATATATGCTTAACTTAGCTGTAAACTTTCTAAGATGAGCAAGAATGTTGTAATCAACTCTAGGCAGGTCCTCCATAAGCATATCCATAGATGGAGCATCCTATGGAAGGGCTATCTTCTCACTGGAACCAATGACTTGCTTACCTTTATCCTGAGGTACTACCCTAGGAGGTAGAACTTTGCCACTATGAAGGTTGACTTCGGTGACTTCATGTGGCGGGTTGGTGGAAATTTCTACCTCCTCGTTGAGTATACCTATAGCTTCTCCTATGGGACCTCAGAGTTAAATGACTCCAAGTCAATCTCAATGGGTGAACCTGATTGATTCAGGAAAGGAATGTTCGATTCTGAATCAGAAGAGAAAGGATCAGAATTATTAGAGCTATTATTATTATTTAGACTTGAAGATCTTTCTTTGGGAATATACTCAATAAAATCATCAGACATGGCACAATTGTAAGTAAAATCAGCTTTCTTCATTTATTTTTTTGATTTAGGTGGAGGTACATGATAGAAATCAAGTAAAGTAAGCGAAGCGATGGGTTTAGTGCCCTCATCCACAGATATAAAGCTCTTATTGGTAGAAAAGAGCTAGGTGAAGTGGTAGTAGCTATAATGGTGGAAGGAATGCTAGACTTAGACAGTGGTTGTGCTACTGGCCTATCCCGGGCAAGTATGAACTGTTGCTGCTACTGTTGAGCTCCCACCTTCCTCGAGTTATCCTTGGCAACTTGTAAACCCTCCTTGGTGTTGGAGGTTTGAGCTACCTCAGGCATCTACAAGAAAAGTTTCTTAATCATATAGATGATCTTTCTAGAGATTCAGGATAAATAAATATCTCAACCTTCTTTTTTCTTTAGATGATCACAAGTAACCCCAAGGATTACTCTAACAGAACTAGATGGTTATTCTAACAAGTATTCCTTAGGGATAACTATGGAACCTGACTTGCAGCTACGCTCAAGCTAGTCTTTGAAAGTGATGCAATCCTCTAAGACATGGCCTAACATGTAGTGGTAGGGGTGAAATTTAAGATCATAACTCTTGCCACTTCCTCCGGCCTCTTAGGCTATAGTAGCTGGAAATCAGGTTTCTTTAGGAAATTTTTAAAGATCTTCCTAACTACCTCCCTCTTGAATGAATAGGGCTTGTTTAACTTATCTAAAAGAGTAGGTGGATAGTAGTAACCTGGCAGTGGATATGAATACCACTGTTGAGTGTACTGCTATGGAGGCGGTGGTGGAGGTTATTGTGGTAGCCATGGTGGCTGGTACGATGGACAAGGAGGTAGTAGAGGAGGTGGTAGTGGAGGCTACTGAGCATGTGGTCTCTCAAATAGAACCCTGACCAGCTATTTTTTCTTATCTACTAACACCACTATCCCTGGCTTCTTCTAAAACACCTTTTGCGGCTTGGGTTTGGAGTCTTGGAAGGGCAACTATTTGGCTTTCTCTTGTAGACTGCCACCTTGTTCATTAATTTCTCAAATATTTTGAATGTAAAACCCTTCATAATGAAGGTGATTGGGACATGTATATTCTTGAGAAGAATCTCAATGGCATACTATTTGGATAGCTATGCTTTGCATTTCATACTCAGGTTACGTCACCTGAGAATGTAATCAACAAGGGACTCATTGAGATTTTGCTTCTCCATAAGGAAGTCACCCATCATTAACCTCTATTAAGCTCCAACAAATCTCTTAATAAAGAGTTGCTCCAACTCAGTAGAAGTCTTCACTAAACTGTTGGGCAGTTTGGCATACCAATCAAATTAAACACCTTACAAACTATTAATGAAAAAGCGGAATAGAAGTGTGTCATTGCCACTGACGTTGCAACAACCAGCTCTAAAATGTGCCATATATTATCGTGGGTTCTCACTTCCATTAAAACTCTTGAAGGATAGTGTCACGAACCCCATGGGATATTAGAGTACATTGAATTACTCTGGGTAAGGTCTACCCTTTAGAATGGATGAGCTCCTTCAAGCTTGTGCCAATGCTTCCTTACTTATTGTTCCACCATCTTCTTAATGTCCTTCTCATGCACGGAGGTACTATCTATGACCTTCCTATGCAAACTACCACTACCCTGATCCACGGGAGAGGTACTCTTGGGAGGATCTAAGACATGTAAGAGCTCGGGCCGTTCGGCCTCCATGTGACTAGGCTGCAAAACTGGAGCTTCATTCTGGAGTGCTAGAATTGCTACTAACAAATCCTCAACCCTCTTTTCTATCTTATTGATCTGCTCATCCTCCTACTTGAGTTGCTGAAGGAGGCGTTGGTTGAATGAACTACATCATCTTCTTCAACCACAACACCTTCCTGACTTTGATGGTCTCTATAGAGGGATCCACATATCTAAGTCCTCTAATAGGTCATCCTCATCGGGGTCAAAATTTACTCTACCCTCTTCTCAATCAGAATGATCACTCCCACCCATCTGCCTGATCTTAGCAAAGTAACTATTTAGGATGTCATCTAGTGAATCATTGCCTACTCTTCCCTACTGTATTGGGACATTGACCCGCTAATGACTGGTTGTAGGACTGTGCTCATCTGAAGCTATGTGTTGTACACTACCTATTGATGGAGTACCCTCTATAGAGGGATCAACTGCCATGGGGACGGCACTGACATCCCCTTCTTCCTCTGTTGCTGGCTATGGTGGAGTGACTATGATGCTTTTGGGTTGCCACTCCCTCTTTACCATGGGTGAGGTGGAAGATCGAATGGGAGAGCTCAACCTTACCTCAACAAGTGAAATAGGTGGAGTGGGATCCTTAGCCCATAGCCGGATCACCAATGGATATGTCCTCTCTTCAGATGTAGACTTATGCCTTGGCAGGGACTATGAAAGGAGGGACATGGACAGGTGATGGTAGGCTATGAGTGGAGCCATGTGATGGTGGAGACACCGACTGCCTATCTGCTAGAGCTCTCCTCCTGCGGTTGATGGTGCCTGTAAAGACTATGCTATTAGTATGATCAACTTGGGTAGCCCGCTGATCAGAAAAATCTATCAAAGTGGAGGTCACCGACTATCTGGTGTACCACCTCCTCTCCTTTCTGCTCACTTGGGTTACAACTTTAGCCTCTATGGTTTTCTCTCAGCATATTTGATTCCTAACACTCCTAAGGATCAGAGTCCTCAAATCAAATAATGTACTAGACACCAAGCATCCATGGGCTCTACCGACCTAGTGAAGAACTGATCGTAGATCAGGATAGGGCTTCCTTCTCTCCCTAGCTGGTACCTCAGACTATGCTGGTGATGGAGGTAATGCAGGAATCCTCCTATAGTCTTCCTCTTCATTCGAAGCTGAGAGGGGGTGAAACCTGGTACCACTCAAGAGTGGAGAGGTCTCACGAGAGGAACCCTCATCAGCAACATGAGAGGCAACATCTATTTGCCTATCATCGCCCTCATAATGTCGCTTGATCTTCCTATTTTTATTACGGTGATGCGTCCTGGTGAGTTGGGCTGAATGAGAACTAGAACCTACCTTAAGGGGATCATTCCCTTTCATATGACCTACACTTAGCAACTAAGTGTTATAAAGAGAACAAAGGGGATCATTCCCTTTCATCCCTACCTTAAGGCACTTTCTAAAGTATATAAATTTGATTTAGTTCTCTTTAGTGAATGGCTTATTAACTGATTTAATTAATCCTAAGTTTATGTTCACTTTAAATAATCCTATTCAAGATGAAAGGCTTCTAAAGATTAATTTAATTGAATTACTGCCACATGAAATATAATAAATTATTCCTTTCCATCACATATAACATGCATATGATTTAATCCTAAGTGTATCTATACATGCAACATGTTTTAACACACTTAAATGATGAATGTATGTGTAGGTTTAGAATTTATATTTTACTTGATTGAATTATTTAAACATATTAATTTAAAGCTTTATCCAAATTCTTGTACAAAAAAGACATAAGAATGAAATTAAATAGGTATGTGGCATTGTTAAACTAGGGAAGTGAGGTAATCAAATGACCTCATTGGGGATAGCTAAAGTCTTTTATTCCTGGGATGTCCAGACTATATACCCATTTGCATTCAAAGATATGTAAAGTCGTATACATGAACATAGGGAGTAAACTCCAAATCATATGGCTAATAAATTCAACCACTTAGTCAATTATGAATGCATGAAATTTTAATATAAAAGGGGATTTTTTATTCATTAATCACATATACATATATATGTATAAAGACATAAATAAGTATGTGCGACTATTAAACCAGGGAAGTGAGGTAATCAAATGTCCTCCTTGGGGCTAGCTAATGCCTCGTATTCTTGGGTTGTCTAGACTGTATACTTGCTTTTATTAAATACACATGAATATATACATAAATAAAGGAAGCAAACCATGCAAGGATTATATTTTTATTTGATTGAATCATTTATGTATGTGAATTAAAGCTCTACCAAAATTCTAATGTTGAAATGCATGATAATGAAATCAAATGGGTACGTGTCGTTGTTAAATCAGGGAAGTAAGATAATTAAATGACCACCTTGGAGCTAGCTAAAGCCTCATATTCTCGGGATGTCTAGACTATATACCCATTTCTATTCAATCTTGTATAAATCAACACATGAATAGAGGAAAGAGAACTCAACAT
The DNA here is from genome assembly GCA_021442155.1 of Cymbidium sinense. Lineage (NCBI taxonomy): Eukaryota > Viridiplantae > Streptophyta > Magnoliopsida > Asparagales > Orchidaceae > Cymbidium > Cymbidium sinense. The sequence goes on from CM038217.1 coordinate 54,843,864, forward strand.
TCACACACTTAAGTTATAAGCACATACATTTCTTATGTATTTATAACTAGCATCATAACACATTATTATTCATTTATAAGATTTTGAAAAATACATTTGGATTTAATAGTAATAATAGCCACATATATATTAAATTAGATCAACACATGCAAACTTACATAAAGGAAATCCATTTTACTTTACTTGATTTTGAAAAGATGGATGCATGAATTTAAATGACATGCCAAATTTAACATGATAGGAAAGAGAACAATCAAATATAAGCATGTGATTCATTCAACCAAACTAGTTCCTAAGGACAATCAAATCAAATAAGATTAATTTAAAACAAAAAGCAAACTTATTAATTAAGTTTTAGATTTGATTTGATTTAAAGAGGAGAAGAGAAATTATCACTTGTTATTTTAAACCCATTCCCACATTAGTGATTTGATTTAATTTAATAAAATGTAATTAAGTTGATTTTATGGGTTAATTAGGTTGAACTCTTAATTAGATGAATTAATCACCCTTACCTATGTCACCTTAAAGTAATTAAATAACTAATCATGAGCCAACATGATATGTATGGAAACTAAACTTGCAATGATCCTAGGAAATAAAAGGGGCCTAATGCAATTAGCTCATGAATAGTACTTAGTTAGATTAAGGGACTTAATTAATTACTCTTATGGTTTTCCCACACATGTGGACTAACCATAATTTCATTAAACTCCTTTAGGTTATTAAACACCTAAAGATCTACCCCAAGATTTAATTAATTAAGTTTTGATGTGATCATGATTTTAATTTAATTAATCAAGCAATTTAATTGATTAATTAAGCTTTAATTAATTTCCTTTTGAAAAATGAAGTGAACTTAGGGAAATAGGCTAGGAAAGAGGTCCCAACCCCATTCCATTGGTCCATTCACAATTGGATAGTGATTAATGAACTTAATTAATCAATTTATTATTATTCATGGGATTAATTAATCATTAAGTGACTTAAAAGAGTAATTAAGGTTTAATTAGTCAATTTTCCTAATTAAGTGGGCAATAAATCCCAAGAAAATCATGAGAGGAAGAGATCATCCCATTAAAATAATCCATGAAATTTGGAATTAATTTCTCAAGTAACTAAAGAGTAATTAAGCTAATTAATTTTTAATTAAATCTTAATTAAGCCTTAATCACTATTTAAAATTAATTAGAATTATTTTTTGAAATACCTTTAAAATAAATATTTATTTGCATTTTTATAATTTTTCAATGATTTGTTGAGGTTTTTAGAAGTTTTGGCCATTAAAAAAAATTAATTAAGCCTAATTAAAGCCTAATCTCATCAGTGCCATGTGGTGCGCTGATGCGGCATACTTTCCACGTGGCACCACGGGATTGGCTATTTAAAATTGATCTGACTCAGCACCTACGTGGCAGCGGCGGACATGCTTTTTCGTCTACCGTTCAATCTTAGATCAGATGGCTATGATTAATCTTGTGGCTTAATAAGATTAAATCAGATCGATCTAGTGGATCTAATCATGACCGTCCATTCTGATCATGTAGAATGGACGGTGCGTGATCTATCATCACACGAGTTAGGGAGAACGGAGTCTGTCCACCATTGCTCGCTTGATCCAAGCTCACCCGAGCTTAGATTGACTCCAAATAGATCCCACACCTTTACACGAAGGATCCAAATGGATCCAATGGATAAGAACATGCAGCATGCAAGTTTCCTTCAAAAAGCTCCAACCCATTTTTTCCTAAGGGTCAATTTTAATGGCATACCTCATCGGAGCTCAAGATCGGTGGCAAATCTGATTGAGGAAGCTTCGTCTAGTGGAGACAAACCCCTACTGATTAGCATGAGCCATGATTTGGTGTAGTTTGCTCAGAAGGCCAACACCTGAAGATTGGGAGGCTGGTGTTGATCGAAGTCCTATATCTGGTGGCTAGGAAGCTCAAGAGAAGATTCATTCTTGCTCGATGGGCTCTAGGGATGGTGTCTGCAAAGTTAATTTGACTTTGGTGGAGGCTTATGAAAATGGGATCCCATGGAGGGGTACCCTATTTTGACTTGAAGGAAATTCGACAATGGGGTAATTAGGAAGCTCAGGAAACACTCTAGAAGGCTCGCCTTGGGGCGCTAGGGTTCTCGCTGAGGCCTAGTGCTTATTTGGAGTTAGAATGAGGGGGGTATACCCCCTCCTCCGCTTGATCGAACGTTTAAATCATATTTGGCTCCTAGTGGTCATCCGACCACCTCAGAGGGTCGTGGATGGTAGGGAGTAAATGAGGTGGATTGATTTGAGTGGGTGAAGGTGTTGAGGTGGCCGCCAAGGAGGAATCATGGGTGTCTTGTGGGTTTCAAATGCTTCAATGGGGAGGATGAGATGATTTCACATCCCATGGATCATGGCTGACCCAACCACTCCTTGGGTCAAGTTGGACAGTGTCCTAAGTCTCTAGGTGGACCATTAGGGGAGTGCCAAGTGGCCAAGGAATGGAAATAATCACTTACATGGGTGATCTGTCTCATGTGATACCCTTGACCCAAAGATATAATGACCAAATGGCATTAGATTTGATTTGGACAGATTTGAAATGAGTCAAAAGTGGGTTAGCCCAAAATTTAAGTGATTTGGAGTTGATTTGATTAGGTTTGGCTCAATTTGGCTCAAATGGGTCAAATTGGGTTAGGTTGGGTCGAGTTGACCAATTGGTCAAATTGGGTCAATCCAAGGGTTGGGTCAAGTTCATATGATCATTTGGGATGTATTGGTGTTATTGGTTTGGTTTTACTTGGCTTAGATTTGATTTTGACTCATTTGAGTTCAAATGGGTCAAATGGGTTAGGTTGCCAATTTGACCAAATTGGCTAAATTGGTTTAGGTTAGGTGTTGGTTTGGGTTTGGTTGGCCAATTGATTATTATTGTAGGCTTTGGTTTCAATTAATTTGGATTTGACTTGGATTTAGGCCAATTTTACCCTTTAGGTCAATTTGGGCTAAGTGGGTCAATTGGGTTCAATTGTGGCTTTGGTCAAGTTCAACAATCAATTTGGAATGAACTTGAGCCATTGGTTGTAATCAATTTACTTTATGTTTTAATTTGACCCAATTTAATCTCTTAGGTCAATTTGGGTCAGCTTGGGTCAAGATGACCAATTAGGTTTGGTTAGGCTCAATTGAAGGTCAAGTCATGTTCAAATATTGATTTTTAGTTCGTATGAATCATTAGTTTCAAGGGATTTGGCTTAGGTTGCAATTTGGCTAGTTTGGGTTCATATGGGTTAAGGTGTTGACTTGGCCAAATGACTGAGTTGACTTGGTTTAACCTAATTTATGACAATTGCTCAACCTAGGGTGATCAATAATCATGATAGGAGGTCTTGGTGGGCTTGGTTCAATCCAATTTGGGTAGGATTGAAACTTGGCTCAAATAGGTCAAATTGAATACTTTGGGTCAACAAATTAGGTTTAGTTGAGTTGATTTTGGGTTGATTTTGATTCAATTGAGTTTATATATGGATTTGGGATTGATATATAAACTCAATTACAATTGATTTGGGTTTTTGGTTCATTTGGATATTTCAAGTCAAAATGACTAAGTTGGGTTTGACTTGTTAGATTTAGTTTTGATGATTTGAATGTATATTTCATTTATATTTATGAAGATGATTGAAGATATGAATGATTTATTAGAAAATCAATTAACTTGGGTTTGATTTGAAGGAAAATCTGGCTAAGTTCATGGAATTAGATCACATAACTTAGGTTTGGATTGGGTTTGATTTGGCTTTGATCAAGGTTATTTGAATGTAGATTTGATTTATATTTGGGAAGATAATTGATAGAATAATTGATCCATGAGAGGATCATCCGAGTTTGATTTGATTTAAATGGGATTTTGGCTAAGTCCATGAAATTGGCTCAAATGACTTAGGTTTTGGATTTGATTTGATTTGGATATTGATTTGGATTTGGAACAGAGTTTGATTGTAAGTTTGATGAATTGTTTGAAGGCCTGAATTGATATTTTAGAAAATCTTGGATTGATTTGAATTTTTCTAAGGCTAAGTCCATAAGATAAAAACATGGGGCTTAGAGATGATTGATTTGATTTGATTTGGTTTTGAATTGGCTATAGATTTTAATCATTTGATTTGGATTTAAATTTGGATTTATATTTGGTATTTGAATTGAATTTGAGATTTAGTTTTGGCTTAAGAGGGTAAACATTGGTTGGGTTTAGGCTATAGGGTAAGTGGATCTCCCTAAGTCCTAAGGCATAGCCTAATCCTTTGATTAGCCCTTTTAAGTCTTTAGGCTTAGGTTGAGTGTTCACCTAATTGCTAGAAATGTCTTATGACTAAAGTAGTCTTAGTGTCTAGAAGACCCCTAGGTCTAAGAAGAGGAGGATGTGAACTCACTCCAAAAGTGAGGTTAACACTAGCACATTAACTAAGATTTTAAAACATCACAAAGTCATAGAAAGAAACTTATAAAAAACATATTATTCTAGTGTACACCCAAAATAAACACATAAAACACATCAAATTAATTAAAGAGAAAGATTGGTGTGGTTGGATCCTGTTATACACTCTAGAAGAAAAAAAGTAGTCAAGTTCTGCCCTTATATAACTTGACCTAGAACCAAGTAAAATAAATAGCTTATAGGGGTCTTCTTCATCTTCATATCCATTGTGTGGATGCTTTAGGCTTTATAAGGTGTCTTAGTTCTTTGCTTTCTAATCACTACTCATTCTAAATTCAATGGTTATAACTTAGTTCTAATTATAAATTATATTTTAAAATTCTTAAAAAAATAAAGTCCTAACTAAAGTGCGAAAAAGAGGTTAGCTAAAATACAATTATAACTCATACAGTGATGCTTAGCACTAGTGGGTACTAAGCCTAGCTATCCTAATGAGCTATACTTAGAAGAAAATAGCACATACAAGCAAACTTATTAGTTTAAAATTATTATAGTGGTTCTTTTTATTAAGCACAATCTCTTGTAAAAAATATAATTAGTAAAGTGTAGATTACCCTAACATCTAGTCTATGAGTATACAATCCAAACATCCAATCTAAAAATAGCACAACACAAAATAAGAAAAATGAACACATCATAATCAAACCACCAACCTAACCTAAATTTAAAGTTGGTAATCTATCAATCTAATGTTCATGCAAAGACTAGTGTGGTGAGGCAAAGCTAGGCTTTAATGTTTAAGTTGTGATTTAGAAATAAGATTCAATTTATAAAGGTTTTGTGATTTCAATTTAAGTGATTAGTGACTTCAAGGTAGATTTTTAAGTAGAAATTTATTTAGGTTAGAGTTGGATTCATTATTTTAAAGAGTGTTAAGAATAGTGAGTCCCACTAGTAATGGGGCTTACTCCTTCTTACACTCAAGTCCTAATAGAGAAAGCAACTCACCAAAGGGTGTAGTTTATCTTGAGTTCTAAATTTATATGACTTCTTAAATTTCAATGTTTCAAAATAATTGACTTAATTAGGGTTTGATAAATTATGTTTAAGTTGATTAACTTAAATAATTTATTCGACAAGGGTTTAGTAAGTGATTAATTGAGCTTAACATGATTAGTTTGATTGGTGATTAACTTAGTTAAAAATGTGATTGATGATTGATTTAGCTTATGTTGATTATATAGTTCAATTATGATTTAATTAAGGTTTAGCTAAGTTTAATTTAGTTAGATGATTAACTTAATTAGGGTTTAAGTAATTATGTTTGAAATGATTAATTCAGATGATTAACTTAATTAAATAGTTAGCCTAATTAAATTTTAATTAATAATTAATTAATTATCCTAATTAAAAATTAATTTTTATTAAGTGATTATATTAATTAAAGTTTAGTTAATTACTATTTAACATTGACATGATTAAGTTATTAATTTGATTAAGGTTTAATTAATTACTGGTTTGCTTCAATATATCTTATTAACTTTGATGATTACCTTATTTAAGGTTTACTTAGTGATCGATAAGATTTAAGTTGACTAAGCATTGCTAAATTGAAAAATAGTTGATTTTATTACATTAAAAAATGTTAACTTAATTAACAATTGATTTTATTTAATCTACTTAAATAATTAACTTAGTTAAAAATTAATTTAGAATTAATTAGGTTTGATTATATAATTAAGCATCTTTAGTTAGATTTAAATGGTTGAAGTACATAAGTTTTAAGTTATTTTTTATTAGAAGGTTTCAAATAATATTTATCAATTTTCATAATTCTTTTATCATTTAAGGGTTGATTATCGACTATAAATTTTATTTAAACCTAAGTTTGATTAACTATAGATATGTATGCATCGCCCAAGAAAAATTTTATAAGTGTTACTTATGATAATATTATTTGAACATCTCATCATTATCAATCCTATGTTTTAGATTAACCTTATTAATTAAAGTTTAATTAAATTTTGAATTAGCCCTTAGTCCTTTTGATAAAGTTTGAGACTATCATTTATAAAATTCTACTTTGAATTCCAAATCCAAAGAAGATTCATCTACAATTTTATAGTTTAGGTTTGATTTAAGAACTCGGTGTTATGATTGAGATCAATGGATTTAATTATTGTTTCTAATTAATTCTCTTTCAATAAGGGTGGTTTGAATCAATTAATTTCATTTTTGTTATTTTCATGATTTTAAAATTAATTATTCGATTAACTTATCTTGAAAGAAGTGAAAATTTATACATTTTAAACCAGTGAGTCAAATGTCCTGAAAACTTTATGAGATATGAGCATTGATGTAATGGTCTTGCCATAAAAATTTTAAATTAATTAAGAGTGCATTTTATGAATAATTAAATTTTTTATTTTTAACAAAAGTTAAATTAATCCTAAAATACATAGTGAGAGTTTAATTTAATGGTAAATTTTAGGGAATTTTATACACTGATTCTTCTCTAAAATATGAGTCCAAAGATGGGTTACTTGTATTTTTTTTAACTTAATGGTTGGTTTTATATAAAATTTTGAGATTCAAGAACTAAACTAATTAATTAATGCTTAATTAAGCCCTAATTAGCTACCTTTGTGATTTAGTGTGATTTAAGCAAGCATAATTACTTTTTTTAAGTTCCTTTATATGAATTAAAGTGATTTGAATTATTTGGTGTGTTTTCATAATTTCTATAATTTTTAACTAATTATTTACTCAAAATTAATCATTAAACTTTAAAAAAATTAATAACTTTGAATCTAATTGTCTATTTAACTTGAGATTTTTATAGTAGGTAGAAACTAACATCAATTTTAATCTTTGAAAATTTCAACGTAATTAGATAAATATTTTAAGAGTAATCAAAAAAATCTTAGTTTTTAATTAAACCCAAATTACCCCCAAAATATCCAATAAAATTTGAGGCTTTTGGTTCATTAGATTCTTCCTAGAATGGTGATTCCATAGATGCATTGAACACATTTTTTGGCTTAGTATTTTATTTTTTATAAAATTTTGAAGTTTTGGATTAATTTTTGTGTTTTTAAATCCTAAATTTTCTACTAACCACGTCAACGCTGGCGTGGCTATAAGTCTATGCAATATCCCACATGACTAGTGGTGGGATGCAGAATTAATCCCAACTATCTAATCAAAGATTGAATGATTTAGATTAATCCCATGATCTTAAAGAGGATAATTGAGTTAACATCTAATTAAATCGCAACCATTGATTCTAATTATGGGAAATAGAAGATGGAGAGACCTTCTCCTTCCTCGCCAGCGAAAGCCACGAGCAATCTATGATTCGGGCCCAAAATTTGGCACCCTAATTTCACGGTTTATTATTGGCAAAATGATCATGAATGAAAATGCAGGATTAATCCCAACTATCTAATCAAAGATAAGATAATTTAGATTAATCCTATGATCTTAAAAGGGATAAATTGAGTTAATGTATGCTTAAATCATGTCCATTGATTCTAACTATGGGAGATGGAAGATGGAGAGACCATCTCCTTCCTCACAGACAAAAGCCACAAGCCATTGTGGGGAATTTTAATTGAAACACCACGAGATTTCGAGGATACTTATCTAGGTAATAAAATATGTCATTAAGAAATAAATATTTTATCTCAAAAGATAAACATATTATCTTGTAATGAATTTGATTACTTAAAGACTCTAAAGCTGATGGGTCTTCGCTATATGAGAGATCATTTCCTTGAACTATATGGAAAGGTAGAATAGGGTTTATTTTATACATGGTTTGTAGTTCCCTATAAATGTCCTCATATAGTTAATTAAATCCTAGAAGAAAAGAAATTTCTCTCAAGAATACTCTCGATTAAATAAACTAACTTTTATCTCTATATGGATTTGAAAGTTTATCTTTAAATGATGGTTAATTTGGATTCAAAAGAGAACGCTTCAAGGAGGATGAGTTCTTTTCAAAGCTAATAAGGAATAAATAGGAAATACTTTTAGATGCTAAGAAGCTAAGTAAGCATTTCAACTATCTTATCATTGGGCTTTATATTTTTGAAATTAAAATTATAGAGATTCTAAGCAGATATTTTATTAGAAATCTAAGATTTAGATTCTGACAGCACAAGACTATATAATTCCTAGAAGTTGGAGACTTATTCTAATAGATGCTTCAGAACTTAAGTCTAAAAGAACTTCTGACATAAGTTAGAGGTTTGATCTAGTCTAATTTTATGAATTTAAGAATTATTGATTCTTCATCTCACTTGAGAAAATAAACCTATCCTAACTCTTTTGGACTCTTTTTCTACCTAGAAGGGGTTGCTAGCTAACATCACTTAAAAGATTTAAAACCATTAGTCTGTTCTTATGTTATTCAAGATAACTGGGTTGTTATACTTAAGAAATAAAGCTAAGAGTTTAAACCTACTCTCTAATCCTAAAATAATGATTTGTATGTTATGCATTTAATTAATACAATCATTTCTAAGTTTTATGTACTTTGACTCATAATTTTATTTAAAGGCTTTAAGAATGCAAATCATGCCTAAGATGAGATGAAGCTAGAAAAATATTATGAGCTAAATTAATAAGTGAAGGCACACTTCCCCAAGAAGGGTGATCATCCTCACAAGTTAGATGTCCCCTTATGTCTAATTTGTAAAGCGCCCAATTCAAGAAGTTCAAAAGAATTTTTTTGTATGGTTCTCAAAGTCTAATTATTTCTAGTTGCTTTTAGTTGTTTATACTTAGGGCTTTAATTATAGTAAGGTTATGTGTTGTTTATTTATATTTGAGTTATTTTAATTTAATTGGTAGAAAAATTAGTTTTGTCCTAAGTGCTTAACGTATCTAGGGCTTACTACAGGACACAATAATAACAAGAAAAAAAAAAGCTTTAAAAAGTATGGAGTTCTATTATACAACCCAAAATAAATCAAGCTAATTTAAGTAAATAAAATATATCGGTGTAGCCAAGTACAGCTGTACACTTAGGGAAAAAAAGTTGGTAGTTGAGCTCTGCCCTTATACAGACTCGTCTAGAACTAAAAGTTTGATCTACGGGGTCTTCATTAACTTCAGGATCATTGCCATCTTTAGGGACCTCCTTACGCTCTACAAGGGACCATCGAATAGGTACAATCAACTCATATTAATCCTAAACTCCATAGAACTTAACTTAATTCTAAGCTAAAATTACATTTTAAGCATTGAAAATAAAATTCTAAACCCTGCAAAATAATCGTTAGAAAAAATAGACAACAAACAAACAGTTATAATGCAAACATACGAGATTAGCACCAATGGCTACTAATCTCACCTATCATATTGGGCTATGCTTAAGGACGAAAGTAGCACCTACAATCAAACAATAGTTATTATATTTTATCAAGATAGTCACGTTAAGCATAGCCCCCTACAGAATATATTATTAGCTTAAAAGTATTCCTTAATATCCAAACTAGCGAGTAAACAATTCCAAGAAATATAGTCTAAAATAGTACATAAAAAATTTAAAAAAAAAATATCACATCATGTTATAAATCATCACCGATCATTAGCCTAACCTAAGTCTAGGGTCACTGGCCTAACAATCTAGTGTGTGAAAAGAGGGTCTTGTGTAGTATGATAACTCTAAGCTTTTTTTAGGTTCAAGTTTTAATTTAAATTCAAAGCTCATTCAATTTTACCATTGGACGTATTCAATTTAAATTATTTAATTAATTTTGAATTTTATGTCAATTTTAAGTTTATTTTTGCATTAAAATTGAATTTAGGTTTTAAAGAATGAAGAATAAAATATATCTTACTTGAGCCAGAACCCATTCTATTCAACATCATAATCCTAATAGAATGAAATCTCTACCCTAGGGTGAAAATTTATTTTATGGGTTTCCTATGTATCTTAATTAAGCCTTTTGAATTGTTTTAATGACATAGTTGAATTGGGTTTAATTTGATTAATATTTGTTTTATTTAATTGAGATTTTAAATATCAAGTTTGTTGAGGTTGTTTAATTTCATATGTTTTGATTATTGATATTAATTTTGGATTTATTAAATTTTGGTTTGATTTAATTTAATTTTGATAATTCAATTAAAGTTTTTTATTTAATGTTTAATTACTTTCTTTAGGATTCATTTTAAAAAGTTTATCAGTTTTATGTGGTTTGTATTAATTGAATTGATTTTGTTATTATTTGAATTTAAGAGCTTTATGTTTCCATTGTATTTAAGTTGATTAATGAATTTTCATTAACTTATGATTTGATGCTTTTTTTTAAAATGAACTTTTTATTTGAATCGCAATTAAGGGTTTTATCATTTGTTAAATTTATTAAATTTGATTATTTGAGTTTGTATGTTGTTTAACTTAGTTTAACAATTATTTGGTTTAGTTTAATTTTGATTAACTTAGTTTGATTAGTTTAATTAAAATTTACTTGATTTATTCAAGGTTCAAATCCAATTTACACTTTTAATTTTAAAATTCTATTGATTGGTTCTTCCAATATGGAATAAATAAGTTTATTAGGTATAATTTGATTAATTCTTTCAATTCAACATTCATTTCATATTTAATACTTTTATTAAGTTTATTTTAAAAATTTATTAAACTTACAAATGTAAATGGTTTAAATTAATATTATTTGAATTTCATGATCTTAGGTTTTTTGGAATTTTTAATTTAAGTGATTCAGCCAATTAAAGAGAACTTTGTAATTTCTTAAATTTATTGTTTGATTAAGTTTCTTATGATCATAATTTATTTAATTTTTTAGATTACTAATCCAATCTTAAAAAACCTATATCGATGAAATACTTAATGTGTTAAACCTAAGCTAGGCCATCCTAAACTTTTAAGTTATTAATAATCATGTAATAAATTATTTAAACAATTATTCTTTTTTATTTACAATTCAATTATTAATTTATTTAATTCATTTACTTAGGTTTCATTTTAAGAATTTACCAAATTCTTTAGGTCTCATTAATATTTATTCATCTTAATTAATTTAAGGTTATTTATTGTTTGAATTTGTGATTGTATATTTTGATTAAATTCAACTTATTTAGTTCTTTAATTCTTGCATTTATGTTAATTAATGATATCTTCTTCTTTTTAGATTTATTTGAATAGGATTATTATTTTTTTAATTAGTAGGTTTTGATCTAACTAATTCCATTTTTTATGTTCAATTTTATTTTTTCAATGAGTTGATTGAGAGGTTTGTAAACTTTTTATTATTGGACTTAGTTTAATTTTGAGTTTTACTATTTTAGATTTTAAGGAATTTTAATTATTCAATTTGTATGTTTAAACTCATAGAAGATAATTTTTATAATTTTATATTTTGTCATTTGGTTAAATATATTAAGGTTAAGATTTCTTTATTTGTATTTGATCAATTATTCAACTAATATTTACTTTGATTAATTTTCAATTAAATTTTATTATATTTAATTGATTTATATGCTTAAAATTTCACCTAAATAAATTCATTTGTTATGTTAATTAGAATTTGATTACTGTATTTAATTAACAGCTTATTATTCAATTTGATTGCTTAAATTATATAATCAAAGTTTGTCAATTATTAATTTAATTCATTTTATTCAAATAATTTAACTTAGTTATATGTTTAATTGAATTGATTTACAATTTACTTTAATCTTCTTTGATTTGATCAAGTGATTAGTTTGATTAAGGCTCAAAATATATTTAGTTTATTCTTTATTTAATTTAAATGATCAATTTAATTAAGATTTAATGATTAATCAACACTTAATTAAGTTAGTTTGACTATATGTTCTGATTTGGTAAATGATTATTAAATATTCTTGGTTGAATCCTTAGTTTATTTAAAATTTGGTTAATTATGTTATATATCTAATTTGATTAGGGTTAGTCTATTACTATTTAAATTCATTATGATTATTTTGATCAAAATATGATGAATGATTAATTAGATGCTCATAACTATCTTGATAAATTGGTTTAGATAATTGAAATTTAATTAATAGTTATCTTAATTTATTTTAATTAGCTTGATTTATTTAGATTAAACTTTGTTAAGTACTTGATTAACTTGGTTTAATTAAAGATCATTTAGGTTCAATGGGATCTAACTTAATTATGTTATTGACTTGATAGGTTTAATTAGAGACTGAAACCAAATTAGTCATGACTGATTATAATTTAAAAAGGGCTTATCATAGACTTAATTTATTGTTTCATTTAATTTTAGTTGACTTAAAAATTATTACAATTATTATTTTATAGGATTTATTTAATTTAATTTTAATTAAGTTAAATGATTGATTAATTTGATTTGAAGTTTGATTACTAAATCGATTAAGGGTTGGCCTTAGTTAGAAATTGATGAGTTGATAATGTTTAATTTGTATGAATAATTAATTTAATTAGTGATTAATATAGCATTTACTTTATTAAATGTTGGGTTTAATTAAGAATTTAATGATCAATTGATTCAACCCTAATTAAGTGATTGTAAAGTTTCATTAAGTTTAACTTAAAAATGATTATCTTGGCCAAGTTGTTGATTGAATTACAAGTTAGTTTATGATTGATTGATTTGATTAATTGATATTATAAATTATTCATTTAATTAAGAATGGATTAATAATCAACTAAGTTTGGTCTTAATTGAATGAATTGTTTATTTAAATAATTAAATTTAGTTGGACAATGAATATTAAGCTTAATTAAAGATAATTCAAGTGGTTTGATTAAGGATTAACTAATTTTCTCATGATTAGCTTAATCAAAGTTTATTTATGGGTTGATTATAGTTTTTTATCTTGATTTAGGTTAATTCAGTTTTGAAGCTTTTAATTTTGTTTTATGTGTTTAAATAAATGATGTGATTAATGATTTGATGATTTAGGTTTATTTAGTTAAGTTTAATTTAAAATAAAATTAATATTTAATTGAGTTTCATATATTAAAGTTAATTAAGTTCAAGTTCATGTTTGACTAGGATTAAGTTTAATTAAGTTTAAATTGAAGATTATGTGATATTTGCTTGATTCAATTTAGGGTTGGTTTAATAAGGGTTTATGTATTATTTTATTTTTGATTTTGACTTAATATTTAATTTCATGAAATTTAACTTTAATAAATTTAATTAATCTTGATTTTAATGATTTATTAAACCTTAATTAAGTGACTTTTAGACTTACATAGTTTTAAAGGATTAAAATATTGTATTAAGGTTCTCTCATGTTAATGGAAGTGTTTTGATTAGTTTTGCTAATTTTCATAATTTCTATTATTTTTAATTTATTTTTTAATTTAAATTGCCATAGGATTAAAAATGTTAATAACTTCTCATCTAGAAGTCAATATGTTTGGAAATACATTTTCCTAAAGTTTCATCCCAATCAGAGGTATATTTTAAGACTAATTGAGATTTTAGTTTTTTTTTTTAATAAAACTCAAGTTAGGCTTAAAATATTAGGAATTGATTAGGGCTTTTAGTTTTCTCTGATTCCTCTCTAAATAATGAATCTAAATAGGGTTTATTTAGTAGTTTTGGATTTTTGGTTAGTTTATTACGAATTTTCAAAGTTAATGTTAATTAATTTAATTATTTAATTTAGTTAATTCTTAATTAGGTCATTTTGAGGTTTATTAACTTCTTGAGAGTTTTAATGGTATTTTTAAACTCATTAATGTTCATTATGATGGTTTAAATTGATTTCTTATTTTTTTTAATTTTATTGAATTAATATTAATTTATTTAAACTAAGGCTTATGACTTGAAAATTTTATATCTTTCATTTTATTCACCAATAAATCCCCAAAGTTTTATCTAAAAGGTATTTTAATCTTTATTTCAATCCCTTAAAGTTTCAAATTAATTGTACTAATATTTTTGTTTTGATTGGGATTTGATTGATTTTAATTAAACTTAAATTAACCCAAAAATATCTAATAAAAATTAAAAATTAAAAATTTTAGGTTTAATGAATTCCTCTCAGTGAGATTAATCCATAAAGCTCTTTTTTAAATTTTTGGTTAAATATTTTATTTTTTTATTAATTTTTGAAGTTTCTAATATGTTTTAGCTTTAATTAATTCAGAAACTTAGAATTTCTTATTTAACCTAGTCAATACTTACTAGGAGGGCCTTTATGAGTTTCAACTATGGATTGGTTCATGTGGAGCCATGTGGATGACACGTGAACAAGCGGAGAAAAAAATACAAGATGAATTTGAGATGTCCGATCAATGATCAGGCGGTCTATATTTGATTAGTGATCCTATTTGAGGGATTCAATCAGTAGTATGACCTAATATAGACCATCCATTCGAATCAAGAGAAATGGACAGCCCATGTGTCGTCCCTCCCATCGCCAGTGAGAGATGGAATTGGGCGCCATTTTGCAATTCTCACTGAAATTTTAAGCCCTTTCGAATGGGAAAGCTTAGAAATGAAATTTGCAAGTTTTTTTGCTTAGGTTTTTTTCAAAAATTATGTGATTTCATTTCATAGAACAACAACACCTAGTGAATTGCTATGAGTTAAAGAAACTTTGTCGAAGGCGATTTTTAGTGATCTTAATAAGTTAAAAAGCTTTGTTCGGTCGAAAGGAATTTCCCAAAGGAAAATCTCGAGTTGCCTACCCATTAAATGTCATGGATACCATTTGATTGTCGTCTACCATCAGGTTCAACTGATTTCCAGCACGTTGGGGTCCAGACACTTGGGTGAGTGCTTGATTTCACTCCTCTCCTCCCCTAGAACATGTAGGAAGTGTCATTCAGCCTTGAAGTGCTTAGTCTTCTTGGTTTTGAAGGTTGGCTGAGAGCCTTTCCATTAGAGGAGTTTGAGGCAAGAGACCCATGGAAGGGTTCGGCTCACCTTCTCTCTTCTTCTAGAATGTGTTGGAATGCTTGGAATGAGGAGAGGAAGGCTCTCCTCTCATCTTTTTGCTTGCCTAAGAACCATGACCATGGGAGGTCAAAAATGGTTGTCCATGAGTGATTGAGAAGCTTGGAAGCTTACTCCTAGTAGTCCAATTTGTTGGCTATGAATTCTCATCCATTAGGTGGATGGATATATGAGGTATGGAGGGGGGAATGGGGTGGTTTGACTTCACATACATGGGTGTTTTAATTCCCTTCTCCCATGACTCTCACCTAATCTCTCATGGCCACCCCACTTCACATGGATTCTCTTAGGTTGCTGATTAATAGCTTAAACTAAGCCTAAAGTGAGCCATGAGTCAAGTTCATGCTCATTTATGATGGGTTTGGGTTGAGTGCTTAGGTTTGATTCATTTGATTTTTTTTTGCTTTTGACTTAGGTTAGTTTACTCCATTTGATTGATTAGATTTAAATTTAGGTTTCAATTGTGTTAATTGTTCATTCAAAGATTTATGGATCAATTGATCCATGTTACATGGGATTTTAATTTGCCTTAGGCTAGTTTGACTCTTTTGATCAAAGATGAGTCAAATTAGGTCTCCTAGCCTAATTGGTCACTTTCAAATTTAGATTAAGTTATAATCTTGTTTGTTTTATCATTTATGATGTTTTTAATTGATTGATTTTATTGGATTTAGGTTTAATTTTGATTTTGACTCAACTTGACCCATTTTGACTTGAATAGGTTAAGTTGAGTTTGATTGAGTCAAATGACTAATTTGACTCAACTAAGGTATATTTTGAATCCAATCATATTTAATTAAATATTTGGGTGATTTGGATCAATTAATTTTATTTAGTTTAAAATTAATTTTGATTTTAGCCCATTTGACCCAAATTAAGCTTAATGGGATACTTTGGGTGCACTTGGGCTAAGCGATCAAAGAATTATTTTAAATGAATGTTGATTTTAACCCATTAGACCTAAATAATTGTAGAATAATGTTCATTTATGATTTTTAAATGATTTTAAATATTTAATTTTAATTAATTTCAATTTAATTTGAATTTAGGTTCAATAGTTCCATTTGGGTGAAATGACTCAATTAACCAATTTAAGGCCTTATTGAATATAGATTTGTTTATATTTTGTTTGATTGTCTATTTGGTAATTTTTAGCCTTCAAGATGACTCAATTTGACCTAATTTTGATTTATTGACTCTTGACTCAATTTTCGGTGGTTGTTTGTTTGTCAACACCTTGTATCAAGGTTACTAGTGGAAAATCCATTGGCAGTCTACCAGAAACTTGTATATAAATGAAAAAAAATCAGAGCTTCACTCATGCTTTAATTTTTTACACCTGTATAAGATTCATAGACAACTAATCTTAAAAATAAACTCAGTGTCCATATAAGACTAATAAACAACTCTCAAGCATTTCTTCTTAAGTTCTAGTATTTTGAAAAATATTAAAATAAACTAATAGTTTCAAAATATCTAAATGAAATAGTCTAAAAATGATAATTTGAATAAATTATTTACATATGTAAATAAAGTACAAATAAGGCATACTCCTCATCAATCTCCTCATCATCCTGCTCCTCCTCCTCCTCCTCATTTATCTCCACTACTGGCTCTTCCCCCTTGTGACTATCTCTACACATCTTCTGTATTATCACCTTCATTTTATCCATCTGGGCTTCCATCTGTGCAGTCATTCTAGCTTTCATCTCCTCAACCATCACAATGACCCACCTTTGAACAATATTATCAATCAACTGATTATTCATTTCGAAGAATGGATGGCATGCATCATATGCTAATCCTTGTGAGCCTAAGCTGTAAATACAACTCAGACTGCCCACTATAACTTCCTAGACCAGTGGAGCCTTGACTAGCAACATCCTTCAGCCACATATAGTCATCCTATGAGAAATTAAAATGTAAGTTAATCATAATAGATTGTTAAGTAAATTATATTTCAAAAAATTTAATGTTAACTTATGTAGGATCTCTGTGAACGAACATCAGCCCACTGCTTGTCAATCTAATGTTGTTGTATTCTGCTATACGATTCAACAACAGTTGGCTCTCAGCTAAGTTTAGCCTGTAAATAGTATAATAAAATTAATTAATCATAATTATAAGTTCAATTAATAAAACTAACAAATGACTTACCATCCTCTATCAGTACTTGGTGTGCAGTACCTAACCTCCAATATGTAGAGAGGTGCTCATGCCCCCACAATCAAAAGCGTGATTTTGCATTGCCTGCTCCCTCTTGCAGATTTAATTTGGGGAGAGGCCCATACTCTGCAGAGGTCAACCCACACATCCTTTCCAATCCAAAGAGGTCTCCACCCAGACATGCATACATTTGTGAACATATCGCATAAGCGAATAGCCCATTTAAGCTCAAAGTTTCTTCTGATATTCTGGCAGTGCTCTAGAAACCAACTAAAGTCCTTCTATTACATCAAATAAACAAATGCTAATTAGTAAGTCTTCAAGATCAACTAATGCATTTAAATATCTATAAATAGTTTAGGCAATACCTCAAACTCCCTAAACCACATGTTTCGAACCTCAATTGTGACCTTCTTCCATGATACATATGGAGCATCGTACTTATTCCTTATTATGTGCCTGATTTATGAATATTTTCTCTAGCTGGATTGAACCTAAAAATTGTAATTTATATTATAAATATAAAATTCCAAAAGTAAAACTTTAAAAATATGCTAATGTGTCACCCTCTGACTTAATAAAAATGTGTGTCATCGATGGCACAACTAGCGTAGAAGTACCAATTGATCAAACGGTGTATGTTGAAACCTGGGCTCTATGAAATATATGGGTGGCTAATATGAGTAGTATAGAGTAGTGTATGTAGGCTCTAGAGAATGATAGGCACGTGTATCGGCTACTCCAGAAGTTCGAGGTGGTGAAATTGAAATGGAGATCAAGGTAGTGACTATAGTGGTAGCCTGAATAGTGGGCAACTAACAACCTTCTTCTACCTAAAAATGCTTATAAATAAACATTGTGGAGCATCATCACCTGATGCCATCTATATGTAATAGAAAATAAAATGATTAGATCAATCATAAATAAAGTTAATTAAAGAACTTAACATAGAACATTATAAAATTATAATAAGAATTGCATATTTAATCTGCAATATACAAAAAGGGCATGTAAAAATTAAGTACAAAATGTTAATTATAGTATGTAGATGCAATATATAAGAAAATATTTAAAAGGATAACACGTGAATTATATTACGTAGGTACAATATATAAAAGATGTATGTAAAAACTAAGAACAAAAAATCAATTGTAGTATGCAAGTATATGCAAGTATATGCAGGTATAGTATATAAAAAAATATGTAAAAGTGGTCAAGTATAGTACATGAAAAAAAAAATTATTTCATAGTTAAAGTAGGTAAAAAATAATAATATGTATCTCCAAACTACTATTTTTAAGGCATATCTATAAAAAAAATGTGCAAGTATCTTTAATGCAAGTGTGAGGTCTTTTACTCCAATGAATCAATGAAAGTTAATTTATAGTGTCATTTTCATCATCATCCTCATTACTTTCATCTTCAGACTACATAACTTTCTCATAATTAATATTAGTATTAATCAAGCTCATATCTGCTTCTACATCATGAACTAGAAATTCAAAATCCATCATCTCATCTTCTTGATGAGAAACTTTAATTGTATTTTCAACTTCCACTCTTCCTCTGGGTTTGGTTTTAATTACCATAGTCCATTCCATTTTTTTCTCTTATTGTTTCTAGATATCTTAGGTAATACACTTGTATTGCTTGATATGCAAAAATAAATAGGTCGTACTTAGCATATTTTTGTGTTAACTTTACCTCAGTGATCTCATATGACATATGCTTTCTTATCCCTCTATTATGCACAGGATCAAACCAATCACAATTAAATTGAATGAAATTTCTCTTATTTTATCCAAGATATTATGCCTACACAACTTCTTGTAGAACTCAATAATAGTCTATCTCATCATCTGAATGTGTGTTTTCTTGAATACAAACACTTGAGTTATAGATTTTATTTTGTTCAGACCAAGCACTTGTGTGGAATTTATAACCATTGGCATCATAAATCTGACATGTATTTACGATTCGCTTTAGACCCCAAGCTAGGTCGTGAAGGTCCTGATTCTGCACTCTATTTCTCCAATTATGAACCTAACACATTCAAAAGAAGAGACTAAGCTATAGAATTAACATAGAAAATGTATTAAGGTGTTAGTGATGATTGCTCGCATGTATCTAAACCATGTTTGGAATTCATCCTTGACTTTCTCATTAATAGTGGCAGCGTCATCCAAGTATAATGAGTTCACGAATAACCAAAACTAAAAAAATCAATTTGACATAATTAGGTAAGCATTATGTTCAATTAAAAATCAAAATAAGATATTGTGTCATTAGTGCACTTACTCAAGAAAAGGTTAAACCTTATCATAATTTATCAAAATAGTAACTATCGCTACCCTAAGCTTCTTATCATTTAGATATTGCGATGTGCTTTTCTACCCAATGCTTTCCAAATGGCTGAAAAAAATAAATAACACATTTTATAAAAATCCAACACTGTCAGTATTATCTGAACATGCATGTGGCTCAAAATAATATGAGCAAAAATTTATAGTCTACTGGGCCAAGTAAGCTTCACATATTGAACCTTCGAAATATGTCTCATTCTTCAAAATTCTTTTTAGTTTATTCAAGAATCTGCATGAATTTTACAAAATAATTAGGCATAAATTAAATTTTAATTAATATTAATACTACCAATAGATAGTTTGCCTCTCAAATGAGTACATCTATTGATATTTCACTAGACCTCCCACTCTAGCTTTATATGGTAGATGTATCGGCAAGTGCTCCATGGAGTAAAAAAAAACATGGGGGTATATCTTCTCGAGCTTACAAATAATGACTATAATGTTTACTTCTAGTTATTTTACAGCTTCTACCTTTAAGAATAGTTTCTTAAAGAAGTGACAAAGTTCGATCAAAGGATTTAGTATTTGCTCTAATAAAGCACTGAATGCAACTAGAAGAAAGCATCGTAGAAAAATGTGGTAGTCATGGCTCTTCATTTTAAATAAATTTTTTCATTCTCAAATTGACACATCTGCTCAAGTTGGATGCATACCCATATGATAATTTCAATGACTATACTCACTCACATACTGCTCTTCTTTATTCTAATGTGAGGCAGCATTTGGCTTTATGCTTCTGAAATGTATCAGTTTTAGTCTCTCTCAACTCTAACTCTCTTCTACAATAATATTTCTTCAAGTCCAATCTAGCCTTAACATTATCTTTAGTTTTGCCCTTAACATCCATCACCATGTTGAAAATATTGTCAAAAAAAATTCTCTATGTGCATCACATCAAGATTATGCCCTATCAGAATAGACTTGCAGTAGGGTAGATCCCAAAAATACTCCTCTTTGTCCATTTATGGGTACAGGACTGTTTGCTAAAATAAAAGAATTAAATGTATCAGTATTGAACTAAAAATATGTCATAAATCATCCCTACTGAATCTTGGAGGTGGATTAATCTTCTAAACTTGATTTTTTGTAAATGCTCTTTATTTCTTCTGAATTGATGATCAACAAGGAGGAACATATGATGACAACCAAACCAAAAAAAATTCAACTACTTTTAAGAGTGAATGCCTTTGATAGATCCATGCAGTATGTACAAGCTAATTTCTCAGCAATGTTCCGCCCTACAACATTTCATATACTGGAAAGTCATTAATAGTCTACATAAGTATTACTTTTTTCTGAAAGTTTTGCTTTGCAGCTATATCATATGTTAGTACACCAATGTCCCGTTAATTTTTTAGCTCATCTATTAATGGTTCCAAGTAAACATCAATCTTTATCTTAAGATTATCTGGCCCAGGAATGATCAAAGTTAAAGAACATATAAGGAGTTGTCATGTGCATCTTTGGTGATAAATTATATGGTGTAACTATCACTGGCTAACATGAATAGAGTGATGTGGATTGTTGACCTCATTTTTAGGATGAGCACTCAACCCCTCCATCTTAGACATAGGACTTCTCTTAGACACTAAGAGTCTCCTTAGTCTTAATACACTTCTAGTAATTAAGTGAACACACAACCTAACCTTGGAGACTTAGAAGAGTTAGCCATAGGACTAGGTCATGCCTTAGGGTGTTATGAAAATTTGCCTACCCTATAGCTTGAACCAACTCATCACTTCCTTCCTTCAAGTCAAATTACAAATCAAGACTAAACTAACTCCAAAGTCCAAATCAAATCAACTACAAACTCAAGTTAATTCCAACTTGATGGATTTTCTCAAACTCAAATCAACTCCAGATGATTGAAGCTTCTGATTGAAATCCAAATCCTAAAAATCTTTCCTAAGTTACTTTCATTCTATCAAATTCAAGAAGTCTTCTCATAGCCCATTTATTTTCTCATTTATATTCACAAATATAAATGCAATATAAATTCAAATATCCAAAAATCAATTATAAAATCAAATTCAAATTTAACCTAAGCCTTTCAAGTCAAATTCTTGAACTTAGCCAAATTAAATTCAAATCAAGCCAAACTCTTGATTTTGTTTCATGGTTTAATCAATCCGTCAATCGTAAATCCAAATATAAACACAAACTTCAATCATCAAACCAAAACTAAATTCAAAAATCAAACCCAAGTCAAACTCATGTTCACCCATTTGAACTTGAAATTGTCAAATGAATCAAAACACATTTGACTCCAAATCACTTGTAAATGGATTTATATTTCAATCATAAGTCCATATGTGAGTTCAACCAAACTTGATTCAAGCTTTGATCAAGTCAATTGACCCCCTTAGGCTCACTTGACCCAAAGTGACCTAAAGTGCCCCTTATGAGCGAAACTCTAATCCTACCCAAATTGGATTGAACTAAGCCCACCTAAGCCTCACATTGTGACCAACAATCATCATGAGATGATCAATCGCTCAAATTGGGTTAAACCAAGTCAAATGTAAGGGTTGACCAAGTCAACACTTAGCTAAAATGAAACCTAAACTAGAAAAAATCTATCATTGGCTAAATTGATTGAAACCATTGATCAAAAATCATTCGTAATCAATTTTTCAACTTGACCAAGTCATCAGTTGAGCCTAACCTAGCCCAATTGGCCACTTGACCCAAGTTGACCCAACTTGGCCTAAAAAGTCAAATGGGTCAAAACTTGATCTAAGCCAAATTGATTGAAACCAACGGGTCAAGTTCATTCCAAATCACTTGTTGAACTTAACCAAAGCCTCAATTGGAGAACTAGACCCAACCTAGCCCATTTGACCTTGAACCCAACTTGACCTAAAAGGTCAAAAAGAGCCAAAATCAAATTAAACAAAAATTGATTAGAAACAAAGATACCAATACATTTTATATGACCAATGAAACCTAAACCAACCCATGACCTAACCTAAATAGGTCAAATAGGTCCAATTGGTCAACTTGACCCATTTTACCTAAATGAAATCAAATGAACCAAATCCAAATAGAAATCAAATTGAACCAAACCAATGATGCCAAAATATTTCAAATGGTCATATAAATTTGACCCAACCTTGGTTTGACCCAATTTGACCAATTGGTCAACTTGACCCAAGTTGATCCATTTTGACCTAAATGGGTCAACATGAGCTAAATCACATCAAATCAATTCCAAATTCATTGAAACTTAGCCCAACCCATTTTTCAATCATACCAAACATATTCAAACTAAAACCTAAGCCAAATGACCATTTTACCCCTAGGCCATAGGGTAACCCAAAATCAAAACCACTTGGAATTTGGTCAATTCCTTTTCATGAACACTTGGCATTCTCTTTGTAAACTGAATGCCCACTAATCAGGATGGTGCACATGACCCAATGGGTTTAGGTCAGCCAAACCCAAGCCAATGGCCAAATTGACCACCCACTTAGAAATTGGGCACATGGGATCCCTCCTTCACTCAATTAAGCACAAGGCAACTCCTCCACTACCCCTTAGTCCAAAACTGAATTACATGCCACCCTAAATTACCTAACAAACCCATTGCATGAAGTGAATTTGATCAAAATGGTATCTCTAAGCTCGACCGTCCAATCCACCTAGGGGGAGATATACTCCTCCTTATTTCACCTCATTCACACTGACTCACAGTCGATTGAAGCTAGAGAAGCCAGAGAAAGAAATTGCAAGCTCCTCCAAGCCTCCTAAAGCTACTTTCATTTCTCCTCTTCTCGATTTCTTCAAGCCAAAAATAGGGGAGCTCCACCATTTTTTGAACTCATCCAATACCCAAATTCAGCTCAATTACTCTTGCAATCACCTTGAGGGAACCCAATCGAGTTCACTCAAACCTTCTTCCACGTTCTCAAACCAAAGGAGAGGGGCTTTGATCAAGGCCAAAGCTTAGGAGGAGCATTTTGGTCAATTGAAGGAGTTACTCAATACCAAAGCCTCAAATCTTAAATAGGGCTTTGTCTCTACCAGACAAAGCTGCCTTGATGGATTGGAGCATCGGTGATAGCCTCCGGCGAGGTATGCCTTCAACCCGAGCTTAAAATAGGGAGTGTGTGGTTCTTTGTGAAAGAAACTTTCAACTCATGCAAAATTCTTGTTGACTTCTTCCTCCAGATGGTGTGGATAAAGTTTGAGCTCAATCAAGCTCAATCGAGCTCGATCCCTAGAGTGGATGGATGTCCTCTCTAGAAAACTCGTGGGATCATGGACCATCAATCTGTGTATTTTGGATGGAGGATCATGATCAAGCCTCATATGATCTATGATTAATCCCTTTAGAAATTGCGGGCTCGATCTCAACATCCTCTTTGATATGATCCATCGAGAAAGCGTAACCGTGCAGCTTCATATGTGATAACTTAAATAACCAATCGTCATGCCAAGTGGCGATGCCATCGGCATCATGTGATTAGTTAATAATTAGGGGTTTTAATTAATTATTAATCACTAAATCTTCAAATATTCATAACTAAATATAGAAAAATTAGAAAAAATACAAAAAAAAAGCATTGTGAAGATAATTCAGAGAGGAATAATCTAAAATTATTTCTAATTGATTTTGAACAGTGCATTTTTCTTAACTATGATTTTAGTGAAAACTTAATAACCCTAGGTACTTTATATTAATTCATTTCAAATTTCTCAAATGCATTTAGTGGGATGACCTCTACTTCCCCTAATTTTCTTGGGGTTTATTGATGAGTTAATTAGGGAAATCAATTAATGAATCCTTAATCACCCCCTTTATGTAATTAAGGGTAATTAAGCTTGTGAATAGTGGTTTAGCCCCTTTATTAAGCTAATTAAGCCTAGCTTAAGTGAAGAAGAGGTTTATAAAATGTATTTGGGGAATTTTCCCTAAGCCATTCCCTAAACTCCTTTCCTTCCTTAATCCAAACTTAATTAAGGGCTAACTTACTAATCACCTACTTAATTAACTTGATTAAATTTTCAAAATATTCCAGAACTTAACCAATTCATCTTGCGTAGGTGCTTAGGTGTTTAATTACCTAACTTAAGAGAATCAAAATCTAACCTACATATGGAGGGAGGATTATGGAAGTACTTAAATTAAACCCTTTAGATTAATTAATCACTAATTGTGAGCCAATTGCATTAGGCCCCTTTCTTTCCTATGTGCATTGCTGATTTAAATTTCTTGTATGGTTTTATGTCATACATTGGCTCATAATTATTTGATTAAATATGTTAAAAGTGGTGTAGGAAAGGGGTAATTAATGAACTTAATATACACCTTAACCTAAGCAAAGCATAAAACTCACATAATGGTTCTAAAATTAAACTAAACAACATACACATGTGGGAAATGGGTTAGGACCAGTAAACCTTTCAACATTTCCTAAATTGAAATCAAACTTAAAATAAAATAAAAAATCTCTTTAAAACAAACTTGGTTTACTTTAAATAATCCTATTTCATAAGGTTGTCATTAGTAATTAATTAGGGTGAATGAATTTACATGTTTTCATCACTTTATTTCTTTCCTAATATGATAAATGTGTATGTCATATGAAAATCATGCATTCATGCCTTTTGAAAATCAAATTAAAAATGAAATATTTCTTTCATGTCAAATTGCATGTTTTGGCTAAAGTAAAAATACCAATAGCTATTATGACTATTAAATCCAAAATTAGTTTCAAAACTTATAAATCAAATATCATAACCAAAAGATATGCTACTTATGATTATTTATAAGCTTTCATGTGAGTATAAATATAAAGATGTGTATTGTGTGGCTTTCTTTCTCTTCTCTTTTAACATGAATTTGGATGGATTTACAAAGTGTGTAGTTCTTTTAAAAGAACATAACACTTGCTTATATTCTTTCCTATCCACTTTCATGTTATAAATTAAGAAGAATTCTCACATTTACACATGTAAATTAAATAACCAACAAATTAACCAAACAAACATCAACTTTTGTATGATTCTCTTTCCATGCATTTTTTTTTGTACAAGCACATGTATTTAGGAAAAGTGCTATATTAGTCTGGACAGCCCTGGGGCTGTGAGGATTTAAGTTGCCCTAAGTAGGTCTTATGCCTTACACTCCTAGTGCAAATAATTGTGTCATACTCACTTATATCTTTTATACTTGTAAATGTGCATATGAAAAAATGAATGAAATAATCACTCTATTTCTACTTAACAAAGTCATGCATCAAGAAGCATCCAAATTTTCTTAAGTAACTCTCTTAGCACTCATCATTAAGGTGTGCTAAACATTTCCATTTGCATGTATAGATATTCTTAGGATTCATCCATATGCATGTTACATATGTTGGGAAAGAAATAAAGTGTTTTGAGTTTTGTGATACTATTTCACTTTACTTAATCTTAAATGCCTTTCTTTTTGAATAGGTTTGTTTAGGGAAAATATAAACATAGGATTAATTAAAATACATAATAAAACCTTCACTAAATAATAATCAAATATGAATCAACCATAGAAATTACTTAAGGTAGGGAGGAATGGAAGTTCTCTTCTCTTTTCCTCTCTTAACAACACTTAGTAATTAATTGTAGGTTCATTCAAACCTAATCAAATCATAAAATAAAAATCAACCAAATCAACTAAATCACTTAAATGAAACCACCATCTAAGTTGAACATTTTCATGCTTAGAAAACTCTAACCTTAAAGCCTAGCTAAACATACCACACAAACCTTAAATAGCACACACATTAGGCTAAGTCACCACTTCTAGCTTTAGGTTAGGGTGGTGCATGGTTTGATCTTTTCTTTTGTTTTATGATGTAATATTTTAGTTTGGATGTTAGGATGCATGTGCGTAGACTGAATGGTAAGGCGATCTTAGTCTAACCATTATCTTCTTCAGGGGATTATGCTTAAGGGGCGATGTAATAAAAATATAACTATTTTTGTTGTGCAGGTGCTCCTACCCCTAAGAAAAATCCAAAATAGGCCAGGTGGACTTGGTTACCCATGTGTTGGGTGCTAAGTCCAATTTATATACATACATGCTTGGTATTGTATGGTGTGTTTAGTTAATCTCTATTTTGTATGGTTTTAGTTATATTTCCTTTTTCTTATTTTCATGTAATTTTGCAATTAAGATTTTGGAATGATAGTTATGGGGTATTAGGATGAACATTGGTCATAAGACTATGTCTTATGTACCATTTGAAGCCTTTGGAGCAACCACATTCCAACCAACCAAAAGAAGAAAGAAGAAAGAAGAATGAAAACCCCCATAACAATGAATTCCTTCTTGATTATAATTTATCCATTTGTAATCTAGGTTGCATAAGGATAGAGCTCAACTACCCAATTTATTTTCAGGTTTGTGTGGTGGAGCCTGACCATAAATGGCCACTTATTCTTTTGCAATAACTTTATAAATTGATTGATGTTTGTTTAGCTTGTGCAATAAGATGGCATCTTTTTCTAATTTATTTCTTGTCTTGATGTATGGCCTGGATGATGATTAGTCTCTTAGAAAAATATATTTTCTATCCAATTAATCAATTAAAACTAAAAAATAAATAACTCATAACCTCACTTAAAGCCTATGTTATAAATCAAAAGAATTAGCAACCTCTTAGCTGAATGTTATATTACTTTTCTCACATCAAGCATAAATAGCATATTATTTCACTCTTGATCGGAGGGCTTCCACCTTTGCCAGAGAACTTGGCTTGACCTTTGAGATCCATGGTGGAAACACACCTCCTTATCTTATTGATTTTGGCCCATAATCTAATTTCTCATGCATTAGACATATGAATCCTAAAGCCTGTATCAAATTGATTGTCCAAAAATAAAAATAAAATGTAACAAAATTTGCATTAGATTTAAGTCATTAAATCATGCCCTACATGATCTAATCTCCTAGGGAGTATGTTTAAGGACTCAATCTCTTTCTAAATGAATAACAGCCTAGCTATCTTGCAAAAGCAATTGATTTGCCTACATGTTTTAAAATCGTAGGAGGAGTTAGTTGGCAGCCAGCCCTAGGCGGTTGAAAGTCCAACAGTCGGGTGGTTTATCCTCTCTTATGGAGGTAAACAAAATACTCATGTTTGCCTTAGATTTAGGTCATGCTTTTGGCTCTCGCCAAAGGTCCCTAGATTTAGGTTCAGAGGTTACTACTTCCCTTTGTGGGCTACGAGCATAAATCCTCACCTCTTAGGCATTTTTGGTATCATGGAATTGTAAGCCCTAGATTTCTAATAAAAATTCAACTCAAACAAATCAATTCAATTTCAAAAATGTAAAGCCTAACCATAGGATAGTTTGGGGTGCTTACTGGGCCTCCTAGTATCCTAAGCATCCCCTACTTATTTTCATTTGGCTTCGATAAGAACTCCCTCCTCTTGATCGATCCAATTTCTAAAATCAATCGATTGATAGTCCACCTTTCAAATCTTTGGAGATAATGATCATTTACCTTAATTGAGAGTATTCTAAGAATCTTATTCCTTGGGATGTAATTAACTATGGGGGCTTGCCTGTAGAACCAATTTAAAATAAACCCTACTTTACTTTTTCATGTAAAGTAGGGGGAGAATCTCTGGTACATTCTAAAGACTCATACTCCTTAGGAGTCCTTATTAAGATGATTAGGTCCATTGTAGGGTAACTTCTATCTTTTGAGATAGTACACATTTCTTCAATGTCATACCCGAACACCCTAATAAGAACATCTATGAATCTACGTGGTGTTGCAACAAGGCATTATATTTCTATTTTCATTTATATCCTCTTTCAAAAAGTCAGATAGATGAAGGAAGGAAAATAATTTTTCACCCCAGATTTTTTTTGGCGACTCCACTGGGAAGGTTCCTCTCTCCATATTTGGTAAATGATCGTTGTCTCCAAGTATCGATAGTGGGTTGTACTTTTGTATGAATCCAAGACTATCTTCCTTTTTCATTGGCACTTAGCTTATTTTGTCCTTAAGTTATGCTAGCAAACATCTTTAGGTTTTAGGACCTCACCCCGTGTTGGTCTTAAAACCCCCGTTGGGTTCTCTAATGGGTGAAAATAAAAATTTAATAAAAAGGATCAAAGACTTCTTCAGTACCATTTTTATGGTAAGGAAAGGTTCATTCTAACAATAAAGACAAAATCAATCCTTTATAAAAGTCTTGCTTTTCAAAAGCACTTTTTCAAAATACACTTACTAAAATATTTGTACTACATCTAACAATTTTCATAATTGTTACATGTAGGGACATTTTAAAAATAAAACCAACAATCATATTTTTCAAAAGCACAAATGAATATCTTTACTCAATTTACTTGAATGAAGATTTCATCTTCAAATACAAATAACAATCAACATTCCAAAAATAAAACAAAAGAAAAAATCAATTTTCAAAAAAAACACATATGAAACCTCTTCATTCAATATACCCATATTTATTGAATGGAGGTTTCATCTCCAATCAAAATCAAAAATCAATTTTCAAAAAGCACATATGAAACCTCTCCATTCAATATACTCATATTTGTTGAATGGAGGTTTCATTTCTAATCAAAATCAAAAATGAACTTTCAAAAAGCACATATCAACATCTCCATTCAATATACCCAAATTTATTGAATCGAGATTTCATATCCAAATAAAATGACATTATTTTTGAAATCTGACTTAACATATTCCATATATGATTAGGTTAGGATTTCCTCTTTCAAAAACTGAATTCCAACTTACATACCCAAAATTGTTAAGTGGAATTCACTCTTTTTTTTAAATCAACAAAAGACAAAAAAAAATTTTAAAACACATTTGGAACTTCATTTTAGCATACCACATTTGCTAGAGTGAAGTCTCCATTTTCAAAACAAAATTCAAAACACCTGTTTCAAATTTTATTTAACATACTCAAATTTGGTAAGTGAAATCTCCATTTCATAAAATTCAAAACACATTTGGAACTTCATTTTAGCATACCACATTTGCTAAAGTGAAGTCTCCATTTTCAAGATAAAATTTACAACATTTTTTTGGAATTTCATTTAGCATACTCAAATTTGTTAAGTGAAATCTCCATTTCATAAAAATTAAAACATATTTTCAGAACTTCATTTTAACATATCACATTTGTTAAAGTGAAGTCTCCATTTTCAAAACAAAATCTAAAACAAAAAAGAAATGCATTAGGATTTTATTAGCATACCCAAATTTACTAAGAATCCAATTTTCAAAATCAAATCAAAAACAAAAAGAAGCACTTTAGGATTTCCTTAGCATACCCAAATTTCCTAAGGATCCTCTTTTTCAAAATTAAATCAAAAATAAAAAAGAAACACTTTAGGATTTCCTTAGCATATCCAAATTTTATAAGCATCCTCTTTTTCAAAACAAAATCTAAAACAAAAAGAAACACATGAGGATTTCCTTAGCATACCCAAATTTGCTAAGAATCCTATTTTCAAAATCAAATCAAAACAAAAAGAAACACATTAGATTTCCTTAGCATACCCAAATTTGAGATCCTCTTTTCAAACAATATCAAAACATAAAACACATTATGACTTCCTTGGCATACCTAAATTTGCTAAGAATCCTATTTTTCAAAAACCAAAATCAAAAGAAACACATTAGGATTTCCTTAGCATACCTAATTTTGCTGAGAATCCTATTTTCTAAAAAAAAAATTCAAAAATAAAACACACTTGGATTCTTTATTTAGAATACCCAAATTTGCTAAATGAGGATTCCATTTTCAAAATCACAAATGACTCACAAAACAAAGCAAACAAAGAAAAAAAAAGAAATTGTTTTCAAACACCTCACTTAGCATACTCAAACTTGCTAAGTGAGTAAATTCTAAAAATCTCAAATCCAAAACAAAATCAATTAACCCTTTACTTTAACATACCTAAATTTGTTAAATAAAGGGTCCTCAAAATCAAAAATTCAAAATTCAAATATGAACCTATGGAAGCATCTCTTTAAAAATATTGGAACTCATTTTCAACATACCCAAATTTGTTGAAAGTGGATTCTACATTCAAAAAAAAAATCCTCTTTTCAATCAATCTCAAAATCTCCTCTAAATTTAATTGAGCCCCACTTAACACTTTCAAGATGTTGAGTGTATGTTCAAATTCTAAAATTCAAATTCAAAAATCAACAAAAATCGATTCAAGTTTATTTTCAACATTCGACTTTCGGTCGGTCATTTAGTTGATTGATGCAATGGCGGTAAGTATGTGTTCACTTTCCTCATGGGATGGATTTGGCCCTGATCAGCATTCAATGATCTACTATGCCCACCATCCACTTTGGTTGAGACTTTGAGGGGCATTACATGTGAGGGAACCCCATCACATAGTTAGTAGAACACGATGACAGGGCATGCGGACATCAGTTGACATGCCATCTGAGATTCCCTTTGGAGGAAAGGCCATGGCGTTCACATAGTAGTGTCAGTGCGGTTGTTCTCCATGCTATTAGGGCTAGTACCTCCTTGGCACCTTCCAAGGGAAGGCTCCTCGATTCCAAGGATTGTCTCCCCCTTTGAGGTTGGTCTAGCTCCTACTCTACCACCTACAACAAGAAATAAGAATCATGATCAAGTGGTACACTGCATAGCTAGAGTTGGAGGTAGTAATGAGTCTATTGAGGAGTTACATGATGGTTTCCCGATAGTTCAGAAAACTAGTTCCACCCCTCTTCGATAGAGAGGATGCTAGGAGGATTCTATTTAACCTCCGGTTCAATTTTAGGCGTTAGTGAGAGGAGGAGGTCATCAGGACCTCGATAGTTCAAGTAGGTGGAGCCTATGGACGTCAGTGGGCTCATTTGATTTGAGATCGTCATTTCCCCCGGCGTGGCGCAACAGAGGCAGAGAGGGCTAGAGGAGCCACATCAGTTCATGTTACTAGAGGGGGGAGGTCAGAACTGAGTGGCCTCACACTTGTGGATTTTCCGGATTCACTACGCGACCATCGTATCTTACTCATGGGGACTACACATCATAGGAGAGGAGCTCCTATCTTGAGAGAGTCGATGGTGCCTCCACCACATCGCTCATCTCCACATTTTCCATTTCTTGTACACGTCCCGGCATCTACTATTCTAGCCAAGTCCATGAAGGCCGCATCGGGGGAGAAGAGAACCTCATTGATGATCTGGCTATGATCGAGAGATCTCGTTTCATCAACACTGCTTACTGTGGTGAGGTCGAGCTCTCCTGCTCGACCTTCTTTCCTAATAATGGTTAGGAAGGAATGATGACCTCAAATTATCATAGTTGTCCCGTCACCACCACCACCATAGCAGGCTATGGAGATAATTACTGAGGAGGAGGAGGCTTGCCCTATGGCCGATCCTTCTAGAGTACCACTCACCCCGGTCAATTAGGAGTATCTTTCTCAGTGAGTAGTCCTCACAAGATCGGCTCTCAATGTCAAGGATAGGTTCTTGTACATGATGAGTGATCCCACCCAAGAGATCATTTGTGCCTATTGGACTCTAGATGACATAGAAGCTTCAGTGGAGAATAAGAAATCTTAGGATATGGTCCAATTTAGAGGATGAAAAGGTCACTTTGATCCCAATGAAGATGACTTATTAAAGGATTTTTACATGGTAGATACCGGTTCTCTCCTTCATAAGCAATGACTATGGAAGGTAGCGGCAGAAGACGACTACTTGACCCAACACCTTCATTAGTAGTTAAAGCAGAAAGATGAACAAATAGATAGGATGGGGAAGTAGCTCAAGGACTTGTTAGTAGTCTTAGCACTTGAAAACAAGCTCATCATCCTACCATAGTTGAGACTAGTCAGCCTAAGTTGGTGCATGTCTTGGATCCGACCAAGACTTTACCTCCGAGAGCAGGTAGTAGCATGTATAGGAAGGTAGTGGATAGTACCTCCATACGAAAAGATATCAAAACTATGGTTGAGTAGGGTGAGAGAAGTGTTGGCTCAAGCCCGAGGAGGATCATCAGTTCCAAAAGGTATACCCTACCCAAAAGAATTTGATGTCATCCAATATCCTAAGGGTTTCGTGCCTCCTTCTTTCAAGAGCTTTGATGGCAGTGGGAACCCAAGGCAACATATTGCGTACTTCAGGGCTAATTATTATAATGCTGGTGGAAGTGACGCTTTACTCTTCCATCTCTTTATCAGTAGCTTAGTGGGTATGGCCTTTGATTGGTATGCTAAACTTCCAAATAGTTTAGTGAATACTTTTGCTAAGTTGGAGCAACTCTTCATCAAGAGGTTTTGAGCTCGCAAAGGGTGATTTGTGGTAATCTTGTTGTGGCTCAACAAAACCACGGTGAGTCCCTCATTGATTACATATTTAGATGGCATAATCTGAGTATGAAATGTGAACCTCAACTATCACGAACATGCCATTGAGATTCTTAAGAATATCCATGGGTTGCCTTCATGCTCAAAGGTTTCACCATCAAAATATTTGAGAAATTAATCAACAAGGCGGCTAGCTTACAAGGAAGCAAATTTACCTTTTAGACCAATCAACAAAGTAAAAACATAAAGCAGAAGAAGCCCAGGCGGTGATAGCGATGACAAGGGAAGCAAAAAAGGCAATTTGAGAGACCTCATGCTCCATAGTCATCACTTCCACCTCCTCTACCACTACCGAGGTAGTCCTACCAATCGCTACAGTAGTCTCCACAGCCTGCACTGCCTCCTCCTCAACCACATCAATAAAAGCAGTGGTACACATACCCGCCACCAGGTAGCTATGGTCCACCTACTCTTTTGGATAAACTTAACAAGCCTTATTCATTTAAGAGGAGGTAATCAGGAAGATCTTTAAGAATCCCTTAAAGAAGCCAGATTTTTAGATACCCGAACCTAGGAGACCGAAGGAAGTGGGAAAAAGCAATGATCCTAACTTTTGCCCCTACCACCTTATGTTATATCATGTTTTGAATGATTATTTCACATTCAAGGACTGGCTTAAACTTAGCTTCAAGATCGGTGCTATAGTTATCTCAAAGAAATGCCTTGTGGAACAATCATCCAGTTTCATTAGGGTAATCCTTGGGGATACTTGTGATCCTTCCAAAACCAAAGAAGGTTGGGTTATCTCCTTATTCCATACCTCTAAGAAAATTGTCTCCAAAATCAAGAAACTTTCCTTTGGTGCAGTAGCTCAAACCTCCAACATCAAGGAAGGTTTGCAAGTTGCGAGCCAACTTCGGGGAAAGGGGGAGCTCGGTAGTAGCATAGCCTCAGCCGGATAGCCAAATAGTGCAACCACCCGAGTCAGTCCCACCATTAGCTACTACATCGACCTCTACTTCAGTTAGCTCTTCTTCTAGTAGACATCTCGTATCGGCTTGATTTCTATTATGTACCTCCTTCAAAATCTAAGAAATCAAAGAATAAAGCTAGCTTGAATTATTTCTATGTCACTTCTATTGGGTTGCCTAAATTTATTCCTAATGATAACTCTTCAAGTCTAAACAACAACTATAACGATTCTGATCATCCTCTTTCTGATTTAGAATTGGACCTTCCTTCTCTAAATACTATGGGTTCACCTCTTGAGACAAACTTGGAATCATCCAATTTTGAGGGTCCCATAGGAGATGTTGTAGGTGAGCCTGACGTGCAGGTAGAATCTTCCATTACCCTGTCACAAGAGATCACTGAAGTCAACCTCCGTAGTGTCGAGGTTCTACCTTCTAGGGCGGCACCTCAAGATAGAGGGAAACAAGTCATTGGTTCACATGATCGAGAAGCCCCACCATAGGATGCTCCACCCTTGGATATGCTTGTGGAGGATCAGCCCAAGGTGGACTACAATGTCCCCTCTCACCTAAGAAATTTACCATCTAAGCTAAGCATATATGATGCCCTTATCTTATCCAAAAAGATGAGGGAATCATTAATCAAGGTTATCATTGATCCTGAGATATGCTTAGCTCAGCTGACCACTATTGGAGAGGAGACACAATATTCCAAAGAAGCTCAAGGTATCACTTTCACATATGAAGACCTACTTCTAAGGGACATGGAGCACAATCGTCCCCTCTACATTATAGTTGACATGCGCAGATTTAGACTTGCCTAAGTTTTTATCGATCCTGGTGCATTAGAGAACATTATGAGTCTAAAGCCCCTTGCCTATTTTAGGATCGACATCTTCACACTCCGAGGAGATTGGATGATGTTGAGAGGATTCAACGAACAAGGCGAGAGGGCTCTATAGTGTTACCTTTGGAGATAGGTGACTGGAAGACTGAAGCCAAGTTTTATATCATTAATTCAAATATTTCATTCATCACTTTGCTCGATAGGCCTTGGATACATCAGAATAAGATGATTCCATCCTCCCTCCATCAGTGCATCAAGTTCAGGAAGGATAGGATTGAGGACTGTGTCCAAAGAGATGAAAAGACATTTTCAGCCAAAGAGGTTGAAATATATGAGGATGCGACCTACTATCTTCCCCAAAACACCTTTTCTCATGAACTTGCTCAAAATTCAAATTCAAATGCAAAGAAAATGAAGAAAAAAAAGCAAAAGAAAAATTAAATAAAAATAAAAGTCCAAGTCAACAAGAAAAGAAAATTAAGGAAGAAGTGGAGCCACATATCACATTCCACCCATAGTTCATTCTATCATATGGACATGTGGGGAGGATGACTCGACCTCCACCGGGCAAAGGCAAAGGCTAGAGGCGGGTTCTAGGTGGAAGACCCACAGTTGGCCATCGCAGGGGTTATGTTCAGTTCACAGTACCCCTACTATTCACATAGACTTGGAATCCAGCTAGGATGAGTCTAATGTAGGATTAACCCAACCCCTCTGGGTTTCATTGGAGGTGACACCTGCCGATATGACGAAGACTGCCTCCAAAGCACAAAAGTATTCGAATCAAATATATGTGAAACTATCATGCAGCAATTATGAACCTTAGCTTTAACCTCACTTTCATCTCAAAAAGTTGAAGGTTTAGTAGTTAAGGAAGCCCCTCAGTCTTCCAAGGATGTCTAGCCAAAGAGATTCTTTTTGGGATCATCATCCTCATGTCCTGAAGTTGATATACAACTTAAAGATGCTTCATATATAGAATTAATGGAATTACTTTTTGATTAGTACTCAACTTGTGTTATTAATCTTGCAAAGAAGGGTTTGATTCCTTATCCATGGTCTTAGCACAAGTTAGAGTACTTTGAGAAGTTGTGGAATAATAGAGGCAGGGATGCACAATCAAGATCACTGGATTCGATAGTTGGTTCAGTTTGATGATGACAATTACGCTTATCTGACCATCTAGTCCGATAGATTCTTTTCACACCAAACCAACTCTTATGAGAATTCCTATTTAGAAACTTCAGATGATCAAGATGATCCCCGAATCAAAGATGCACTGCCAGAATTTGAAGAGGAGATCCATTCAATAATTGACAAGCTTAAAGAAATCAACCACAGGACAGAAGAAAATCCACACCTGACATATATTAGTTCATTGTTGAATGAAGAAGAAATGAATGACTTAGTTAGGCTATTGACTAAGTTTAAGGACTTCTTTGCATGGAGCTATGAAGAAATTCTCGGATAATCTCCGGACATAGTAGTCCACAAACTAGCAATAGATCCTAGCGCTAACCCTATCAAGCAAGCTCCTAGATGCATGCGATTAAAAATCAAACAACAGGTCATTTCTGAAGTCAAGAAATAGAATGATGTTGGTTTCATCAGGGAAGAAAAATACCCTACTTGGTTAGCCAGTGTCATACCAGTTCAGAAGAAGAATGGTCAAATTTATATTTATGTCAATTTCAAGGACTTAAACAAATCATGTCGTAAGGATGAGTATTCTCTTCATATACTAGAATTAATGGTGGACATCGCCTCATCTCATGTAGTTTTCTCCATCATGGATGGATCATCTAGCTACAACCAAATCAAGATGGCCCCCGAGGATGAAAGAAACACTGGTTTTTGAATCCCGATCAAAATCTATTATTATAAGGTCATGCCTTTCTACCTCAAAAATACTAATGTTACATACCAATGGGTCAAGACTCAGATCTTCAACAAACACATCCATCACTAGGTCGAGTGTTACATTGTTAATCTAGTAGTCAAAAGTAGAGAAAAGGAAGACCATCTCTTTGACATGAGAGTAGTTTTTGAAATGTTAAGATAATATAACCTCAAAATGAATTCCCTGAAGTGTGCATTCAGAGTAGCTTCAGGGAAATTTCTTTGGTTTGTTGTTTGACACCAGGAAATAGAAATAGATCTAGAAAAAATTAAAGCTATCTTAGAAATGTCACCTCTGAAAAGTTTAACTCAACTTAGATCTTTTCAAGGATGGTTGGTGTATCTAAAATACTTTATTTTCAACCTATCGAAAAGATGCAAGCCATTCTCAGTAATTATCAAAAAGGATACCAAGTTCAAGTGGGATGACAAGTGTCGATGCCTTTGATAGATATCAAGCAAGATTTTGGTGAAGCTACCGTTCTAGCCCCTATCCCGGCAGCCAATCATCCTCTACACTGCTGCATTGGATGACTTTCTTGACACTCTGTTGGCCCAAGCCAACGATGAAGGGAAGGAAAGTGCTCTCTACTACCTCAGTAGTCATCTGATTCTTGTTGAAATGAACTACCCACCTATTGAGAAACATTTCCTAGCTTTGATCTTTGCATCCGAGAAGCTACAACACTATATGCTCTCTCATAAGGTAAACTTGATTTCCAGATCCAATCCACTGCAGTATCTCATGACACGGCCAACGCTATCTGGATTTTTAGCATGATGGTTCATGATTCTCTCACAGTTTGATATCACATGCATACCTCTCCGTGTGGTAAAAGGTCAAGTACTAGCGAATTTCTTAGCATCACACCCATTGCCTACTGATTCCCTGCTTAGTGATGATCTCCTTGATGAACAAATCATGAACTTAGGGGAGGTTGACAACTACCGATGAGATGATTTGCAGCCTTCTTTCATAAAGAGAAGCACCATGATCTATTTCCGTGAAAGGTAGGGGTAGGAATAGTTCTCCTAACTCCATACTGTTGTGTGATGAGATTCTCATACTATCTTTCCAATCCCTGCACCAATAATGAAGCTGAGTATGAGGCTTTGATTGTTGGTCTGGGGTTAGCTATCACTGTGTGTGTCAAGAGCATCAACATCTACGAGGATTCTCAGTTGTTCATCAACTAGATTTTTGGGTCCTGCAAGGTTCTCAAACCTAAGCTTTATCATTCCCACAAATATACCATGAAGCTGTTGGCCCAAATCCCTGAAATCACCATCTACAAGGTTCCCCGAGCAGAAAACGCAGTAGCAGATGCTTTGGCCAAGCATGCCAAAGAATTGGCATGTCTAAAAGATGAGTCCATTCTAATAAGGGTCCAAAATAGACAAGTCATATCCCTTATTGATGCAAAACTCATCGAGAAACTTTATCTTGAAGGGGAGGTTATTATTGCCTTTAAGGACAAGGAGCTGGATTGGAGGAAACTATTCATAGACTATTTGAATACTGGTAAAATACCTCAAAAAAATTCATGAGCCCATCAAGTGAAATAGAGAGCTCTCTCATATGCTCTCGTTGATGGCAACCTTATACTGACAGTCTTTCGATCAAATATGGTTATGCTGTTTGGACAAATATGAAGCCTGTAGGATTATCATCGAGGTACATTCAGGTATATGTGGAGCACATCAATCCAGTCCAAAGATGAATATGAAGATCAAGAAACTAGGATATTACTGGTCTTCGATGATTACAGCATGGATGTAACTAGGAGATGCCATCAGTGTTAGGTACACAGTGTGGTCTTACATCAACCACCCAACATTCTACACCCTATGTTGGCTTCATGGCCATTTGAGTGTTGGGGTACTGACATTATGGGTCTGATTGATCCTCCTTCTTCCAAGGGTCATCGATTCAGTTGCCACTACTTTTTCCAAGTGGGAGGCTCCCACTCAGAGGTCACAAAGATGTGCTTTAGTTTTTCAGGAACCATATCGTATATAGGTTCAAGGTGCTCTGATGAATTATATATGATAATGGTATTGCATTCAAAAGCACCAAGATCAACAGCTTCGCCAGAAGACACGGTATAGATTGGAGTTACTCCACCATCTACTACCCTAAAGAAAATGGCTTAGCAGAAGCATTCAACAAAACTGTCATCCAAATACCAAAGAAGACACTTGATGACAATAAGCGGGAGTGGAATGAGCAGTTGGTTGAAGCCTTGTGGGCATACCGCACCACATACTGAATCCCAACTCAATCTACCCAATTTTTATTAGTGTATGAGTCTGAAGCCGTTCTACCTTTGGAAGTTCAACTCCCATCACTAAGGATAGCATTGGGTAGCAAGATCACTACAAAATAGAATGCAAAATTGTGATTAAAAGAGATCAAAGGTTTAGAGGAGAGTCACCTATGGGCATGCCAGAACCTTGAGTTGTACAAGGCTAAAATAATTCAAGCTCACAACAAGCTGGTCCACCCTAGGTCTTTCTAAGTAGGAGAACTTGTGTTAGTCCTAAGGAGACCAATTGTTGTCTGTCAAAATATGGGCGACAAGTTTAAACCCACTTGGGAAGGCTCTTATGTCATAGAGAAGGCCTACCAAGGAGGATCATATCAGCTCATTGATTGTAAAGGGGAACATCCGATGCTTCCAATTAATGGGCTCTATTTGAACAAATATTACCCATAAAACATGTTTAAAAATAATTATCTACAAAAGAACAAAAATTTGATTCCATTTCATCAAAATATTCCCTTCTTTCAAAGCGATGTTTGCTTATCTTGCAAATCTGCCATGATGTACTTAGGATAGGTGTAAGAGAACCCAAGAGGTATCTTATTCCTCTTTCATAACATAAACACAATCAAGCATATTTCCCGACGCTGCTAAAATAAATGTGAGAGAACCCAAGAGGCATCCTATTTTGATTAGCACAACTAAGTCATGTGTAAAATAACCCAAGCGGCATCCTTTCTTGGTGGAAATCCTGGTTGCCATCCATGGCACCATTTCATCCAATTCCCCAAGTGTGTTTAGGGTATGTGTGAAATAACCCAAGTGGCATCCTATTCCCTTTAACACAAGCACAAAAATAAACACAAATATTTTGCTTCGGGTTCTTTTGATGCGGGAGAAAGCCCCCTGTGGCACTCACTCATTGGCTTCTCTAGGTCAGGTTTACATACTACCTCGCTAGTATGTCACTCCAGTGGTCACTTATTTGGAAGATGTGAGTCCCCATGCTTTCTTCCTAACTTGACCATTGCAAACCAAGCAGTGCCTTATTAGTTTGGTAGACTTCATTGTCCAGCCAGTAAGCTGCCTCATGTTGATTTTGTTTACGAAGATGCGAGTACCCGCACTTTCTTCTTGAACTAATCATCATGATTTGACTAGGTCGAGTGTATTTGAGGTTTAGGGTAAGTCCCACAAAGGCTCTTTTCCTCTTGACTATATTTGAGTTGATATAAGTCCTCCATCGGCACTCACTCAGTAGTCGCCCTAGGTTGGATAGCACCTATCGAGCCGAAGACATACTATCCCAACAATCAGCTCCACTATATGAGGATGTGAGTCCCCGAGCTTTCATCATAGGTCAATTATTGCAACCGATGGGTGTCTTAGGTTGGTTGATGTTCACTACGCTGATAGCGACTCACCAGGTGGACACACCACTCTTAGCAGATGTGAGTCCCCATGCTTTCTCCATGAGTTGACCACTGAATACCTATGATATTATCTTTTCCAGGGTTTTGGATCAAGCCCTTAGCGGCCCCTCTCTCTACGGGCACTCTATTTGGATCACATCCTTTGCGACCCCATTTAGACACTACCTAGGTTACTTTTGGATTGGACAGTCCCCCTTTCCTAGTAATCACCCCTGTGGTTGGAGAATTTATTCAGCGGATGTGCAGATTCTCCCTTAGTTCAGTAAATCTGAGATAAGTCTAAGCTGATATAAGCTCCTTCTCAGTTTGATCCCTCATAAACTAATAGGGTCCATGATAAACAAACTAAACCAACAAATAAAAAAATATTCGCTTGTTGATTACGAATTCAAGCCCCCAAATCACCCCTCTTCCTAAGCAGGCATCCTATCTTTAGGGTAGTGTTAGCAGAACTCCCTATAGGAATTGTCTGACTACCTGAGTTAAGATAAGTCCCCGGGTCGGCACTCTCTTTGTAGTCACCCTTAGGTCAGGTTTAATCAATTTTGCCACAAGTAGGTTACCCCGACAGTCATTCCACTTTGGAAGATGTAAGCTTATGATGCATTCTTTCTAGCATGACTGTCGCAAACTAACGGGCAGCCCTAGCTCAGGTTCAGTTTGTTGCCCAAAGCAACCAATCACCCAAATGGTCTTTTATAGTGGAAGATGTGAGTCCCCGTGCTTTCTTCCCCTGAATTGACCATTTCAAATCAAAAGGCACTCCTTTGGTCAGATAGTTCTCCCCTCAACCGAAAAGCTACTCTCTTTGGTTCGATAAATCTATGATAGGTCTAGGCTGATATATGCTCCTTCTCAGTATGATCCATCTCAAACCAACAGAATCTATCAAAACAATTAAAAAATAAAATTAATTTTTTGACTATCTTTGAGTTGATTTAAGTCCCCCAGCAGCATTCATTCAATAGTCATCCCTAGGTTGGGTTTAATTTATTGTCTTGCCAACCGATCACCCTAGTGGTTCCTTGTTTTGGAAGATGTGAGTCCCCGTACTTTCTTCTTAAACTTAACCATTGCAAACTAAAAGGCATCCATTCATTTGGATAGTCTTACTATGTGGTTGGTAGACTACTCCTTTTGGATTGGTAAATCTGAACTAGCTCTAGACCTCCACGGCCCCCTACTCAGTGCAGTCCATTGCAAACCGATGGGATCCATCAAAATAACTAAAAAAATGAAATCAATTTGGACTATCTTTGAGTTGATTTAAGTCCCCCAGCGGCATTCACTCAAAAAGTAATCCCTATGTTGAGTCCAATCTGTTGCCTTGCCAATGGATCACCCCAGCAACTGGTCCCTACTTTAGAAGATGTAAGTCTACCACGCTTTCCTCCTAGTATAGCTTTTGTACACCAAAAGGCATCCCCTTTGGTTGGCTAGTCCTACTATGTGTTTGGTAGACTACCCCTTTGGAATGGTAAATCTGAGTTAGGTTTAAGCCACCATGGCCTCTACTCATTAAGATCCATCGCAAACCAATAGGGTTGTGTCCATCTCAAAATTTTAAAATCTAAAAATTTGAAACAAATTCAACTCTCCTCCCTCAGTGGAGTCAAACAAAAATAAATAAAATAAATTCAATCAATCTCCCCAGGTGGAGTCAAAAAAAAAGCAATAAACAAAATAAATAATCAATCAATCAAATCAATTACTCTCCCTAATGAGACACAATTCAAATCAAACCTCTCATCCCCTTGTGGATGACTTGAACCTGTTTCCTTAGTGGAAGGTTCACATACTCTATCCGTAGTGGGTTCCTCTTTCACTCTCTCATGTCTTTGACATGAGTTGAGTCACATTACACTAAGCTCTAGATTCCTTCTACACCTTGGGTAAGGAGTAGATCATTTCTGTTAGTGCTTGTGATTGTTCGGTGTTGTTGATTGTTTCGGTCAATACCAATATGTGTGGTGTACCTTGTTAGTCACACCACACCTACTGAGCACCCTTTGTTGACCTCATTTTTAGGATGAGCTCTCCATCTTTGACATAGAATTGCTCTTAGACACTAAGAGTCTCCTTAGTCTTAAGAAACTTCTAGTGATTAGGTGAACACTCAACCTAACCCTAGAGACTTAGAAGAGTTAGCCATAGGAACAGGTCATGTTTTAGGGGTGTTAGGAAAATTTGCCTACCCTATAGCTTAAACCAACTCCTCACTTCCTTCCTTCAAGTCAAATTCCAAATCAAGTCTAAACTAACTCTAAACTCCAAATCAAATCAAGTTCAAACTCAAATTAATTCAAACTTGATGGATTTTCACAAACTCAAATCAATTCCACATGATTAAAGCTTATGATTGAAATCCAAATCCTAAAAATCTTTCCTAAGTCACTTTGATTTTATCTAATGGACTTAGCCTAAATCAAATTCAAATCAACTCAAATTCAAGACATTTTCTCATATCCCATTTATATTCTCATTTATATTCAGAAATATAAATGAAATATAAATTCAAATATCCAAAAATCAATTCAAAATCAAATTCAAAATCAACCAAAATTCAACCTAAGCTTTTCAAGTCAAATTCTTGAACTTAGCTAAATCAAATTCAAATCAAGCCACACTCTTGATTTTTCTTCATGGTTCAACCAATCCATCAATCATGAATCCAAATATAAACACAAACTTCAATCATCAAACCAAAACTAAATTCAAAAATCTACCCAAGTTAAACTCATGTTCACCCCTTTGAACTTGAAATAGTCAAATGAATCAAAACTCATTTGACTCCAAATCACTTGCAAATGGATTTATATTTCAATCATAAGTCCATATGTGAGTTCAACCAAACTTGATTCAAGCTTTGATCAAGTCAATTGACCCACTTAGGCTCACTTGACCTAAAGTGACCTAAAGCACCCCTTATGAGCCAAATTCTAATCCTACCTAAATTGGATTGAATTAAGCCCACCTAAGCCTCACATTGTGAGCAACAATCATCATGAGATGATCAATCACTCAAATTGGGTCAAACCAAGTCAAAACTATGGGTTGACCAAGTCAACACTTAGCTAAAATGAAACCTAAACTATCCAAAATCTACCATAGGCCAAATTGATTTAAACCATTGATCAAAACTCATTCATGATCAATGTTTGAACTTCACCAAGTCATCATTTGAGCCTAACCTAGCCCAATTGGCCACTTGAACCAAGTTGACCCAACTTGACCTAAAAAGTCAAAATGTGTTAAAACCTGATCTAAACCAAATTGATTGAAACCAATGGGTCAAGTTCATTCCAAATTACTTGTTGAACTTGACTAAAGCCTCAATTGGCCAACTAGACCCAACCTAGCCCAATTGACCTTGAACCCAACTTGACCAAAAAGGTCAAATTGAGCCAAAATCAAATTAAACCAAAATTGATTGGAAACAAAGATACCAATACATTTCATATGACCAATGAAACCTAAACCAACCCATGACCTAACCCAAATAGGTCAAACAAGTCAAATTGGACAACTTGACCCATTTGACCTAAATGAAATCAAATGAACCAAATCCAAATAGAAATCACATTGAACCAAACCAATGATGCTAAAACATTTCAAATGGTCATATGAACTTGACCCAACCCTTGGTTTGACCCAATTTGACCAATTGGTCAACTTGACCCAAGTTGACCCATTTTGGCCTTAATGGG
Organism: Cymbidium sinense; assembly: GCA_021442155.1. Lineage (NCBI taxonomy): Eukaryota > Viridiplantae > Streptophyta > Magnoliopsida > Asparagales > Orchidaceae > Cymbidium > Cymbidium sinense. The sequence continues at coordinate 54,888,213 of CM038217.1, forward strand.
TCAACATGAGCCAAATAACATCAAATCAATTCCAAATTCATTGAAACATGGCCCAACACATTTTTTAATCATACCAAACATATTCAAACTGAAACCCAAGCCAAATGACCATTTTACCCCTAGGCCATCAGGTAACCCAAAATCAAACCCACTTAGAATTTGGTCAATTCCTTTTCATGAACACTTGGCATCCTCTTAGTGGGCCAATTGGTCACTAATGAGGATGGTGCACATGACCCAATGGGTTTGGGTAAGCCAAACCCAACCCAATGGCCAAACTGACCACCCACTTAGAAATTGGGCACATGGGATCCCTCCTCCACTCAATTAAGCACATGGCAACTCCTCCACTACTTCCTCTGGCCAAAACTGAATTACATGCCACCCTAAATGACCTAACAAACCCATTACATGAGGTGAATTTGATCAAAATGGCATCTTTAAGCTCAACCATCTGATCCACCTAGGGGGAGATATACTTCCCCTAATTTCACTTCATTCACACTGACTCACAGTCGATTGAAGCTAGGGAAGCTAGAGAAAGAAATTGCAAGCTCCTCCAAGCCTCCTAGAGCTACTTCCATTTCTCCTCTTCTCAATTTATTCAAGTTGCAAACAGGGGAGCTCCACCATTTTTCAAACTCATCAAATACCCAAATTCAGCTCAATTGCTCTTGCAAGCACCTTGAGGGCCAATCGAGTTCACTCAAACCTTCTTCCAAGTTCTCAAGCCACGGGAGAGGGGACTTTGATCAAGGTTGCAAGATTAGGAGGAGCATTTTGGTCAATTGAAGGATTCACTCAATACCAAAGACTCAAATCCTTAACAGGGCTTCGTCTCTACTAGGCGAAGCTACCTCAAAGGATTGGAGCACCGGTGATAGCCTCCGACCAGGTATGCCTTCAACTCGAGATTAAAATAGGGACTGTGTGGTCCTTTGTGAAAGAAATTTTCACCTCTTGAAAAATTGATTGTTGGATTTACTTGTGCTTACTCCTAGATGGTGTGGGTAAAGTTTGAGTTTAATCCAAGCTCAATCAAGCTTAGATCTGGCCCTAGAGAGTGGACGGATGTCCTCTCCCGCAGGCAAACTCAGTGATGAATCATGGATAGTCCATCCACGCATTTTGGATAGACGGTTATGACCAAGCCTCGTAGGATCTATGATTAATCCCTTTAGAAACAGCGAGCTCGATCTCAACCATCTGATCTTTGAATGCACGATCCAGAGAGAAAGCGCATAGCATCGTCTCTAACGTGGCTTCAGATGTGATAACTTAAATAATCAATCTCATCTCACCACGTGGAAAGCGTGTGTCGTGTTAGTGGTCCACGTGGTGCCGACGAGATTAGTCAATAATTAGTATTTTAAATTAATTGTTAATCACTGAATCTTCAAATATTTATAACTAAATATAGAAAAATCAAAAAAATACAAAATAAAAAAGCATTGTTAAAATAATTCAGAGAGGAATAATCTAAAATTATTTCTAATGGATTTTGAACAGTGCATTTTTAATTAAATTTTTAGTGAAAACTTAATAACCCTAATTACTTCCTAATTATTTCATTAATTCATTTCAAATTTCTCATATGCATTTAGTGGGATGACCTCTGCCTCCCCTAATTTTCATGGGATTTATTTATGAGTTAATTAGGGAAATCAATTAATGAATTCTTGATCACCCCTTTATGTAATTAAGGGTAATTAAGCATGTGAACAGTGGTTTAGCCCCTTTATTAAGGTAATTAAGCCTTGCTTAAGTGAAGAAGAGGTTTATGGAATGGGTTTGGGGAATTTTCCTTAAGCCATTCCCTAAACTCCTTTCCTTCCTTAATCCAAACTTAATTAAGGGCAACCAACTAATCACCTACTTTATTAACTTGATAATATTTTCAAAATATTTAGAACTTAACCAATTCATCTTAGGTAGGTGCTTAGGTGTTCAAAAACCTAAGTAACTTAAGAAAATCAAAATCTAACCTACATGTGTAGGGAGGGTTATGAAAGTACTTAAATTAAATCCTTTAGCTTTATTACTCACTAATTGTAAGCCAATTGCATTAGGCCCCTTTCTTTTCTAAGTGCATTGCTGATTTAAATTCCTTGTGTAGTTTTATATCATACATTGGCTCATAACTATTTGATTAAATATGTTAAAGTGGTGTAGGTAAGAGGTAATTAATGAACTTAATATACACCTTAACCTAAGCAAAGCATAAAACTCACCTAATGGTTCTAAAATTAAACTAAACAACATACACATGTGGGAAATTAGTTAGGACCAACAAACTTTTTCTCATTCCCTAAACTCAAATAAAACTTAAAACAAAATTAAAAAATCTCTTTAAAACAAACTTGGTTTACTTTAAATAATCCTATTTCATAAGGTTGTCTATAGAAATTAATTAGGGTGAATGAATTTGCATGCTTTCATCACTTTATTTATTTCCAAATATGCTAAATGTGTATGTCATATGAAAATTATGCATTCATGCCTCTTGAAAATCAAATTAAAATTGAAATGTTTTCTTTTTGTCAAATTTCATGTTTTGGTTGAAGTAAGAATATGAATGGCTATTATGACTATTAAATCCAAAATTATTTTCAAAACTTATAAATCAAATATCATAACTGAAAGATATGCTACTTATGATTATTTATAAGCTTGCATGTGAGTATAAATATAAATATGTATATTATGTGGCTTTCCTTCTCTTCTCTTTTAACATGAATTTGGATGGATTTACAAAGTGTATAGTTCTTTTAAAAGAACATAACACTTGCTTATATCCTTGACTATCCATTTTCATGTTACGAATTAAGATTAATTCTTACATTTACACATGTAAATTAAACAACCAACAAATTAACCAAACAAACATCAACTTTTGCATGATTCTCTTTCCATGCATTTCTTTTTGTACATGCACTTGTATTTAATAAAAATGGTATATTAGTCTGGACAACCCCGGGGTTGCGAGCCTTTAAGTAGCCCTAAGTAGGTCTTGTACCTTACACCCCTGATGCTAATAATGGCACCATACTCACTTATGTCTTTATACTTATAAGCATGCATATGAAAAGTGGATAAAACAATCACTCTTTTTCTACTTAACAAAATCATGCATCATGAAGCATCCAAATTTTCTTAAGCAACTCACTCAGCATTCATCATTAAGGTGTGCAAAATATTTTTATTTGCAAGTATAGATATGCTTATGATTCATCCATATGCATGTTACACATGTTGGGAAAGAAATGAAGTGTTGTGTGTTTTATGATAGTATTTCACTTTACTTAATCTTAAAATGTCTTTCTTTTTGAGTAGGTTTGTTTAGGGAAAATCTAAACCTAGGATTAATTAAAACAAATAATAAAACATTCACTAAATAATAATCAAAAATGAATCTACCTTAGAAATTACTTAAGGTAGGGAGGAAAGAGAAGTTCTCTTCTCTTTTTCACTCTTCAAAACACTTAGTAATTAATTGTAAGTTCATTCAAACCTAATCAAATCACAAAATAAAAATCAACCAAATCAACTAAATCACTTAAATGAAACCACCCTCTAAGTTGAACATTTTCATACTTAGAAAACTCTAACCTTCAAGCCTAGCTAAACATACCACACAAACCTTAAATAGCACACACATTAGGATAAGTCGCCACTTCTAGCTTTAGGTTAGGGCAGTACATGGTTTGATGTTTGCTTTTGTTTTGTGATATAATATTTTAGTCTGGATGTTACGATGTATGTGCATAGATAGAATGGTAGGGAGATCTTAATCTAACCATTATCTTTTGAAGGGGATTGTGCTTAAGGGTCGATGTAATAAAAATATAACTATTTTTGCTGTGCAGGTGCTCCTACTCCTAAGCATAATCCAAAATAGGTCAGGTGGACTTAGTTACCTATGTGTGAGGTGCTAAGTCCAATTTATATACATACATGCTTGGGATTGTATGGTTTATTTAGCTAACTTCTATTTTGCAAGTTTTAGTTAGATTTCCTTTTTCCCATTTTCATGTAATTTCATAATTAGGATTTTGGAATGATTGTTAGGGGTATTAGGATGAACTTTGGTCATAAGACTATGTCTTATGTACCATGTGAACTCTTTGGAGCAACCACATTCCAACCAACCAAAAGAAGAAAGAAGAAAGAAGAAAGAAGAAATGAAGAAATGAAGAATGAAGACCCCCATTACAATGAATTCCTTCTTGATTGTAATTTACCCATTTATAATCTGGGTTTTATAAGGGTAGAGCTAGGCTACCCAATTTGTTTTTAGGTTTGTGTGGTAGAACCTGACCATAAATGGCCTCTTATTCTTTTGCGCTAGCTTTATAAATTGATTGATTTTTATTTAGCTTGTGCATTAAGATGGCATCTTTTTCTTATTTATTCTTTGCTTTGATGTATGGCCTAGATGATGATTAGGCTCTTAGAAAAATAAATTTCCAATCTAACTAATCAATTAAAATAAAATAAAATAACTCATAATGTCACCTAAATCCTAAGTTATAAATCAAGATAAAAGAATTAGCAACCCCTTAGCTGAATGTTGTATTACTTTTCTCACATCATGCATAAAAAGCATATTATTTCACTCTTTATTGGAGAGATTCCACCTTTTCTAGAGAACTTGGCTTGACCTTTGAGAGCCATGGTGGAAACACACCTCCTTATCTTATTGATTTTGGCCCATAATCTAATTCCTCATGCATTAGGCATATGAATCCTAAAGCATGTGTCAATTTGATTGTCCAAAAAATGAGTATAAAATGTAACAAAAGTTTCATTAGATTTAATTCATTAAATCATGCCCTACATGATCTAGTCTCTTAGGGAGTGTGTTTTAGGACTTAGCCCATTTCTAAATGAATAATGGCCTAGCTATCTTGCAAAAGTATTTGACTTGCCTACATTTTTCGAAATCATAGGAGAAGTTAGTTGGCAGCCACTCCCAGACGATTGTAAGTCCAACAGTCAGGTGGCTTATCCTCACTTGTGGAGGTAAACCAAATACCCATTTTTTCCTTAGCTTTAGGTCGATCTTTTGGCCCTCACCAAAGCTCCCTAGATTTAGGTTCAGAGGTTGCTACTTCTCTTTGCAGGCTATGAGCATAAATCATCACCTCTTAGGTATTTCCATGACCTTGTATCTTGGAATTGTAAGCCCTAGATTTCTAATAAAAATTCAACTCAAAAAAATCAATTCAATTTCAAATTTATAAAGCCTAACCATAGATAGTTTGGGTTGCTTACTGGACCTCCTAGTATCTTAAGCATCCTCTACTTATCTTCATTTGGCTTCGATAAGAACTCCCTCCTCTTGATCGATCCCACTTGATCTTCTAAAAATAAAATAATCGATTGATAGTCCAACCTTTCAAAATCTTTGGAGACAATAATCTTTTACCCTAATCGAGAGTATTCCTAAGGAATCCTATTCCTTGGGATGTAATTAACTATGCGGACTTGCCCCTATAGGGAACTTAACGAACACGGTTTAAAATAAACCCTACTTTGCTTTTCCATGTAAAGTAGGGGAAGAATCTCTGGTATACTCTGAAGACCCATAGTCCTTAGGAGCCTTTATTAAGGTGATTAAGTCCATTGTAGGGTGGTGACTTCTATCTTTCAAGATAGTGCATATTTTCTCATTGTTGTACCCGATCACCCTAATAAGAATATCTACAGATCTACGTGGTATCCCAACAAGGTTTTATATTTATGTTTTTATTTATCCTCTTTTCCAAAAGTGGATAGATGAAGGCAGGAATATAATAATTTTTCACCACATGGACTGACTAAATGGTGTAAAATCATTAGTGCAAAAGCCAAGTCTAACGTTTTGTGGCTTAGCTATAAAATTTGGATATTTACAATTGAAATGCTTCCATGCTTCACCATCTGATGGATGACTTAAGATATGTCATACACTTGCTCCATTGTGATGTTATCGCTTGTGTTGGGTTAAATGAATAGAAGCGTATAGTCTCTGCAAATGTGGAGTTAACGGAAAGTATAATAGATGCTTGTACAATACATCTATCTCGTTTTGTTATTTTCTACTATGTGCTTGAACCTAGGTGCTCCGCAAAATTTGCATTCAATATTCTATGCACTATCTTTGTAATATAGCATACAATCATTGACACAACAGTCAATTTTTTTTAGCCTCGGTCCTAACTTTGGCACCAACTTCTTTGTTATATAAAAGTCTTCAAAAACTAAGTTTTCCTATAAGTTTGCTTTTTTAATAGCCTTACAAATTGGTTAAAGCATCTGCATGGTATATTAAATTCAATTTTAATACTTAGTATTTTACAGACACAGATAGCTCAATGCGGTTTGTGCATCCTTCCCACAATTGTAGTTGTGCTACCTTTAGTATGTCATAGAATCTTTGAGCTTCTTTATTAAGTAGCTCCTCCTCAGCAGAGTGCTCTGCTCTAACAGCATCATAGATAATTTCTTCATAAATTTGACTAGAATCATATTCACTTGAGGTCATGCATGACTCATTGAGGCACCACTATCAATATCAACATGTGGCTCGAACTCACCATGTGAAGTCTAGAACCTATAACTTGGCTTGAACCCTATGATACAAGTCTACTTTCACTTCATCTAGCATTAAGAAAGCCTAATTCTTGTGCCTCACAAATCGACATCAAAACTTTCTTTCAAAAATGTAAGAAGGAAGTTGATATGCCACGTGTATGAAGTGTTCAATACCACTCAAGAATTCATCAGCTAATCATTTTTACCTAGATGCAATCTATTATACATTTATGACTGCTCACTACAGATATCCATGGTCTGGGTAAATGGAAAATCATGGGAATTCAATTCACATTTTATCTCAGTTACATAAGAAGTATTGATTACATAATAAATGGCTAATTTCACATGACGCTCTAAGTATCTAAGTCATTCGCAATGAATGAAATTTTTTACAACTCAATTTGTAGTAGCCCATAATCACAAAGTACTTTTTTTTACAAAACTAAAGTCAGCACATATTGTAAAATTTAAATAAATTCATCAAAAACTTGAAAATCATATAATTAATAATTTTACACATTAAATGACTTAGAAGATTAATTAGGCTTAAATTCTTAAATCTTAAATTTACAAAATTATAAAAATTAACATGTGAAACTAAAGATGTACACACAAATAGATATTTTAATGTAATATTTAACAAATTCAAATAAATTTGGATAATATTTAACCTAAAATTTATTAAAATGCCTCAAAACTTTAAATTCAAATTTCTCACAAACTAATGGATGAAATCATGAAAAAATTGCAATTGAAGAAAGAGATCTAGGTATACCTTCAATTCTACAAAGAAAATGGAGAAAATAGACACGTTTTGGATGCGAATCGACATGCCCTGGGTCTCGTTCCATCATCAACCAAGAGAGAGAGGAAAATCAGGGGAAATGGCTCGGCTGGGGGGTGGGTTTCATCACCTCAATATTAATAGTTTACAGTGTATTTTTTGTCAAAATATCCACTGAAAATCATTAAGATGGAATAATCCATCAGAAATTCAGTCAAGTTTAAATGATTAGAGCCCGACGTCCTCCTCAGTTGAAAATTCCATTAGAAATATTTTTGGCTGACGGCTCTGTCAATTATTCAACCAGTAATTTCAACAAAAAAATGTCATCAAAAATATGCAATTTTTTTGTAGTGTTCCAAGATAGGAAAGGAGGGGTTATTTTATTGGTTGGTCGAGAATTAGGAAAGTTTTAGGAGTGTTCATTTGAGTTGAGGGGTTTGGGTTTTATTTTCCTGCATTTGACCATGCCTTCATTAATGGAGGCAAGGACAAAGAGGAGGAGAGGCTTTACATTTATCAAGATCCATGGTTTGCTTATTGTAGAGCATGCTGAGGTTCAGTTAAGTGGGAAGATGTGTTAGGCATGGGTAGCTTTTTGTTTTAGCATTTTTTTCTTGAATTTTCTTCCCCGTCATTGCCTCCTTTGTTGACTTTAGCTCCATTTCAAATGGGATGAGATGTTAGCTCACAATGGATAGGATTTGCTTAAGTTTAGGAGGGTTTAAATTGAGCTAAGTTGGTTTAAACTCAAATTGACTCAAATTGATTTAAATGAGTCAATTTGACTCAAATGGTTAATTGGTCATTTTAAACTTAAATTGGACTTCAATTATGTTTAATGTGTTATTTGGATATTAGAGTTGGTTGATTGCAATTAATTTGGATCAATTTTTATTTTAGCTCAAAATGGTCTAATTAGGTCAGGATGGGTTAATTTGGATCCATTGGTCAAATTGGCTCTCAATTTGGCATAAGTTGTGTTCAATTGTATATGTATGATGATTATAGGGATTTATGTTAGTAAAATTTGGTTTGGAATAGCTTTAATTTGATTTTGACATATAGGATTCAATTGAGTTAATTTGGGCTATGTGGACCAATTGACCTAATTGACCCCCAACTAAGCCTCGAACATGTTCAACTAATGTTCCATGGATTTGTGCAAGATCAATTTCAAATGACTTTGATTAAATTTGGATTTTGTCCCATTAAGGTCCAAATGGGTAAAATTGACCTAAATAAACTAATAAACCAAATCAAGCATCAATTAAGCTCCAATTATGTGTGGTTAATGTTTTAAAGGTGTTTGAATTAGTTGGTTACAATTAATTTGGTTTAAATCTAGAATTATCCCAATAAGGCCTAATTAAGTCAATTTGGGTTCACATGGTTTTGTTTAGGTTAAGTCGTTCAATTAGCCAAACTAAATTAAGGTCAATTGGTTTAATTAGTTAAGTTAAAGCTCAATTGAATTTAGATTTATGTTTAAATGAGCTTGAATAATAACTCTAAGCTTCTAGATTAATTCAATTTGATTTGATTTTGGTTTAATTTGATTTGATTTAATTTTAGTTCAATTGGACCCTAAATGAGTTGATTTGGGTTAAGTAACTCAATTAACATAATCAAGAGTTGATTGGATTTAGATATTGGTTTAAAATATTTCATCTTTAGTTTTATCCAATTTAATTGAATTTGGAGGTACTTGAACTCACTTAACCTATTTTTGGTTATGTTAGGTCTTGATGGGACCAACTAACCCAGCTTAAATCAACCTTAGGATTTAATTTCATTTAGTTTAGACTTAACTTTTAAATTTTATTTAGTTAATTTTTAAAGTTTTCTCATTTTAGGTTTGAATTTGGCATTTCACTTACCCACTAAGAAAGTGTCATAATTATCTAAATGAGGAGCTCCTTAATCTAGGATTGAAAATTATAAGTACTAGGATAAGGAGAAATATTAACCTCATTAAAAATGAGGTCAACAGCTATGATAAGCTAATGTTTTGCCTTATAACTAGTTAAGTGAATCAAATATATCTTAGGTGCACATCATAAGATAAGGGCATGCCTGAATAGCCCTTCTCTTGGACCTTTAGGTGAGTGCTACTTAGGCCACTATTGCATCAAAATTCATCATTTCCAACATCTCTCTCTAGAACCTGACTATAAATCTCTTCAAGGACTCACTCAACTTTTTCCTTATAAAAAGAAGGCCTTCAAGGACTTTTAAGTAGTCACGAATTGGGTTAGAAAAATTCTTCTGAACATAACAAAGGATGTGATTATGCTCACAAGAAGGTATGAGAACCATCTTTAGGCTGACTTAGATGACACTTTATTGACAACCAATAGAGAGTTCGCCAACTTGGAGTAGATTATATGGTATATTGGATCAAACCTCTATCTACATGATTCCAGATTAGGCACCTTAAATTTTGTTGGTGGTCTAACCTTCATAATTTCCTTGGATAGTGCATTTGTCAATGGCAACCTCTCTCTTACTTTCCTCTATGGGGTTATCTTTTTGTTATTGGTGTAAAAATGAGTTTAATTTATGGCAACATGAGATCATCATCCTCCTCTATATTGCACCCTCCATTAGATCAAGTTGGATGATTCTTCTTTCTTGCTTACATGTGGGTTCTCCTTGAGAATTCTCACTAGTTCTTTTTGGTTCAATCTTGTGGTCCACTCTTCAATCTTTAACATCATAGTGACTTGCAAGCTTTATTTGTCCATGTTCATTGAAGCTTTCTGATTTGATTATTTTATTTCTCATAGTGCATAGCTTCTAGTAATTGGCATCAACCAATGCTCATGCAATTTTCAAAATGTTTGATCCAAATTTATTCATGTATAACACAAGACTCCACTTAGTGAGACTAATTAAGTGAAATAGAACATGCATGTATAAATAAGAGTTAAGAAAATTGAAAAATGATTGAAAATTCATTATAATGCATAAACAATATAAGAGGCATTGAATTCTTGAAAAAGACCATGGGAAATTTTATTTGGAACACCACGTAGATCTTGAGGGTACTTATTTAAACAACTAAATACATCATTAAGAAATAAATATATTATCTTGAAAGACAAATATATTACCTGATAATAAATTCTATCACTTAATAAGAAATCCTAAGGCCGATAGGTCTTCAATGTATTAGGAATTTGTGCCCTAAACTACATACAGAAGGAGAACAGAGTTTATTTTAGTACAAGATTTGTAGTTCCTTATAAGAGAAAGCTTATATAGTTAATTACATCTTAGAATAAAAAAAATCTCTAAGAAGACTCCTAATTAAAGAAATTAGCTTTTATCTCTATTGATTTCAAAGCTTGTCATAAAAGGATAGTTAATTTGGAAATTCAAAAGAGAAAGCTTCAAGGAGAAAGAATTCTTTTTGAAAGTGATTTGAGAATAAGTGGGAAATATTTTTAGATATTAGAAAGCCTAGGAAGTATTTTAATTATCAAACTATTGGGCTTTACATTTTTAAAAATTAAATTATTGAGATTTTAGTTAATATATTATTAAAAATCTAGGACTAAGATTCTGGTACACAAAACTACAAAAATGCCTAGGAATTGAAGACTTATTCTCATGAAAAATGAGATACTTCAAAGCTTTCTTCTATAAGTGCTTCTAACATAAATTAGAAGCTTGACTTAATCCAGTCACATTAATTTGGAAAATATCAATTCTTTCTCTCACCATAACAAAATAAATATATCTCGACTCTTCTAGACTCACTTCCCGCCTTGAATGGGTCGCCAACTAATACCACCTAAGTGATTTTACAATCATGATTCTAGTCTTATATTATGAAAAATGGCTAAGCCATTGTATTTAAGAAAGAAAATTAAGAACTTAGTCTTTAATTCTATGATCATGACAAGTATGTTATGTGCCTAGCTAATGTAATAATTTTTTTATTTTTATGTAATTTTTGACTCAGTTTTATTTAAAGTTTTAGGTTTCAAAATCATGCCTAAGATGAGATGCAGTTAGAAATGAGTCATGCGCCAAATTAATAAGAGAAGGTACACCTCCCCAAAAAGGGAGGTCATCCTCGCAGGTCAGATGTCCCTTATGTGCAATGAGTGAAGAGTCCAATTCAAGAAATATAATAAAACATGCAAGCATGGTTCACAAAATATAATTATTTATGGTTGATTTTAGTTGTTTATGCATATGGATTTAATTGAGTTGATTACTTATATTTGAGTTATTTTAATTTAATGTGATTAGAAAATTAGTTTTCCTAAAAGCCAACATATCCAAGATTTTCATCATGGGACACATCAATCATAGAAAAAAATTTATGAAAAGTATATAGTTCTATTGTACACTCTAAAATAAATAACACTAAAAATTAATTAAACAAATAGGCTCGTGCAATCGAGTACTATTGTACATCTCTAAAAAAATGGGCAGTCGAGCTCTGCTCTTATACAGCCGACCTAAAACTAAAAGTTTGATCTATGGTGTCTTCATTAATTTCAAGATTGTCATTTTCTTCATAGACCTCCTTAAGCTTCACAAAGACCATCAAATAGGTACAATCAGCCCAAGCTAATCCTAAACCCCATAAATCATAACTTAATTCTAGAATCAAATTACATTTTAAATTTCAAAATGAAAATCTCAAGCCTTGCAAAATAAATAATATGAAAAAAGTAAATAGCACACCAACGACTTATATTACAAACACATGGGCTTAACACTAGTGGTTGTCGAGCCCACCTATCCTATTAAGTTAGGCTTAAGGACTTAAGAAAAATAGCACCAGCAAATAAATAATATTTATAATTTATTTATTCCAATAGTCCCTTTAAGCACAACCCCCTATAAGAAATAATGATAATCTAGAAAGACGTCGTAACATCTAGACTAGTGAAGTATGGTGAAAAATTCCTATAAGGGAGTCACCTTTCAAATCTATGGGGAGAAAAGAAAGATGAACCCTTAAAAAAATTCATCATGGTAAGATGTCATGCAGATCCATAGATGTACTTATTCAGATAATCAGATATGTCATAAAGGTATAGTGTACTATCACGAGAGACAGAAGTCACTAGCCTTTAATGGAACCAATCACCTCAATAAGGACTCCTAAGGATGATGGGTATGCATATGTACCAGAGATTTTTCCCCTACTTTACATAAAAAAGTAAAGTAGGGTTTATTTTAAACTGAGTTCATTAAGCTCCCTACAGGGGCAAGTCCCCAAGAATATGCCTAAGAGGTGAGGAATTATGCTTATAGCCCAAAAGGGGAGAAGCAACCTCAGAACATAAATCTAGGGAGTTTCGGTGAAAGCTAGAATCACAACCTAAATCTAAGGTAAAAAAAGGGTAATTGGTTTGCCTCCACAAGAGAGGAAAAACCACCTAATAGTTTGGACTTACAACCGCCTGGGGGTGGCCACCAACTAACTCCTCCTATGATTTTAAATACATGTAGGCAAGTCTTTATGCTTATGCAAGATAGCTAGGCTATTTTTATTTACAAAGAGACTAAGTCTTTAAACTCACTCCCTAAAGAGACTAGATAATGAAAAGTGACATGCTTCAAATGACCTAAATCTAATGCAATTCAAATTTCATTTTATTTCTTTTTTTTGGACAATCATTTGACCCAAGCTAATAGGACATTTTATAATTAATGCATGAAAAATAGATTGGTGGAATCAGCTAGAATTTTAGGAGGTGAGTTTCCACCACAGCCCTCTTGAGGCAAGCCGAGTTCTCTAGCAAAGAAGGAAGCCCTCCAATCAAGAGTGAAATAAGATGTTGTGCATGATATTATAAAGAAAAGAACTCATCCAGCTAAAGGGTTTCTAATTCTTTTATATTGATTTTAATCCTAAGCTTTAGGTGAGGTTATGAGTTGTTTAGTTTTAATTTGAATTTTTAAGTTGGGTAAAAGATTTATTTTTCCCTAAAGAGCCTAATCCACATCCAGACCATACATAAAATAAGAAATAAACTAGGAAAAGCATGCCACTTAATGCACAAGTTAAACAAACATCAATCAATTAATAAAACTAATGCAAAAATAATAAATGGTTGTTTGTGGTCGGGCACCACCGCACAACCCCGAAAATATCAAATGTGGGTAGCCAAGCTCTACCCTTATACAACCCGGATTACAGATGAATTAAATTACATTTAAGCAAAAGGAATTCATTATTATGGGGGGTATTCAAACTTTATTCTTCTTTCTTCTTTCTTCTTTCTTCTTTCTTCTTTCTTTTTTTTCTTTTCTTCTTTTCTTTTTTGGATCTTCCTTTGGATGGTTGAATGGTAGAAGCTCCAAGGTTTCACACGGTGCATAAGATAAAGTCTTATGACCAATGTTCATCCTAATCCCCCATAACAAATCATTCCAAATCCTAAATATACAAATTTTTACATGAAAATGGAAAGCATAAATCTAACTAACACCTATAAAATAAGGGTTAGTCAAATCACACCACACAAATCTCAAGCATGTATATTGGACTTATCACCCCACACATGGGTAACTAAGTCCACCTGGCCTATGGATTATTCTAAGGGGTATAAGCACCTACAAGCAAGAAGCATTTATATTTTTATTTATGATAGTGCCCCTTTAGCACAATCCCCTACAGAAAAGAATAGTTAGGCTAAACACATCCTATCATTCATTCAACGAGCATACACCCTAACATCCAGTCTAAATATTCATCATAAAAATAAAATATAACATCAAGCCATGCACCGGCCTATCCTAAAGCTAGAAGTGGTGACTTAGGCTAATGTGTGTGCTTTGAAAGTTTGTGTGGTATGCTTAATTAGGGCTTTAGGTTTTAATTTTCCAAGTGTGAAAGACATGTTCAACTTAGAGGAGGTTTTCATTTAAGTTGTTTAGTGACTTTAAAATGTTTTTGTTTCATGTATTAATTTGGTTTAAGTGAAACCTACAATTAATTACTAAGTTATAAAGAGAGAAAAATAGGAGAGAACTTCTCTTTCCTTCCCTAATCTTTAAGTAATTTCTAAGATAAGTTTCATGTTTTGGTTTCATTTAGGTGAATGTTTTAATTATATCTTTTAATTAATCCTAAGTTTAGATCAATTCTAAACAAACCTATCCAAAAATAAAGGCATTTTAAGATTAAGAAAAATGAATCATAAATCCACATAACATACATTACTTCAATTCTTTCTCAACATACATAACATGCATATGGATGGACCCTAAGCATATCTATACACGTAAATGAGAATAGTTGACACACTTAATGATGCATGCTAAGTAAGTCATTTAAGAAAATTTGGAAGTTAAACATGTATGAATTTCCTTAAGTAGAAAAGGTTTTCTTTCTCCAAAAACTTCGCATGAATGCATGAAAGTAGGAAAGGCATAAGTGAGTACAGTGTCATTGTTAACTAGAGGTGTAAGGTACATGACCTACTTAGGGCTACTTAAAGCCTCGCAACCTCAGGGTTGTCCAGACTAATATACCACTTTCCTTAAGTGCTAACATGCATATAAAAGAAATAAAGTCAAGAAGAATATGCAAAAGTTTACTTAATGGTTTCATTTTGGTTTATGCAATTTATTCATGCAAGTGTAAGCACTCATTCTTAAGTGTAGGGATGAATAGGGTTTAGAATCAAGTAAGTGTTGGATTCTTTTCAAATGAACCCTGCACTTTACTAACCCATATTCAAGACTATGCTAGCATAAGGAAAGAAAGAAAGGCTACACATGTCTTATAATCTACCACATGCAAGCTTATAATTAAATTATAAGAGTAACACACTTTCAAATTTTATGTTTCATTTATAGATTTTGAAAATACTTTGGATTTATTAGTGATAATTGCCACTCACATTTTACTATAGCCAACACATGCACATTTGACATAAAGTAAACAATTTCCTTTTAAAACTTTGAAAACATGAAATCATGGATGCATAAGTCATATGGCATACAATTTAACATGTTCGGAAAGATCTAAAGTAATGTAATCACATGAACAAACTTAGTTTACTTAATTCCTAAAGACATTCTTAAAGAATAATAAAACTTTGAATTAATCAAAGTGAATTTTAAAATGATTTTTGTTTAATTGAAGCTTGATTTAATTTTAAAAGGGTGAGATAAGTTTGTTATTGCTAACCCATTCCCACATGTGTTTTGTATTTTAGTTTATTTTTCAGATAATTAGATCTATTTTCAAGTGTTGATTAGGTTAAGGTATGCATTAAGTGATTTAATTAACCCTTACCTACACCACCTTAAGAAAATTAACTTAAGAAATTATGAGCCAATTAGATGACATAAAACTCACAAGGTATGTAAATTTGCAATGCAAAAGGCTTAATGCAATTTGGCTCATAATTAAAAGTTAATTAAGCTAAGGGGTTTTGACTTAAGTAGTTTTAAAACACCTCTTCATAATTATGAAAGGGGGTTTAATTTCCTTAATTATACTTAGGCTATTGAAAAAATAAGTATGGGATTAAGGAAAGAAAAGGGGGTTTAGGGAATAGCTTAAGAAAAATACCCCAAAATTATTCTCTAAAACCCCTATTCATTGGATATAACCTTAATCCAACTTAAACATAGGGAAAATCCACTAATTAAATCTTAATTACTCTTAATTACATGAAGGGGTAATTATGAAATGATCTAGCAATTTCCCTATTCAACGCCTCAATAAATCTCAAGAAAATTAGGGGAAGTAGAGGTCATCCCCTAAAATGATCCCTAGAAATTTAAGATTAATTAGTGGCTTAGAAAGTAATTAGCTAATTAACATTCACAAAGAAACCCAAATTTAGAGAAGAAGGGAAATCAAAATGTATTGAAAACAATTTTAAAATATTCTAGGTGAAATTATCTATCCAAGACATTTTTCCTTTTATTTGTCTGAATTTTCTACGGAGAGTTATGATTTTTAGCCATCTATATGGAGTAATTAGGAAATTAATTAGTTAATTAACTAATCCTATTTAATCCCACGCATCGACATGTGGCAATGATCAGTGCTTTTAAATGTGCCGGGAGCCTATACTTAACTCAAAGGGGAAATGGCGCAGATCTTATCTTTACCATCTGATCAAAGATCGGACAACAGAGGATAAACCCACGATTTTAAAAGGGAAAATGATTTCTAAAATGTGGGAAATAATCTCAGCTACCCATCTAAACATGCATGGATGGATGGCTGAGATTGGTTGAGTTCTTCCCTGAGGAAGAATGTGGGTCATTCATAATCTGATGAATTTGAGCCCGATCCCGCATGGATTCAAACAAAATACAACACACACCATCTAAGGGATTAGAGCGGCCAATCCAACAGCTAAGATCCTATGAAATGAAAATCCACTTCACAAAAGACCAACACACCTTAGCCTAAGTGGTCAAAAATTCACTAACCTCACTGGAGGTGATCAGTGGTACTCGGGATCGATGAGGTAGCTTCGTCTAGTGGAGACGTAGCCTTGTTGAGGTTCCAAGCTCTTGAGGTTGAGTAGATGAGTGGATGGACCAACTCCCCTTAGCTCCCCTTGCGACTTTGATCAAATTGATCCTCCCCTTAGCTTTAGAACTCAATTAGATGCTTAGGCAAGCTCGAATGAGTCCTAGGATGATGAGTGTAGAATGAATTGTTGTAGGATCCAGTGTGGAGAATTTAGGAAGTCAAGGTGATCTCCCCTATTTTCACTATTTTAAAATCGAAGAAGATGAAATCTAAATCCCTCCTAGAGGCCTTGGGAAAGCTCTGTGAGTGTTGTCAAAGCTTCTTAGGTCACAATCAAGTGTGAGTATCTTTTGATTTCAGTGAATTAGGGGGAGTATATCTTCTCCTATGGAAATCGGATGGCCAAGCCTTTGCATGACATTTTAATCCAATTGTCATAATGGAATGGGTTGTTTGAGTGGTTAGAGGTGTGCACATGGTCAGTTTGGCTAGAGGAGTAGATGCTTAGCTCCCATGTGCAATCAATTGAGGTTTTGGGGGAGTTTGAAAATTCAATTTGGTGTTGATGGGTCAGGTTTGGTCCATAAGCCAAATGGGTTGACCCAAACCTATTTGGTTGGGTGCATCACTCATCACTAGGTCCCCTTGATGTTTTTGGAGAGCCTCAAGTGTTGTGATGAGTGCATGACCTAAATACCCATGATTAGGCCAAAACTTGTTCTATGGCGTAGGGGTATAATGATCATTTTGTTGTTTTTAAAATTTTTCTATGTTTTGTATGTTGAGAAAATAGGTTGGGCCAAGTTTCAATGGATTTAGAATCATTTGATAGGGTTTGGCTCATGTTGACCCATTTAGGTCAAAATGGGTCAACTTAGGTCAAGTTGACCAATAGGTCAAATTGAGCCAAACCAAGGGTTAGGCCAAGTTCATATGATCATTTGAAATGTTTTGATGCCTTTGGTTTAGATCAATTTGGTATAGATTAGTTTTTGGCTCATATGACCCATTTAGGAAAAATGGGTCAAGTTGACCTATTGACCCATTTAGGTCAAATGGGTCAAGTTGACCTATTGACCCATTTGACCTATTTGGGTTAGGTCAATGGTAGATTTAGGTTTGGTTGGTCATATGAAGTGGATTGGTATCTTTGTTTCCAATCAATTTGAGTTAGGTTCAATTTTGGCTCAACATGACCCCTTTAGTCATGTTGGGTCTAAGGTCAATTGGGCTAGGTTGGGTCTAGTTGGCCAATTGAGGCTTTGGTCAAGTTTCACAAGTGATTTGGGATGGACTTGACCCATTGGTTTCAATCAATTTGGCTTAGATCAAGAAATGGGTCAACTTGGGTCAAGTGGGCCAAATGGGCTAGGTTAGGCTTAAAGGTTGACTTGGTCAAGTTCAAACATAGGTCATGAGTGAACTTGGATCAATGGTTTCAATCAATTTTTCCTATGGTGGATTTGGCTATGTTTCATTTTGGTTAAGTGTTGACTTAGTCAACCCTTAGGTTTGACTTGGTTTGACCCAATTTCATTGATTGATCATCCCATGATGTTTTTTGATCATAATGAGAAGTAAATATGAGTTTGGTTCAATCCAATTTGGTTAGAATCAAAAGTTAGTTCATAAGGGTACTTTAGCCACTTTGGGACAAGTGAGCTTAAGTTGGTCAAATGGCTTGGACAAAGCTTGATTTGAAGTTGATTGATCTTGTATATGGACTTATGAATGAAATATAAATCCATTTACAAGATGTTTGAAGTTAAATGGATTTTGATCCATTTGAAAATCTCATATTCAAAGGAAGAATATGAAGGAGTTTTGGGTTTGATTTTTGATTTGGGTTTTGATTGAAGGATTGAAGTTTGGATTTATATATGAGCTCATGATTGTAGGATTGATTGAACCATGAGAGAAAATAAAGAGTTTGGCTTGATTTGAATTGATTTTGGCTAAGTTCAAGATTTTGACTTGAAAGGCTTAGATTTAATTTTGATTAGATTTGAGTTTGACATTTGGAGTCAGTTTTGATTGTTTGAATTTATATTCCATTTATATATGTGAATATAAATGAGATAATAAATTAATCATGATAAAATTTTAAGGATTTGATAGAGTTTGATCATGATTTGAAGTTAAATCCATTAAAGGGAAGTTAATGGATTTAATTGAATTTTTATTTTTAATTTTAATTTTTCAGTTAGATTTGATTGATGTATATTTATATTCCATTTATATATGAGAACATAAATGAGAATACAAATATATTTTGAGAAAATCCCATGAGTTTGAGGTGGTTTGATCAAAGTTTAGGGTAAATCCATTAATGAAAATTTAAGGGATTTAAGGGATTTTTTAAGCATCTTAAATTTGGAATTTAATTTTTTTTCTTTGGATTGAATTGAGTTATATTTATATTTCATTTATATATGAGAATATAAATTAGGATATAAATTGATTTTGAGAAAATCCCATGGATTTTAATTGATTTGATCAAGCTTTGGAGTTGATTTTGGCTAAGTCCTTTAATAGAAAATTGAAGGAATTTAGGAAATTTTTCATGAATTGTTTTAGAATTTTGAATTTGATTCGGTTGATTTGAATTTATATTTAATTTATAAATATGAATAAAAAAGATAATATGAATGGATCATGAGAAAGTCTCAAAAGTTTGAATAGGTTTGAATCATGATTTTGGCTAAGTCCTTAAGAAAGGATTAAGGACTTCTGAAAATTTTGACTTAAGAATTTTTGTTGGATTTTTTATCATCGCTTTCAATCAAGGAATTGAATCATGGAATTGATTTGGAGTTTGAGGAAATAAAATAGAATTAATTTAGAGTTTTACTTCAAATAAGGAAAGTGAGGAATGGTTTAAGCTAAAGGGTAGGAGATTTTCCTAACACCCCTAAGGCATGACCTATTCTTATAGCTAAACCTTCTAAGTCTTCTAGGGCTAGGGGAGAGTGTCCACCTAATCACTATATGTGTCTTAAGACTAAGGAACTCTTAAAGTCTAAGAGGAATCTTAAGCCTAAGATGGAGGTGTTGAGAGCTCATTCTAAAAATAAGGTCAACAAAGGGCGCCCAATAGGTGTGATGTGACTAACCAGCAACACTGCATGTACTGCTATTGACCAAAATGATCAACAACATAGAGAGATCACAAGCACTAACAGAAACAATCTATTCCTGACCTAAGGAAAAGAAGGAATCCCTAACATAGTGCAATGTGGCTCTACTTATGTTCAATACATAAGAGAGAGGGAAGAAATCCACTAAGAGATAGAGTGTGAACCTTCCAATAGGGAAGCAAGTTCAAGTCATCTACAAGGAGATGAAAGGTTTGATTTGATTTGAATCTCACTATGGAGAGATCTCCACTAGGGGAGAGGGATTGGATTTTTATGAAATTTTGTTAGGTTTGAATTTTTGGAAACCCTGTTGGTTTGCAATGGGTTGTACTGAATAGGAGCCATGGAGGCTAAGACCTAATTCAAATTTACCAATCCAAAGGGGTAGTCTACTAAGCACATAGTAGACTAACCAGCCAAAGGATGCCTTTCGGTATATAGTGTTGGGGAAGGAAGCACTTTACATCTCCAAGTAGGGGCTACTGTAATCTATTGGCAAAGTAACAAGATTGAAAACCAACCTAGGGTTGACTATCGAGTGAATGCCACTGGGGACTTGGGATCAACTCAAAGATAGCCAAGATCAATTTCATTTTCTTAGATTTATTTGTTCGATTATGATGGATCTCATAGGTTTGCGATGAACCGCACTGAGTAGGGGCCATAGAAGCCTAGACCTAACTCAGATTTACCAATTCAAACAGAGCAGTCTACCAACCATAAGGTAGGACTATCCAACCAAAGAGAAATGCCTTTTGGTACACAATGGTCAAGTCTTAAGATGAAAGTACAGGGACTTATATCTTCTAGAGATATGAAACCATTGGGGAGATCAGTTGCTCTGGGCAACAAATAAAACTCGACCTTGGGCTGACTATTGAGTGAATGCCATTGGGGGACTTAGATCAACTCAAGAATAGTCAAGAATAATTTCATTTTTAATTTATTTTGATGGATTCTATCAGATTGTGCTGGATCACATTGAGAATGAGCTTATAGAAGCCTAGACCTCTCTTAGATTTACTGAACCAAAGGGAGTAGCTTCCTGGTCGATGGGAGAACTATCCAACCAAAGGAGTGCCTTTTAGTTTGTAATGATCAATTTAAGCGAAGAAAGCTCGAGGACTCAT
This sequence comes from Cymbidium sinense, assembly GCA_021442155.1. Taxonomy (NCBI): domain Eukaryota; kingdom Viridiplantae; phylum Streptophyta; class Magnoliopsida; order Asparagales; family Orchidaceae; genus Cymbidium; species Cymbidium sinense. The sequence continues at coordinate 54,909,318 of CM038217.1, forward strand.
ATCTTCCGCTAGAAAAGATCACTGGAGTGATCAGTTTCTTTGGGCAACAAATCAACCCGCCGTTAATGCAATAATCATGCTAGAAAGAATGCATAGTCTTATATCTTTCAAAGCGGAATGATGGGGTAACCGCTTGTGGAAAAATAGATTGAACTCGACCTAAGAGCCACGAGTGAGTACACCACTGGGATTTATCTCAACTCGTAGTCGCAATTCCTATAGGGAGTTATACACTACCCCCTAAAGATAGATGCCCGCTTGGGAGGGGCCCTTTGGGGCTAATCCACAAGCAATTAATTTTATTTATTTATTTTAGTTTATTTTATCGTGGACCCAGTTTGTAGGGATCAAACTGAGAAAGGAGCTTATATCCTAGACCTATCTCAAATTTACTAAACCAAGAGAGAATCTGTGCATCCGTTAAACAAATTCTCCAACCATAGGGGTGGCTACCAGAAAAGGGAGACCGTCCAATCCAAAAGTAACCCGGGTAGTGTCTAAATGGGGTCACAAAGGACTTGATCCAAATAGAGTGATGGGGAAGTAAGGGCTTAATCCAACACTCGGAGAAGATGATATAGTCATAAATAATAGGTATTCGTGTCCAACTCAAGGAGAAAGCTGAGGACTCATATCTGCCAAGAGTGGTGTACCACCGTGAGTCGTCACAAGATAAACATCAACCAACCTAAGGTGCATGTTGTTTGCAACAATCGGAAAGAAAGCTAGGGACTCACATCCCTTATGAAACCGCTATGGGATAATCTTTGGCTCAATGTATCCGACCTAGGCGACCATGAGTGAATGCCACTGGGACTATCAACTCAAAAAAGTAGTCAAGAGCAAAGGAGCCTCTAGGGGACTTATCCTAAACCTCAAATATACTCAATCTAGTTAGAACATGATGGCTAGTTCAAGAAGAAAGCACAGACTCACATCTTCTTAAGCAAAGTCAACATGAGGTAGCTTAAGGTAAAGGAAGCATACCATACTAATAAGGCTCTTGGTTTGCAATGATCAAGTTAGAAGAAAGTATGGGACTCACATCTTCCAACAAATGACCACTGGGTGACATACGGTAACAGGTAGATGGGACCACCTAAAGAGCCTAATGAGTGAGTGCCATCTTGCTCACATCAAAATAGCAAAAAAAAGATTTGTGTTTGTTATTATGCATGTGTTAAAAGGAATAGATGCCTCTGGGGATTATTTACACCTACCTTAAAACACATGGGAATTGAAATAATGAATGATGACAACAAGAATTCCCACTAAGAAAGGATGTCGCTTGTTCTCACACCTAACTTAGTTATGCTAATCAAAAATAAGATGCCTCTGTTCTCTTACACCTATTCTAATAGCATTGAGAGATTGTGTTTGTGTTGTGAAAGAGGATGGATGCCACTGGGGACTCACACCTACCCTAAACACATCATCATTCGCAAGACAAGCAAAAAACACTTTGAAAGAAGAGAAGATTTGATGAACGGAATAAGATTTTGTTCTTTTTATTAAAGAATTATTTTCAAACAAGTTTTATTTCATGGGTAATATTTCTTTAGATATAGCCCATTAATTGGAAGCATCGTGTTCCCTTTACAATCAATAAGTCGATAAGATCCTCCTAGGCCTTCTCTATGACATAGGGCCTTCCCAAGTGGGTTCAAAACCTCCCATCTTTCGAAACAATTGGTCTCCAAGACACACAAGTTCTCTACTCAAAAGACCTAGGGCCTTATTGTGAGCTTGAATCATTTTGGCCTTGTACAACTCGAGGTTCTGGCATGCCCGTAGGTGACTTTCCTCCAAACCTTCGAGCTCTTCTAACCGCAACTTTGCATTCTCGGAAGTGATCTTGTTACCCAATGCTATCCTTAGTGAAGAGAGTTGAACTTCTAAAGGAAGAATGGCTTTGGACCCATACACTAAGGAAAATGAGGTAGACTAAGTTGGAGTTTGATAGTGCAGGCACAAAGGCTTCAACCAACCTCATTCCACTCATTGTTGTCATCAAGAGTCTTCTTCAAGATCTGGATGAGAGTTTTGTTGAATGCTTCTAAACCATTAGCTGGGTAGTAGATGGTGGAGTATCTCCAATCTATACCGTGTCTTCTAAAGTTATTGATCTTGCTTTTGAATGTATCATTATCGATATAATTCATCGAGGCACCAACCTATATATGATATGGTTCAAAAAAAGCACATGGTGAGTTGACCTCGAGGATGGCTTCACCCACTTGAAAAAGTAGTAAAGCAAGATGAATCGCCCCTGGAATAAGGAGGATCGATCAAACCTACAATGTCAGCATGCCCAACACTCAAATGGCCATGAAGCCAATGTAGGGTGTAGAATGTTGGGTGATTGGTGGAGGACCACACCGTGCACCTGACACTGATGGCATCTCCTAGCTACATCCATGCAATATGTAATCATAGAAGGCTAGTAGTATCCGAGTCTTTTGATTTTAACTTCATCTTCGGACTAGACTGATGAGCTCCACATAGACCTGAATGTACCTTGATTATAATTCCATGGACTTCATATTTGTCTAAACAACGTAACCACATCTGGTCAAAGGACATCGGTACAGGGTGCCATTAACAAGAGCATAGGAAAGAGCTCTCTGTTACACCTGATGGGCTTGAGATTTCTCGAGGTATTTTGCCTGTTCAAGTAATCTATGAATTGCCTCCAATCCAGCTCCTTATTTTGGCAACAACCTCCCTTCAAGAGAAAGTCTCGATGAGTTCAATCAATAAGGATAAGACTTGTCTATTTTGGACCCTTATTGAAATGGACTCATCTTCCGACATGCCAACTCTTTGGCAAGTTTTATCTCTATGTTCTCGCCGGAACCTTGTAGATGGTAACTTGAATTGGGCCAACAACTTCATGGTATACTCTAGTAATGATGAAGTTTGGGCTTGAGGACTGAGACCCGAATCTGTTGATGACCAACCGAGAATCCCCAAAGATGTTGATGTTGATGTGATAGTGATGGCTAACTCCAAATCGAATCAAAGCCTCATACTGCCTTCATATTGGTGCGTGGGTTGGAAAGATAGTATGAGAATCATCACATCATTTGAGTTAGGAGAACTATTCCTACCCGTGCCTTTCCTGAGAGAATAGATCATGGTGCTTCACTTTTAAGAAAAAAAGCAGCACCATCAAAATACATCTCCCATCGACGGTTGTCGGCCTCTCCTAAGTTCATGATTTGTTCATCGGGAGATCATCAAAGTGAGAATCAGAAGTGTGCCGCTAAGAAATCGCTATGACCTTTACCACACGCAGACAAATGTGATATCAAATTGAAGAGTATCATGGACCAATGAGCCAAACATCTGGAAAGCATTGGTCGCGTCATGAGGTACTACAGTGGATTAGTTCTAGAGATCAAGTTCACCTTATGAGAAAGCATGTAGTGTCATAGCTTCTGAGATGCAAAGATCAAGGTTAGGCAATGTTTCTCAATAGGTGGATAGTTTCCTTCAGCAAGAATTAGACAACGGCTAAGGTAGTAGAGTGTGCTTTCCTTCCCCTCGTTGTTGGCTTGGGCCAACAGAGCACCGAGAGAGTCATCCAATGCAAAGATAAAGGATCAATGGCCGGGATAAGGTCAAGAACCGCTTTCACCAAGTATTCTTTTATATCTTCAAATGCATGTTGGCACTTATCATTCCACTTGAACTTGGCATCCTTTTTGACAAGTGCTGAGAAGGGCTTGCATCTCCCTGATAAGGTTGAGATAAAGCATCTTAGATATGACAGCCATCCTTGAAAGGATTTGAGTTGAGTTAAACTCTTAGGAGGTGGCATTTCTAAGATAGCTTTAATATTTTCAGGATCTATTTCTATTTCCTAGTGTCAAACAACAAATCCAAGGAATTTTCTTGAAGCGACTCCGAATGCACACTTTAGGGGATTCATTTTAAGGTTATATTGTCTTAACCGTTCAAAAACTACTCTCAAGTCAAAGAGATGGTCTTCCTTTTCTTTTGACTACTAGATCATCAACATAGCACTCAACCCGATGGATGAGTTCATTGAAGATCTGAGTCATGGCTGGTAGCACATTTTAAGGCGAAAGGCATGACCCTATAATGTAAGAGATGAGGTTCGAAAGCAGTGTTTCTTTCATCTTTAAAAGATATCTTAATTTGGTTATAGCTAGATGATCCATCCATGAAAGAAAACACAGCATGAGATGAGGCAATGTCCACCATTAATTTTGGTATAGGAAGAGGAAACTCATCCTTAAGGCATGCCTTATTTAAGTCCCTAAAATTGATGCAAATGTGAATTTGGCCATTCTTCTTCTTAACTGGGATGACACTAGCTAAGTAGGATATTTTTCTTCCCCGATGAAACAAGATCGACGCTTTGACTTTAAATGACATATTGTTCAATTTCTAATCGCATACATCTAGAGCTTGCTTAATGGGTAACGTTAGGATCTATTGCTAGTGGACTGCAACATCGAGATAACTGGAATTTCTTCATAACTCAAAAGCCTTTTAAACTCGCCAATAGCCTAACTAAGTCATCAGTTTCTTCTTCATTCAATAATGAATTGATAAATCTCTGGCAAGGATTTTCTTCTATCCCGAGGTTGATTTCTTTTAGCTTGTCAATTATTGAATGAATCTCCTCTTCAAACTCTGGTGGTGCCTCTTTGACTTGGAGATCATCTGAAGTTTCTAAACACACATTATCATGAGTTGGGATGTGAGAAGAACCTATCGATTCCAAATGGTTGGTAACAACTAGGCAAAAATCTTCATCATCATTGGACCCACTATAATCTAATCCCGCTTTTGATTTCCGCTGCATATTTCCATTTTTTTCAAAATATTTTGACCTATACTTGGACCAAGTGTGAGGAACTAAACCTTTTGTACAAGATTTTGAACACAAGATGAGTAAAAGTCAAAAGGTAATTCCATTAATTCTTTAAAAGTATCTTCCTCAAGTCCTACATCAAGCTCTAGACTTAAGGATGATGAACCTAAAAAGAACCTCTCCTACTTTGTATCACTGGAAGACTTAGGGACTTCATTAACTATCAAACCTTCAACTTTCTGAGGTGTAAGTGAGGTTGCCAAATGTTGCCTGATAGTTTCACATAAACTAGATTTGAATACTTTACTTTGCTTAAAGGCATAGTCTTCGTCTCTGGCTGGATCAAAAGTCACCTCCAATGGAACTCACTGAGAGGGGTTGGCTGGTATACTAATCACATTAGACTCATCCTTTGAGCTGGATTCCAAGTCTATGTGAATAGTACAGAAACTGAACACAATTCTATTGGTCAAGGCCAACTAGGGGTCTCACCTCGGGATAGCCTATTTCTACCTCAATCTCTACCTAATGGAGGTTGAGCCATCCTACCCACATATCCATACGATGGAATGAACTGTGGGAAGAATGTGATATGCAGATCCATTTCTTCTTCAATTCCCCTTTCTTGCCCACTTGGACTTTTCTTTTTCTTTTCTTTTTCTTTTATATTTTCTTTTGCTTCATTTTTTTTTGCTTTTGCATTTGCATTTGAATTTTGTCTAAGTCCACAAGAAAGGGTGTTTTTAGGAAGATAATAGGATGCATCCTCATAGATCTCAACCTCTCTCATTAAGAATGGTTTTTCATCCCCGTTGACACGGTACTTAATTTCATCTTTTCTGAACTTGATGCACTGATGAAGGGAGTATGGAACGATCATGTTCTGATGTATCCAAGGCATACCAAGCAAAGCATTGAATAAAGTATTCAAATTAATGATGTAGAACTTGGCTTCAGTCTTCCAGTCACTAATCTTCAATGGCAACACTATAGAATCTAAAGCACACTCACCTTGATCATTGAATACTCTCAATATCATCTTATCTCCTCGGAGAGTAGAGATGTCGATCTTCAAATAGGAAAGGGTCTTTAAATTCATAATGTTTACTAATGCACCTGAATCCACAAGAACCCTAGTGAGTCTGAACCTGTCCATGTCGACTATAATGTATAGGGGATGGTTGTGCTCCAAGTCCCCTAGTAGAAGGTCTTCATCAGTGAAGGTGATCCTTTGAGCTTCTTTTGCATAGTGTGCTTCCTCACCTATAGAGGTCAATTGAGCTAAGCATATTTCAGGATCAAGAAGAGCCTTGATTATTGATTCCCTCATGCCCTAGGAGGTAGAACCTTACCACTATGGAGGATGACTTCGGTAATCTCTAGAGGTAAAATGGTGGCAAGTTCAACCTACACTTCAAGCTCACCTACAGCTTCTCCTGTGGGACTCTCAGAATCGGATGATTCCAAGTATATCTCAAGAGGTGAACCTGTAGTATTCAGAGCTAGAAAATCTAACTCTAAATCAGAAAGCAAAAGATTAGAATTGTTATAGATTATTAGACTTGAAGAGTTATCGTTAGGAATAGAAGAAGACAACTCATCAGAAGAGACACAGATGTAATTCAAATCAGCTTTATTCTTCAATTTCTTGGAAGTATTTGGAGGTACAAAGTAGAATTCAAGTAGAGTAAGTGGAGTAAGGGATTTAATGCCCTTATCTACTAATACAAGAGTTCTACTAGGAGCAAAAACAAAAGAACTAGCTGAAATGGAAGAAGTCAAGTGGAAGTGAACTAAGAGTCAAGTCACCTTGGCTAAGCTATAGGCTATCCCTGACACGCCGTTGCTCATGCTACGCCGCTAAGCTCCCACTTTCCTAAAGTTGGCACTAGCAACTTGCAAACCTTCCTTGGTGTTGGAGGTTTAAGCTGACTCAGGCACCTACAAGAAAAGCTTCTTAATCTTCTGGATTATTTTCTTAGAGTTTTTAGACAAGGAGATGTCCCAACCTTCTTTGGGTTTGGTAGGATCGCTAGTATCCCCAAGCATTACCCTAATGAAACTAAAAGATTATTCTACAAGGTATTCCTTTGGGATAATGATAGCACCGGTCTTGAAACTGTGTTCAAGCCAGTCCTTGAATGTAAAGCAATCCTCCAAAATGTGGCCTAGCATATGGTGGTAAGGAAAAAAGTTTGGATCATGACTTTTGTTTACTTCATCCCAGATCCTAGGCTCTAGAAAATCGTTTCTTTAAGAGGTTCTTAAAGATTTTCCTGATTACCTCCCTCTTAAAAGAATAAGGTTTGTTTAACTTATCTAATAGTACCATAGCTGCTACGGGTATGAATGTCACGCGGTGGTATGTAGGTGGTGGACCGGCCATGGAGGCTAAGGTGGAGGCCGATATGGCTGCCTCGGTGGTGGCAAAGGAGGTGGAGGCTACTGAGGTCATGGTCGCTCTAACTGATCTCTAGTTGGATGCCTCCCCTTGTCAATCAATGCTACTACTCTAGGTTTCTTATCATAAACCTTCTAGGATTTCTACTTTGGTAACCCGATCTGAAAAACTTTGGCCTCCTTGTAGACTAGCCTTGTTGATTAGCTTCTCAAATATCTTTATGGTGAAGCCCTTAAGCTTGAAGGCGACCGGACCATGGATATTCTTCAATATAATCTCAATGGTATGTTGTTTAGACAATTTTGGTTCACATTTCATACTTAGGTTACATCATCGAAGAATATAATCAACAAATGACTCATCGGAGTGTTGTTGGGCTACAATGAGATCACCTGCAGTGACCCTTTGTTGAGCTCCAGTAAATCTCTTGATAAAGAGTTACTCTAACTCAGCAAATGTCCTAACTAAACCAATGGGAAATGCAGTATATCAATCAAAAACAATACATGCTAGGCTACTGATAAAGAGTCTAAATAGTAAAGTATCGCTTCCACCTACGATGCAACAACTGGCCCTAAAGTGAGCTATATGTTGCCTCAGATTCCCACTGCCATCGAAGCTCTTGAAGGAAGGAGGCACGAAACCCTTGGAATAGTGGATGGCATCAAATTCCTCTAGGTAGGGTCTACCCTTTGGAACCAATGATCATCCCCAGGCTTGAGCCAAGGCTTCCTTCACCTATTACTCAACCATGGTTTTCAAATCTTTTTTTCTGTATGGAGGTACTGTCCACTACCTTCCTATACATACTAGTGCTACCTTACTCAATGAAAGGTTGAGTCTTAACTGGATCTAAGATATGCACTAATTCAGACAGACTCACATTGACTATGCTAGGATGAATTGATCAAGCAGACATTACTACCGTCGAACTACTATGTCATCATCAAGATTTGTCACTTAAATAAATTTGGAGGTGAAGGAATGATTCAGTGGGTCCTCCTTGATCAACCTCATCTCATTCCATGTCTCAAGCAACCTCACAACCGCAATCAAGTCTTACAACTGTTATGCCATCCTATCAATCTATTCGTCTTTCTGCCTTAACTGAATTAGGAGGTGATGGACTGATTCTGTGGTGTCTCCTCGATCAACCTCATCTCCTTCCATGGCATGTTGCTCCCTAAGAAGAGAACCTCAGTATCATTGTGTAGCCAATCCCCATCAAGTCATCTGGGATCGGACTTTTCTTCATCAAACCATGCATACCCTAAGATCTCCTTTTTCTCCATAAAATAGTGTGCAACTATCTCATCTAAGGATCGATCTAATGCTATAGGTACAAAATGCTTGGGCTGACTGGTGTGATCACTGTCATGAACTGAGAGGCACCAAACCTCAACTGAAGCTGGGGAGTTAATCCTGTGCGGACTGTACGCGCTAGAAGAATGGTAATCCTAACTAATGCTAATAGGGCACCGGAATGATCCTCTACCACTGCTTGTATCTATCAGATATCCATAATAGTAGTCACCATCTCTGCATCAGGCTGAATGGGTGGAGTTGGTGAAGGAACAACCATGATGCTCCAGGGTTGCCACTCCTTTCGCACCACTATTGGGGAGAAGTTTGACCAGGAGAGCTTGGCCCTACCACAATGGGTAGTGTAGGAGGAGTGGGATCCCTTGGTCATAGTCGGATCACCAACGAGGTACATTTCTCCCTGGATGCGCTTCATGGCCTAGGAATAGATGTGGGACTGACCGGTGATGGCGTGACGAGTAGAGCGGTGGTGGAGACACCACCGACTCTATGTACGTGAGCTGCCCTCTTTGCTGGTACCCATGAGGAGGATACTATCGATGATCGACGTGCAGAGCCGAAAGTGAAAGTCAACCAAGGCGTACCGACTAACTACCAACCTCCGCTCTCGCTGGTGATATGTGATCCATGGGCCTCACGCCCTCCCCGCCGATCTACCTCCACACCGTGGGGATAACATAAATCAAACTAAGTCAACTGAGCATCCAGATGCTCACCGGTGTATAGAGTGAAGGCCGATACCCACTCTACTGAAACTCGTACAAATGCACCACTGGAGGAGGTGATGATTGAATCCTACTGCATCCTCTCTATCTGATCCTAAGAGAGGATGAAAATGGTTCTCTGTAACTAGTGGTGATGTGATCATAGTAGACTCATATGTGGCTGACCTAGCAGCTGCCTCCAACTCTCTCACTATCCTGGTATGGAACCGCTTGACCATACAGTTCTTGTTTCAACATTGAGTGCGAGTAGGGCAAGATGAGTGTGAGCTAGACTCGTACTCAAATGTACAGGAGGCAATCCCTGAAACCAGGGGAGCCTTACCCTTGTAGGATACATATGACAGGATGCTAGCTCACGGGCATGGGCAACTCGAGGATGATGACAAATCAGAATTGCTGCATCGCTGAACACTCAAGGTCGGTACGCCACGCCTCTTCAATGAGGAAATCTCTAAGTCTGAGAGTAAGTCTACCCTGATGACCGACTTCTACCCGACCACCCTCTTCCTACTAACTAGTGTGAGGGGAATGCCATCACAAGTAATCTTGGCTCCCTCAAAGCCATAGCCAAAGTGGATCAAATGAGTATGATCCAAGCAAGGAAAGTCAGCCTGATCCAAGGTGAGGTCCATTCCATGAGGGAAGGTCAAGATAAATTTTTGTGATTCTACCATTATACTGACTCAAATTGACAACTGAAAACTGCACTAACTGAGAGAGATTTACAAATGAGAAACGAACTTGCATCAGTTTTTCCCCATAGATTTTAAATTTTAGAATTTTGAAATTTTGAACCCACATCCAACAACTTGGAAGTGTTAAGTGGGGTTCAAATGAATTTGAAGAGATTGATTGAAAGAGAAATTTGAGTATGAATCCAAACTTCAACAAATTTGAGTATGTTGAAACATGGATTCAAGATTTTGATAAGATGCTTCCATAGGTTCATTTTTTTTAGATTGTGAATTTTTTTTCGATCTGGAAGACCCTTTCCTTTAATAAATTTGGGTATGTTAAAGTAAGGATTAAATAGATTTTGTGTTGTTTGAAAGTTTTGAAATTTTCACTTACTTAGCAAATTTAAATATTCTAAGTAAAGTGAAAATGATTGTTTCTTTTTTGAAATTTTTATTTTGTTTTGATTTTGGGAGATTTGGAATTCTTACTTAACAAATTTAGGTATGCTAAGTAAAGAACCCAAGTGTATTTTTGTTTTCTTTCAAAAATAGGATCCTTAGCAAATTTAGGTATGCTAAGAAAATCCTAAGTGTTTCATTTGTTTGAAAATTTTTTATTTTTTATTTTTTTTTGAAAAAGCTAGGATTCTTTAGCAAATTTGGTATGCTAAGGGGATCCCAAGTGTTTTATTTTATTTGAATTTTGAAAGGAGTTTTAACTAAGCAAATATGCTAGATGAAATCCTTTTATGAAATGGAAATTTCTAGCAAATTTGAGTATGCTAAATGAAATTCCAAATGGTGTGTTTAAAATTTTTATTTCTTTTTTTTTATTTTGATTTTTGAAAATGGAAACTTCTCCTTAGCAAATTTGCTAAGGAAGAAATTCCAAAGGTGTGTGAAATTTTGTTTTGAGTTTGGAAACTTTACTCAGCAAATTTGAGTATGCTAGGTGAAACTCCAAAATATGTTTTGAAAAAGTTTTGAACTTTTGATTTGGAAATTTCATTTAACAAATTTAGGTATGTTAAATGAAGTTTCAAATCTGTGTTGAAAATTTTTGAATTTTTTATTTGGAAATGTCATTTAGCAAATTTAGGTATGTTAAATGAAGTTTAAAATGTGTATTGAAAAGTTTTGAATTTTTGATTTGGAAACTTTACTTGACAAATTTAGGTATGTTAAATGAAGTTCCAAATATTTGTTTGAAAATTTTTGAAATTTTTTGGATATTGGTTTTGGAAACTTTACTTAACAAATTTGTGTACGTTAAATGAAGTTCCAAAATATGTTTAGAATTTTGAAAATTTTTGGATTTTGATTTTGGAAACTTTACTTAACAAATTTGTGTATGTTAAATGAAGTTCCAAAATGTGTGTTTGAAAAATTTTAAAAATATGATTGTTGATTTTGAATTTGGATTTGGAAACTTTACTTAATAAATTTGGGTATGTTAAGTGAGGTTCCCAAATGTGTTTGAAAAATTTTTGAAACTTTGATTTTAGATTTGGAAACTTTAATTAGCAAATTTGGGTATGTTAAGTGAGGTACCCAAATGTGCTTTGAAAACCTTTTGAAATTTTGATTGTTGATTTTGAATTTGGATTTGGAAACTTTACTTAACAAATTTGGATATGTTAAATGAAGTTCCAAATGTGTTTTGAAAAAAAATTTAAATTTTGATTTTAGATTTGGAAACTTTACTTAACAAATTTGGGTTTGTTAAGTGATGTTCCCAAATGCATTTAGAATTTTGAAAAATTTTGGATTTTGGCTTTGGAAACCTTACTTAATAAATTTGTGTATGTTAAATGCACTTCCAAAATGTGTGCTTGAAAAATTTTGAAAATATGATCGTTGGTTTTAATTTTCAATTTGGAAACTTCACTTAGCAAATTTGATTATGCTAAATGAAATTCCAAATGTGTTTTTAAAAAATTTTGAATTTGGAAACTTTACATAACAAATTTGGATATGTTAAATGAAGTACCAAATGGACTTTGAAAAAATTTGGAAATATGATTGTTGATTTTGAATTTTTGGAAAGAAGATCTCCATTCAACAAATTTAAGTATGTAAAATGGGGATTCATTTTATTTTTGAAATGTGATATTTTTATTTTTGTGTGTGATTGTTGCTTTTTTGAAAGAGAGGAATTCCAACTTAAAGTCATATGTGGGATATGCTTAAGTAGAATTTCCTAAAATTATATTTTATTTTTTTAATTGGAGATGAAACCTTCATTTAATAAACCTAAGCATGTTAAATGAAGATATTCATATGTGCTTTTTGAAAATTTTGATTTTTGTTTACAAATGAACTTTCCATTCAATATGTGTGAATGTATTGAATAGGAGAATTCATGTGTATTTTGAAAAGTTTGATAATTATGATTGTGATTTTGGAAAGACATGATTGTTCATTTATTTTGAAAATGAAACCCTCATCAAAGCAAATTGAAAGAGGATGTTCATTTGTGCTTTTGGAAAATATTATTAATTTTATTTTGAAAATCCCTACATAAAACAATTATGTGAATTGTTAAATGAGGGTGAAGAATTTTTGTGAAAAATATTTTGTTAAGTGCATTTTTTGAAAAAGCAAATTTCTTTTATGGATGATTTATTATTTTAGGATGAACCTTTCTTATCATAAAAATGGTAAGGAGGAAGTCTTTTAAATGGTTTTATTTTTATTTTGATCTTTTTCATTTTACCCATTGGAGGAACCCAACAGGGGTTTTAAGACCAACAGGGAATGCGGTCCTAAAACCTAACAGAAGTAAGCTAACTCAACCCATGAATGAAATGAGCTAAGTGCCAACGGAAAGAAGGATAGTCTTGAATTCATGCCAAAGTACAAACTCACTGTCGATACTCAAAGACAATGATTATTTACCAAAGATGGAGAGAGGAACCATCCCCAGCGGAGTTGCCAGAAAAATCTGTGGTGAAAAATTCCTATAAGGGAGTCGCCTTTCAAATCTGTGGGAAGAAAAGAAAGAAGAACCCTTACAAAAATTTGTCTTGGTAAGACACCATGTAGATCTGCAGATGTACTATTCATGTGATTGGATATGTCACCGAGGTATAGTGTACTATCTTGAGAGATAGAATTTACTACCCATTAATGGAACCAATCACCTCAAAGGACTCTCCCATATATGTACTAGAGATTCTTCCCCTACATTACATGGAAAAGTAAAGCAGGGTTTATTTTAAACTAGATTTGTTAAGTTTCCTATAGGAGAAAGCCTCCATAGTTAATTACATCCTAAAGGATAGGCCACTTTAGGAAAACTCTCTATTAAGATAAATGATCGTTGTCTTTAAAGATTTCAATAGGAAGGACTATTAATCGATTGGTTTATATTTTGAAGATCAAATGGGATTGATCAAAAGAGGGAGTTATTATCAAGGACAAAATGGAAATAAGTAGGAGATGCTCATGATGCTAGGAAACCTAGCGAGCATCTCAAACTATCCTAAAATTGGGCTTTATATTTTAGATATTTATTTAGTTTGTTTGAGTTGTATTTTTCATTAGAAATTCAGGACTTAAGATTCCTTAACACAAGATTAAGGAAATGCCTAAGAGGTGAGTAATTATGCTTATAGCCCACAAGGGGAGAAGCAACCTTAGAACCTAAATCTAGGAAGCTTTGGCGAGGGCCGGAAGCATAACCTAAATTTAAGGTGAAAATGGGTAATTGGTTTGCCTCCACAAGAGAGGGTAAACCACCTGACATCTTGGACTTACAACTGCCTAGGGGTGGCCACCAACTAACTCCTCCTATGATTTTAAATACATGTTGGCAAGTCTTTATGCTTATGCAAGATAGCTAAGCTATTTTTATTTAGAAAGAGACTAAGTCTTTAAACTCACTCCCTAAAGAGACTAGATCATGCAAAGGACATGCTTCAAATGACCTAAATCTAATGCATTTCAAATTTCATTTTATTTCATTTTTTTTGGACAATCATTTGACTCAGGCTAAACATTTTATGACTAATACATGAGAAATATATTATTGGCCAAAATTAGCTAGAATTTTAAGAGGTGAGCTTCCATCATGGCCCTCATAAGTCAAGCCGAATTCTCTGGCAAAGATGGAAGCCCTCCAATCAAGAGTGAAATAAGATGTTGTTGTGCATGATCTTATAAAAAAAGAACTCATCCAGCTAAGGGGTTTCTAATTCTTTTATCTTGATTTTAATCCTAAGCTTTAGGTAAGGTTATGAGTTGTTTAATTTTAATTTGAATTTTTAAGTTGGGTAAAAGATTTATTTTTCCCTAAAGAGCCTAATCCACATCCAAGCCATACATAAAGCAAGGAAGAAACTAGTAAAAGCATGCCACTTAATGCACAAGTTAAACAAACATCAATCAATTTATAAAACTAGCACAAAAAGAATAAATGGTCGTTTGTGGTAAGACACCACCGCACAAACTCAAAAATATCAAATGTTGGATTACAGATGAATTAAATTACATTTAAGCAAAAGGAATTCATTGTTATGGGGGGTCTTCAAGCTTTGTTTATCTTTCTTCTTTCTTTCTTTTCTTTTCTTCTTTTCTTCTTTGGATCTTCCATTGTATTGTTGAATAGTAGATGCTTCAAGGCTTCACATGGTGCATAAGATGAAGTCTTATGACCAATGTTCATCCCAATCCCCCTTAACAAATCATTCCAAATCCTAAATATATAAATTTTTATATAAAATGGGAATACATAAATCTAACTAACACCTACAAAATAAGGATTAGTCAAATCACACCACTTAAATCCCAAGCATGTATATTGGACTTATCACCCCACACATGGGTGACTAAGTCCACCTGGCCTACGGATTAGGCTAAACACATCCTACCATTCATTCTACGAGCACACACCCTAACATCCAGTCTAAAACATTCATCACAAAATAAAACATAACATCAAGCCATGCACGGACCTAACCTAAAGCTAGAAGTTGTGACTTAGGCTAATGTGTGTGCTTTGAAGGTTTGTGTGGCATGCTTAATTAAGAATTTAGGTTTGAATTTTCTAAGTGTGAAAGACGTGTTCAACTTAGTGGGTGGTTTCATTTAAGTTATTTAGTGACTTTGGGTTATTTTTATTTCAGGTTTTAATTTGGTTTAAGTGAAACCTACAATTAATTACTAAGTTATAAAGAAAGGAAAAGAGGAGAGAACTTCTCTTTCCTTCCCTAATCCTTAAGTAATTTCTAAGATAAGTTTCATTTGGTTTCATTTAGGTGAATGTTTTAATTATATCTTTTAATTATTCCTAAGTTTATATCAATTCTAAACAAACCTATCCAAAAAGAAAGGCATTTTAAGATTAAAAAAATGAATCAAAAATCCACATAACATATATTACATCAATTCTTTCCCAACATATATTGCATGCATATGGATGGACCCTAAGCATATCTATAGATGCAAATGAGAATAGTTGACACACTTAATGATGCATGATAAGTAAGTCATTTAAGAAAATTTGGAAGTTAAACATGTATGAATTTCCTTAAGTAGAAAAGGTTTTCTTTCTCCAAAAACTTCGCATACATGCATGAAAGTGGGAAATGCATAAGTGAGTACAGCATCATTGTTAACCAGAGGTGTAAGGTACAAGACCTACTTAAGGCTACTTAAAGCCTTGCAACCTTGGGATTGTCCAGACTAATATACCACTTTCCTTAAGTACTAACATGCATATAAAAGAAATAAAGTGGAGAAGAATATGCAAAAGTTTACTTAATGGTTTCATTTTGGTTTATGCAATTTATTCATGCAAGTGTAAGCACTCCTTCTTAAGTGAGAGCATGGGGATGAATAGGGTTTAAAATCAAGTAAGTGTTGGGTTCTTTTCAAATGAACCTACACTTTACTAACCCATATTCAAGGCTATGCTAACATAATGAAAGAAAGAAAGGCTACACTACACATAACTTATAATCTACCACATGCAAGCTTATAATTAAATTATAAGAATAGCACACTTTCAGATTTTATGTTTCATTTATATTTTTTGAAAAAACATTGAATTTAGTAGTGATAATAGCCACTCATATTTTACTTTAGCCAACACATGCACATTTGACATAAAGTAAACAAAAGTAAACAATTTCCTTTTAAAACTTTGAAACATGAAATCATGAATGCATAAGTCATATGGAATTTAACATGTAAAGATCTAAAGCAATAATCATGAAATGAAACTCACTTTAGTTAATTCCTAAGACATTCTTAAAGAATAAGAAAACTTAGAATAAATCAAAGTGAATTTCAAAATGATTTTTGTTTAATTGAAGCTTGATTTAATTTTAAAAGGGTGAGATTAGTTTGGTGTTCCTAACCCATTCCCACATGTGTTTTGTATTTTAGTTTAATTTTTCAGATAATTAGATCTATTTTTAAGTGTTGATTAGGTTAAGGTATGCATTAAGTGATTTAATTAACCCTTACCTACACCACTTTAGGAAAATTAACCCAAGAAATTATGAGCTAATGAGATGACATAAAACCCACAAGGTATGTAAATTTTCAATGCACCTAGTAATGAAAAGGCTTAATGCAATTTGGCTCACAATTAAAAGCTAATTAAGCAAAGGGGTTTTAGCTTTACTTTTAAAACACCTCTTCATACTTATGAAAGGGGGTTTAATTTCCTTAATTAGACTTATGCTATTGAACACCTAAGTATCTATGCAAGGTAGATTAATTAAGTTTTGGAGATTTTTAGAATTTTTGAAATTTATTTAAAATGATAATTAATGGATTAACCCTTAATTAAGAAAGGGATTAAGGAAAGAAAATGAGGTTTAGGGAATAGCTTAAAGGAAATACCCTAAAATTATTCCCTAAAGCCCCTATTCACTGGATCTAACCTTAATCCAACTTAAATATAGGGAAAATCCACTAATTACATCTTAACTACTCTTAATTACATGAAGGGTTAATTAAGGAATTAGCTAGCAATTTTCCTAAACAAGGCCTCAATAAATCTCAAGAAAATTAGGGGAGGTAGTAGTCATCCCCTAAAATGATCCCTAGAAATTTGAGTTTAATTGATGGCTTAATTAAAAAGTAATTAGCTAATTAACATTCCCAAAGAAACCCAAATTCATAGAAGAAGGAAAATCAAAACGTATTGAAAATAATTTTAAAATATTTTAGATGAAATTATCTATCCTAGGCAATTTTCCTTTTATTTTTTTGAATTTTCTATGGATAGTTATGATTTTTAGAAGCCATAAAGATTAATTAGTTAATTAACTAATCCCATTTAATCCCCCACCCGTGGTGCGACGCATGGTGGCGGCGGTCAGCGCGCTTTACACGCATCGTGTCTTGAGCTTATACTTAACCCGTCAAATTGGGAGAGGCGGCGGCGGGGCACGTGTCTTTACCCTAGTTGTCCGATCAAAGATCGGACGGTAGAGGATAAACCTACGGTTTAAAAAGGGAAAATGGTTTCTAAAACATGCAAAATAATCTCAGCCATCCATCTAAACATGCGTGGATGGATGGCTGAGATTGGGTGAGTTCTTTCCTGAGAAGGAATGTGAGCCATTCACAATCCAAGGGAAGATCCAAGCTCGATACCTCATGGATTCAAACAAAATTCAACACACATCATCTAAGGGATTAGAGCGGCCAATCCAATGGCTAAGATCCTATGAAATGAAAATCCACTTCATAAAAGACCAACACACCTTAGCCTAAGTCGTTGAAAATTCACTAACCTCACCGGAGGTGATCACTGGCGCTCGGGATCGATGAGGTAGCTTCGTCTAGTGGAGATGAAGCCCTGTTGAGGTTCCTAGCTCTTGAGGTTGAGTAAATGAGTGGATGGACCAACTCCCCTTAGCTCCCCTTGCAGATTTGATCGAATTTATCCTCCCTTTAGCTTTAGAACTCAATTAGATGCTTAGGCAAGCACGACTAAGTCTTAGGATGATGAGTGTAGAAGGAATTATAGTAGGATCAAATGTGGAGAATTTTGGAAGCCAAGGTGAGATCCCCTATTTTCACAGTTTGAAAATCGAAGAAGATGAAATCTAAATCCCTCTTAGATGCCTTGGGAAAGCTCTGCGAGTATTTCCAAAGCTTCTTAGGTCTCAATCGAGTGTGAGTCTCTTTTTATTTCAATGAATTAGGGGGAGTTTATCTCCCCCTATGGCAATCATACCGTCAGACCTTTGCATGCCATTTTGATCCAATTGTCATAATGGAATGGGTTGTTTGAGTGGTTAAAGGTGTGCACATGGTCGGTTTGGCCAAAGGAGTGGATGCCTAGCTCCCATGTGCAATCAATTGAGGTTTGGGGGGACTTTGAAAATTCAATTTGGTGCTTATGGATCGGGTTTGGTCCATAGGCCAAATGGGTTGACCCAAATCCATTGGGTTGGGTGCATCACTCACTAGGTCCAGATGTTGATGTTTTGAGTGCATGACCAAAATACCCATGGGCTAGGCCAAAATTTGTTCTATTGCCTATGGTATAATAGTCATTTTGCTATTTTGTCAATTTGGGTATGTTTGGTATGTTGAGAAAATAGGTTGGGCCAAGTTTCAATGGATTTGGAATCCATTTGATAGGGTTTGACACATGTTGACCCAATTAGGTCAAAATGGGTCAAGTTGGCCAATAGGTCAAATTGGGTCAAACCAAGGGTTGAGTCTAGTTCATTTGACCATTTGAAATGTTTTGGTGCCTTAGGTTTGGTTCAATATGGTATAGATTAGGTTTTGGCTCATATGACCCATTTAGGTCAAATGGGTCAAATTGAACTATTTGACCCATTTGACCTATTTGGGTTAGGTCAAGGGTAGTTTTAGGTTTGGTTGGTCATATGAAGTGGATTGGTATCTTTGTTTCCAATCAATTTGAGTTAGGTTCAATTTTGGCTCAACATGACCCCTTTAGGTCATGTTTGGTCTAGTTGGCCAATTGAGGCTTTGGTCAAGTTCCATAAGTGATTTGGGATGGACTTGACCCATTGGTTTCAATCAATTTGGCTTAGATCAAGTTTTGACACATTTTGACCCTTTAGGTCAAAATGGGCCAACTTGGGTCAAGTGGGCCAAATGGGCTAGGTTAGGCTCAAAGGTTGACTTGGTCAACTTCAAACATAGGTCATGAGTGAACTTGGATCAATGGTTTCAATCAATTTGGCCTATAGTGGATTTTGGCTATGTTGGGTTTCATTTTTGGTTAAGTGTTAACTTGGTCAACCCTTAGGTTTGACTTGGTTTGACCCAATTTGATTGATTGATCATCCCATGATGACTGTTGATCATGATGAGAGGCAAATATGAGTTTGGTTCAATCCAATTTGGTTAGGATCAAAAGTTGGCTCACAAGGGTACTTTAGGTCTTTTGGTCAAGTGAGCCTCAATCAAATGTTTTGGTCAAAGCTTGAAAGTTGATTGATCTTGTATATATAGACTTATGATTGAAATATAAATCCATTTACAAGAGGTTTGAAGTTAAATGGATTTTGATCCATTTGAAAATGTCATATTCAAAGGAAGAATATGAAGGAGTTTTGGGTTTGATTTTTGATTTGGGTTTTGGTTGAAGGATTGAAGTTTGGATTTATATATGAGCTCATGATTGTAGGATTGATTGAACCATGAGAGAAAATCAAGAGTTTGGCTTAATTTGAATTGATTTTGGCTAAGTTCAAGATTTTGACTTGAAAGACTTAGATTTAATTTTGATTTGATTTGAGTTTGACATTTGGAGTCAGTTTTGATAGTTTGAATTTATATTTCATTTATATATGTGAATATAAATGAGAATATAAATTGATCATGAGAAAATTTTAAGGATTTGATAGAGTTTGATCATGATTTGAATTAAATCCATTCAAGGGAATTTAATGGATTTAATTAAATTTTTATTTTTAATTTTAATTTTTGAGTAATATTTGATTGATGTATATTTATATTCCATTTATATATGAGAACATAAATGAGAATACAAATATATTTTGAAAAAATCCCATGAGTTTGAAGTGGTTTGATCAAAGTTTAAGGTAAATCCATTAATGAAAAACTAAGGGATTTTTTAAGCATCTTAAATTTGGAATTTAATTTTTGCTTTGGAATGAATTGAGTTACATTTACACTTCATTTATATATGAGAATATAAATTAGGATATAAATTGATTTTGAGAAAATCCCATGGATTTGAATTGATTTAATCAAGCTTTGGAGTTGATTTTGGCTAAGTCCTTTAATAGAAAATTAAAGGAATTTAGGAAAATTTTCATGAATTATTTTGGAATTTTGAATTTGATTTGATTGATTTGAATTTATATTGCATTTATAAATTTGAATACAAATGAGAATATAAATGGATCATGAGGAAATCTTAAAAGTTTGAATAGGTTTGAATCATGATTTTGGCGAAGTCCTTAAGAAAGGATTAAGGACGTAAGAAAATTTTGACTTAGGAATTTTTGATGGATTTTTTATCATGGTTTTCAATCATGGATTTCAATCAAGGATTTTAATCAAGGAATTAAATCATGGAATTGATTTGGAGTTTGAGAAAATCAAATAGAATTGATTTAGAGTTTGACTTGAACGAAGGAAGGTGAGGAATGGTTTAAGCTAAAGGGTAGGAGATTTTCCTAACACCCCCCTAAGGCATGACCTATTCCTATGATTAAACCTTCTAAGTCTTCTAGGGCTAGGGGAGAGTGTCCACCTAATCACTATATGTGTCTTAAGACTAAGGAACTCTTAAAGTCTAAGAGGAATCCTAAGCCAAGATAGAGGTGTTGAGAGCTCATTCTAAAAATGAGGTCAACATGAACAAATAATCATAGTCATCTAGTCTAAAATAGCATACCACGAAACAACAAAAAACATCATAACACAATTAACACATCAGCCTAATTGAATTTTAGGGTCGGTGATCTAATATTCCAATGTGTGAAAGAGGGCTAGTGTGGCAAGTCTATACTGGACTTGTTTAAATTTAAGTTTTGATTTGAGTTTAAAATTTTATTTAAATTACCATTAGGTGGTTTCACTTCAAGTGATTTAGATGACTTTAAGGTTTTATTTTGAAGTTTAATTTATTTTAAGATTTTAAAGAGAGAAAATAGAATAAGCTTTTCTTGGGGAAGACTTAGTCTAATTAACACCATGATCTTAATAAAGTGAAATCTTCACCAAATGGTGAAAATTCACTCTAGGAGTCTAGCTTAAAGATCTATTCATTCATTTTAGAACACTAGATTAATCTTTAGATATATATATATATATATATATATATATATATATATATATATATATATATATATATATATATATATATATATATATATGATTTAACGAATTAAGTTTAGCATGAGATCTTATTATGTTTCTTCTTTATTATTCAATAAAATTTAGTCATTAATTCATTTATTTTAAAAGTTTAATGAAAGTTCAATTGTGTTTATCATATTTTTATCAAATTCATTTAGAGTTTGATTATATAATTAGTTTAGTTGGAGTTAATTCAATTAAGTATTTATATTCACTTTAATTTCTTAAATTTGATTCAATTTGGTTAATTGATTTACTTAACTTCTCTTATTTAAGTAACTAAATTAGGCTTGATTTAATTAAATCTCAAATTAAACTTATTATAATTGACTAAATAGATGTTTGATTATTAATGTTCAATCTAAAGTTGATTATTATATTGCAATTTAAGATTAAATTAATTTAATTTTAGTCATTTATTAATAATTCAATGATTGACTAGTTTTATTAGTTTTCATTAACTTTTATGATTTATGTTAATTAAGTTGTTTTATTTTTATTTAATTTAAATTTAGTGGTTTTATGTTCTGATTAGGTTTGATAGATTTGATAATTTAATTAACATAATTTAGTTTAATTAAAGGTATTTTTGTAATCATAGAATTTATTACCTAATTAAATATTTGACAAATAATTAAAATATTTTTAGTTTAATGATTCATTTATTTTGATTATGTAAATCTACGATTTACTTTAAATTTGATTATGTATAATTCAATTATTTATATGAATTGGTTATGGTTTAGTTTGATATGATTAACCTGACTTAATTTGTTGAATGATTAATTAAGTGTTTAAGTTTAATTTTCGTTGATTAATATAGTTAAATTTTATTTAACTAACTTATCTTATTTAAGTGATTCGACCAAGTTAAGTTTAATGTGTAATTATTTAATTTAATAAAAGGTACTTAAGTTTAGTATGATTACTTTAATTAGATGATTAATTTGATCAATAGTTTAATTGAATGTTTAACTTAATTAAAGATTTTTAAAATGAATTATTAATGATAGTTTACTTAATTAAATAATTGATCGCTTTAATTGAAGCTTAGGGGGTTTCCTTAAATTCATTATTATTATTATTACTATTATTATTATTATTATTATTATTATTATTATTATTATTATTATTATTATTATTATTATTATTATTATTGATTCAAATTATTTAATGTTGAATTTAATATTTATGACTTGAATAATGGTTTAAGTTTTAGTTTGAATCTAAATAATTGTCTTAATTAAATATCTAATTATTTATTTGTTAGAAAATCGGATAGAAAAGTATTTTGCTTGTTGTGAAATCCAAGACACACACATGTATTTAAAGAGTGAACAATAAAACTCAATTTTATGTGGAAAATCTCGAAAAGAGGGAAAACCACGGCCTAGCCAAAGAAAAGCTTCCACTATGTATCTGTTGAGAGGGATCTTCCCGACAACGGATTACAATTGTATATGAAAAGGAACAACATCTATGACAATGAATCAGAGCATGCTAGTAATGATGGTGATGATGGAGAAATCGCGGGAGAAATGCGGAATAATTATGCGAGGGAACAATCACTGAGAACAATCATCAGGTCATCATGATGAAGATCGAGACGACAGATCAACTGGTTGACAGAGCCGCGACGATCGGCTTGGAGGATCTTTAGAGCTCTCCTCTCTCTCTTGCCTCCCCTCATATGAGGAATGAGGCTATTTGGAGGAGTGGTGTAAATACATGCAAAACCAACCACTCCTCCAATTGGACGCTCATGATGATTCCCTCGATCATATGATGTATTTTGTGTATTTGAATGCTTAAATGAAGTCAGAATTGTAAGATCTTTGGCTTGTTGGAACCGGCTCATCGAGACGCTCGATTTGATTATAAGCACTTTATATTTGAGAGCTTTTTAGAAATTTAACTGATGTCTCAAAGTTTCCAATGATATTTTAAGTGTTTGATCTCACAGCCAATTTCGATTAGCTTGCGATCAAGATTCGCGGCTTCAGAGGAATTTTCGGTCATATGTTTCTATTTTGATGATATTATCTCAATCATCAAAAAATATATGTCCAAGTACTTCAAAATAGTATTCTTCAACAAAATCGAGTCCATTAACCACATATTTTGAGAGAACAGATCTTCATGTAAGTACAAGATTATGACTACGAAAGCAGATGCACAGCCACAAATATGTGTAGGTATGTGTGAGTGCAAAATTTTGAGGTTACGGACCCATGGATATTTTACTGAGTGGCACAAGGTTTGGTTGGATTAGAATCCGCCAAGAAATTGCTAGTGGCGCGCTTTATATCTTGAAGAAAGGTGTGTCAGGCCTCGTGGTCGAATAGACTGAAGCGTGAAAAGCCCTGGATGGGTCGTGGCGATAAATGGCTAAACGGTCTGAACAATGGTCGCGAGGCAACCGCTGAACTACGACACGGTCGCGTGAACGATCAGACGAGCCGTGACGAGGGTCAGGCGGCAGGCGACGTAGTCGAGCGTCGAGGTCGACGGTCGCATGAACACGGAGCCGCGGCATGACGAACGGCGACGGCGGGTCGCAACAGCCAGACGGTGGTCGTAGATCACAGCGTGGCTCCGCCAATGCCAAAACGCGTTTTTTTATATTTTGAGCGCTTTAAACGGTTTTGGGTGATTTGGCGATTTTGATGCTTTTACCCTTTGCTCCTCTTCTATAAAGCCCCTAAAGGGAAGACACCTTCTCTTCTTGAGAGAAGGTCGTTCGGAGGCGATCAAGACACGTAGTTCATACCGCAGTTCCGCTTTCCTCAAATAGTGTTAACTAACCTCGTCGAACCGACCGAGATCGGAGGCGATCAAGACCCGCATACAAGAAGCTCCAGTTTTCCTCGAAAGAGGTGTTAACTAACCTCGCCGACCGACCGGATTGAGGTGATTAAGGAGACGACAACCGAGACTGATGGCAATGCTCGACGATGGCTACGGCGACGGTCGGCGAGATAACTGGCGACGGATGCGACGATGTAGATCGGCGACGATGGCCAGGACGCATAATGGCGATGCTAGCGGCCGACGGCCGGCGAACAACGGAGACGGTAAGCGGGCAGCCGAGTGAAGATTGTTGCGATGGTCAATAAGGACCGGCGACGGTAATACGCATGACCGGCCAGCGTTGGCCCGATAATGTCAGCAACGACGGTGATGCCAATAATACGCCGGGATGACCAGCGACGCTGCGGATTGGCAAAATTGCGGCGATATCGGCAATGCGGCTTAGCGGGTCAGCAGCAATTAATGACCGGTAATGACATTAATCGGCGCCAGATGACCTGGACGCACAATAACGATGATGGTGACCGACAAAATACGCCATGTCGATGACAATGACCGGTGACAGCAATTGATGGGGTGGTTGGCATAAATGGCAAATAATGGTGGTGATCGGAGAAAATTAGCGATGGTCACAAGCTGACCGCCGATCGCAGTGGTGACCACGACCTGGTCGATGGGCGGTAACGAACCGCAATGAATGATGGTGGAGATCAGCGCCAGTAGTCGCGATGACCGACGAAATGGTGGTGATCAGGCGATTGCCGCGCGATACGCAGGACCCAGACCGCGACGGCGACGGCCAGGCCGACGGTAGCAATGGCAAAATACCAATAAGGGTAACCGCATCGGTGATCAGCGGGATGACTTGCGATGGTGGTGGCGAGCCGCCGATGGTGATCGAGCGATGAGATTTAACCTATCCCAGGTTGTTTATGAAAGTGTTTGCTCAATGATGTTAACATGTATGGAAGAGGTTGAATTGAATCTGCTGAGAATTTTGACCCATCCAAGGTTGTTTGTCGCTGTGTTACCCGGCGACGCAACCGGTGGAAGAGGTTGAATTGAACCGAGGATTTTCACCCATTCGAGATTGTTTGTCGAGTGTTACCCGGCGATGTTAGAACCTGTATGGAAGAGGTCGAATTGAACTACGAGATTTTGGCCTATTCGAGATTATTTCGTCGTATTACCCGATGACGTTAACCTATATGGAAGAGGTCGTGGGAAGTCCACCAAGGACGTTAACCATCCGAGACTATTTGTAAAAGTCTTTGCTCGATGGCATTAACCTGTATGGAAGAGGTCGTAGGAAGTCCACCAAGGACCTTTTGACCTATCCTAGGTTGTTTGTCAGAGTCTTTGCTCATGACGTTAACCCTGTATGGAAGAGGTCGATTAAAACATTCGCTGGGTTGTAGCCAAAGCCGTTGCTTTAACCTTGGTCTTTTCATTACATATCTTACTTAATCATAATCAATTAGATTAATATCGATTTAGATAATCTTTTGAGATTAAGATTTGCCCCCGCCGACAAAACCAAGGAACCTAAGTTTGATGAATCTTCATTCTTCGCTTGCGCTCCTTAAATGCTTGAAATGTTACATCTCGATGGTAGTTTTAATCTTGTTGGGGAACTTGGTCGTCATACAAGATGATATAATGGGAATCAGTTTCCCACATACTGCCAACTGTTGCTAAAAACCAAAGATTACAGAGTAAAGTTTTCACCTTAGCCAGAAATCCAAAGACACACAGTATTTAAAGAGTGAACAAGAAAACCTGAATTTTTTACGGAAAACCTCGAAAAGAGGGAAAACCACGGCTCAGCCCAAGAAAAGCTTCCACTATGTATCTGCTTTGAGTACAAGATCTTCCGACACCGGATTATGAATTGTATATGAGAAAGGAACAACAACTATGTGACAACGATCAAGCTAGATGTAGATGATGATGGTGAATCGCGAGCAATCACCGAAAATGCAATGGAACAATCGCGAAATGTGGGGAACAATCACCGCGTAAACGCATGGAATAATCACCTAGAAATGCAACAATCACCGGTAGAAGTCATCATGATGGAGAGACAGATTGATGATGGAAGGATCAATGACTACGGCCGCATGTGGTTGACAACCGAGTGGCACGATTTTTCTTGGAGGATCTTTAGAGCTCTCTCCTCTCCTTTCTCTCATATGAGGAATGAGGGCTATTTATAGATGAGAGTGCCTGTAAAGAATACATGCAAAATCCAAACCACTCCTCCAATCGGACGGCTCATGATGATTCCCTCGATCATATGATGTATTTTGTGTATTTGAATGCTTAAATGAAGTCGGAATTGTAAGATCTTTGGCTTGTTGGAACCATCTCGTCGAGATGCTCGATTTGACTATAAACACTCCATATTTGAGAGCTTTTTAGAAATTTAACTGATGTCTCAAAGTTTCCAATGATATTTTAAGTGCTCGATTCGCCAATTTCGATTAGCTGCTTTATCAAGATTCATGCTTCGACTAGAGGAATTTTCAGGGTCATATCATTATTAATTTTATTTCATGAGGATTAAATTAATGATTAGTTAAGCTTGATCTCAATTCAAGTAATTAGTTAGGGTTGATTAGCAAATTAATTGAAGGTTTATGTTAAGTAGATTAATTAAACAATTTTATCCTATATTATTATAATGATTTGGTTTAACTAATTGCCCAAATTAATTTTATTATGATTATTATTTAAGTTTAATCTTTATTTAACTAAGTAGTAAATGTTTAACTTTAAGTTGATTATTAAGTTTGATTAAATTCATTTTTTATTCAATTAACACTTAATTCTTTTGTTTAGATTTTATTCAAGGATTGATTAGATTTATTAAGTTTGTTAAGTTTTACTGCTTAAATAATTTAATGTGATTGGCTCAACTTATACAGTTATTCAAACTTGATGATTTTATATTTTAATTAAATTCAACTATTAATTCACATATTTAAACCCTTAAGAGTAATCTTATAATTGGTTATTTGAATAAATTTTTTTATGATTATGGGCCTAATCATTTTTATTTAATGAATGATTTCAACTTAAAAAGCTTGGAGGAATGAATTATTAGAAATACCAAATCTAAGCTAAGCCATTCTAAACTCTCAAGTCATTTTTAGTATGTGTGTTAGGCATAATTGAATAATTATCTTTTTTTTTATTAAAAAAATCAATTTTTCTTAACATATCAGATGAATTTTAGAGATTTCAATTTTAATAAATTCTTTTTTTAGTATTGATTTCAGAGGGTAATTAATTATAACTTTTAGCCTATTATTTGATTTATTATAAATTTTTCAATTTTAAACTTGGGATTTAAATTAATTTTATTTTCTTAATCATTTATTAAACCATAAACATATGATTTTGGAGTCTTAACAACATTAAAGGAATTAGAAATTTTTCTTAGGTCCTCAGATGTTATTGAAATTGTTGTAAATTAGTTTTATTTTTTTTTTATTTAATTTAAATTATCCTAAGATTTTAAAATTTCATAACTTCTGATCCATAAGTCACTTGGATTCAAAAGTTTTATGACAAGTGGGTTTCCTTACTAATTTCATTCTCTTAAAGTTTCATATCAATCATAGATATAATTTAGGGGTAATTAAGATTTTAATATTTCCAATAAAACTCAAATTAAGCTTAAAATATTAAGAATTAATTGTGGTTGTTAATATTTATTTCTAAAATTTAATGGAGTTAATTATAATGGTTTGAGCTATTTTTATGATTTTCCAAAATTTTCTTAATTTTTAAAAATTTTCATGAAATTAGGCATTTGAACTTTAAAATTCATTAACTTTTAATCCATTCATCACTTGGACTTAAAATTTTTATGATAAGTGTGTCTCAATGTCAATTTCAATCTCTAAGAATTTTAGGTTAATTTGATTAAAATTGTAGGATTAATTAAAAAAACTAATTTTTATTCAAACCTAAATCATTCTCAAAATACCCAACAAAAATTGAGTATTTATGGGTTCATTAGGTTCCTTTTGAAAAGATAAATCCAATGAACCCTTATTTGTAATTTTTCATTAACTATTTTAATTTCTATAAATTTTTGAAATTTCACGTGATTTTAATTAATTTTTAAAATCCAAAAATCAAGATTTTCCTACCTATCCCCATTAGCACTATCGGGGATCGGCTTTCTAATTAGTCCATGCAATAGCCACTTGGATGGTGGTAGAAACACGGCTTCGATCACGACCATCCAATCAAAGTTTTAAGGGTTTTAAACTGGATTTTGTCCAACTCGATCACGATGGTCTATTACAAATAAATTGAATGGATGGCCCTGATTTCATCCTCATTCTATCCGAGGAGAATCAAGGGTCGTTCGCCTTTAGGGAGCAAAATTCGATGATTTAAGCTACGATTTCATGCAATTTCAATTATGAATCGATCAAAAGTCATTCTAAGACCTATCCATATTGTTTGATCACATTGAAATGGATTTTCATTTCACAAAGTATGAACACCTAAGAGAGGCAGCAATGGATTTTAGGTTACCTCATCAAAGCTAATTATTGGCACCATCGACACATGGGGAAGCTCCCTTGGATTGAATCAAACCTCCTATGAGGAATAACTGGATTGCCTCATAGCCAATCACCAAAATCACCACTTAGATGCCACTTTCCACCTAGTTTGGTTGATTTCTGACTTGTCGATGTCGAGGCACATGGGTGAACACTCGATCTCACACCTCTCCTCCTCTATAATGTGTTAGAAGCGTCAACTTCCCTTGAGGAACTCGATTTGCTTGGTTTTGAAGATTGGCTAAGAGCTCCATCAATTGTAGACTTAGTGGTTGCTGGTCAACTAGCTTTTGCCACCTAGATTTTTCCACCCCCAGTGGTTGCTGGTCAACTAGCTTTTGCCACCTAGATTTATTTAAGCCTTAATTCCATTTCATAAAGTATTTTAAATGATTTTAATTGATTAATTTTAATTAATTTGAGTTAAATGTTAAATTTGACCTATGTTAACCTAGATTGGGCTTAATGGTCAAATCGGGTTGACTTAGGTCAAATGATCATACTGATCAAATGAAACTCAAGGTAAAGTTAAATTGTGTTTAAATATGAATCTGAAATAATTTAAAATATTTAATTTGTTTTAATTTCAATTAATTTGAGTTTATGTTCAAGAGGATCTATTTAGCTCTGCTTGGGTAAGGTGACCTAATTAACTTATTTGAGGCCTCATTGGATTTATGCTTGTTTGGATTTATATTTGATTATTTTTATCTAATAATTTTAATCCTTTGGGGTAACTCAATTTGACCAAATTTTAATTGGTCAACTTTTAATTTAGTGGGGCCCACATTGGTCGACTATAGGTAAAATGGCCTAGTTGACTACTCTGAACCTTAAATAAATTTATTCTTGGGTTCATTTATATTTATGCATTAATTATGTGCTTTTAATTTGATTTGATTTTGATTTTATTTGACTTTATTTAGACTTAAGTAAAATTAGGCTTAAATGGGTTAATTGGATTAATCAACTCAATTAACTTATTTAAGGGTCAATTGAATTTATATTTTAGTTTAAATATATTTCATTTAGTGTTTGATTCAAGTTGGTTGAATTTGAAAGTGATCGAATTCATCTAACTCATTTGGGCTTGGTTGGGTCTGACTGGGGCCCACTTGGCCTAATATAGGCTCTCACCCTAGAGTGTTTAGCTTTAAGTTTGATTTTGATCTTAGATTTATGTTTAATTTAATTTGTTAATTTTTTTTATTTGGTCATATATCTAGTCTCTAAGTGTAGTGTCTTGAGTGTCTAATTAAGAACCTCTTAATCTAAAATTAGATATCCTAATCATTAAGATTGAGATGATGTCAATTTTATCCAAAAATGAGGTCAATAAAGACTTTTTAACCCCTTATATTTTGAATATTGAAGGCCTGAGGAAAGGCTACACCATTAAAAAGTAATAAATAACTATCAATTAGAGATATGTGGACTGCTTATAATTTGGACACTTATACTCCTTTGGGCTTTTTTTAAAACAAAGTATCATTAGAAGCTTAATTAGGTAATTAAGTATTATTAAAAAAATTAAGAATAGGTAT
Organism: Cymbidium sinense; assembly: GCA_021442155.1. Taxonomy (NCBI): domain Eukaryota; kingdom Viridiplantae; phylum Streptophyta; class Magnoliopsida; order Asparagales; family Orchidaceae; genus Cymbidium; species Cymbidium sinense. Next base: position 54,939,562 of record CM038217.1, read on the forward strand.
AGTCGCCCAATTAGTGGGTGACTGGCCACGCCACGTCGGTTCCGATGTGGCGTGGTTGTGCCATGTGAAATTGAGGTCATTCTTTCACTTAGCGGCAGCTTGGTGGTGGTATAATAGTGTGATGACATATTATTAGGCTAATCACCGATCGACTATCTCCTTAGTTTCACTCAATTCAAATCGCTTCCTTGTAGAGCTCTAACTCACCGCCCTTCATTTTCGTCAGAGGCGGTCCTCCCACCCTCTGAACTTCCGGCCTGGCGTGCAGGCGTGGGTCACGGCGGCACGCATTGCGTGTCTTGTTGGTGTCGATAGGAACTTCCTTTTTTTCTGTGACCACTTTTATGTCATTTGACGACTTCCCTCTCCCATCTAGCAGCCATTGGAAATCAACTTTAGCTTTCGGCGATGATTCTGGTGGCTCCATTTCGTTCAAGGAAAATTCCCTTTGGCGGATTCTACATTTTTTTGCGCACTTCCCCGTCATTCTTCGAACACCGGTAAATCACTTTCTTTATCAATTTATAAATTAATAAGTATGCTAGGGTTAGAGTTGTATGGTTAGACTTTTGTTTGGGATTTGATTTTTAGGTTTGTGTTGGCGTTGCGATTTAGGTGTTAAGTAGCCAAATGTAATATTAATTAGGGTGACGATTAATATAAATTTCTGATTATTCATATAGCTTGTGTTTGCAAGAATGAATACAGAATTTGTTTCACCGATTCTTTTCTATGGAGGCGAGTATCAAACAATTCGGTCAAGTTATGTGAGAGGAAATCCGAAGGTTTTGCGTCACATCGGCTTTTGGGGAAATGAATTATGAGAACCTTGCACATTGATTCAGAACGTCACACAATCACTCTTACAAGTCATTATCCGATGGGTAACGGATTTATAGCGTTTGTAATATCTGACGATGATGTTTGTGAAGTAACACTGGACGAAGCTTCCCGTTAGATGTTAGTGTTGTATGTCGAAGTGGAGGATGTTAATGTTGCATCCACATCAGCTAATCCGACAATAAGGTCAGTAGATATACCATTAATGACACACCAGGATTTCATCGCACATGCACCTCTAGGGACACAGCGCAGCTTTGATGAGTTGATTCCCAAGTAACATCTTGTCAATCTTTCCCTACTTGCAGTTGTAATAATTAGTATGATAAGTTATCATCCAACTTATGAGTTTTGTGGCAGCAAAGATGTTGTTTATCATTCAGAGGAACCATATGTGCCTCACAGTGCTGCAGGCGAAGATGAGTATCAGACTATAAGCAGTGATTCAAGTGGTGAGTCTGAGCAGGATATTAGTGATGATGACGCTCACTGAAAACCGTGCGCTGAGTTCTGCATCATGATCTTAAGAAATCACTCACTCTGAAATATTGACAGTGAGAGTCAGATGTTGTCCACAAATGAGTATGTCCAGATGTGTCAGACCACTTACTACGCCAGAGCATCAATGGAGCGTATTTATGTAAGTCATGATATAAGTATTCATCTGAATTCAATATTTATGTAAGTGATAATTTTACATACTATTTTTCGTGTAGGCGGAGCATATCACGGTGACTCGGGACATCTTTCAGGCATACTTCGGCACTGTGGATGATCACCCCTTATAGGGATGTGTTGATAGAGCGGTGATATGAGACACGGATGGCGTGTACATATCGGTGACACATATTACGGATCGATGACTATAGAGGGTGTCGCACACCATGACTAGAGCACCGAACCATCTACTTATGCGGATCTAGGTCCATCTACGTATGCTGATGGAGGTCCTTTTACATATCAGCCTACATATGAGTCACAGCCACCTATCTTCTAGTCACAGGACGATCCGACACTAGAAGATCTTTACCGGAGGGTGACCATCGGTTCGTGATCGTCCATCTGCATTACACACATTACAGGGTGGTGTGATTCCACGAACACGTGAGACATTAGATGTTTTATGGTAGTCTACTTGTCCGTCTGTACTACGCTTATTTTTATCTATTTCATTCATTGATATGCGTCTGTACTACCTTTGTTATATTTCATGTGCACTTTCTTTGAACTACTTGAATCCCAATTTTGGGAGGAACTGAATTCTCACATAAATTGTGCGCTACTGTATTGCAATTTGCATCATTTTTTATTAAGAATATATGAGGGAAATGATGATGATTTGAGAAGACAACCATTATGTGCACCTGACAACGAGTTTACACTAGCAAATCAAAAGAATCCTTCATATGTTGGGGTGTGCATTTGGTCGATTTGGATAATTTTATTTTTTAATCGATTAGACCAAATCAAATAGTAACTATTTTGATTTATTATCAAATCATTCTTTTTCCTTTTGATGTATGCGCAATTAGTTAGGAATTGATGTACCGCAATTAGTTAGGTTTGATATCTACGATCATTTGTCAATTAATTGTTGTAGAATGTTAGTTGGCTGTTAATTACATATCCATTACGGGGCGATTGCCCCTGTGGCGGCGACTCTCGTATCGAAGTCACGCCAAATGGCAAGTAATTGCAATTAACGATCGCCAGTCAATCGGCCACGCGTCGAGTCGGCGTGGCGTAATCTAATTGGCGACTATACTTATTCTTAATTTTTTTTTATAATACTTAATTACCTAATTAATCTTCTAATGATACTTAGTTTAAAAAAATTACCTACTCCTTTTGCATGTTCGTGGACATGGCTGATAAGATCCCTAGAATGATGCCTTGAGTGAACGCCCTAGACTAATTGCTCGAAGCTAGTGTCTGGGATAAGTAGTTAATGTGAGTGTCTAGGGCACATGTTTGAGTTAAGTATTCGAGCAAAGTGCCTCGGGAAAATATGTTGGATGAGCCCTTTTAGCCGATGCCTCTTAGTGGATTTATGAGGATCTTTTCCTTTAAATTTATGACCCTTTTGAGAAATGAGTCGTCCCTTTCAATTCATATTAGATGTTCAATAGTCCTCATTTTAGGGTGAATGCCCTTAAGGTGAATTCTCATTTAGGTAAGTTATGAGGTGGCTAATCTCATCTTAAAGGTGGATCGAATGACCCTTGGGCGAGTCCTCATATGCCTAATGTGTTTTTGAGCATGCTCACATAGCCAAGTGCAATGTATATATAATAAAATTATATATTTTTTAAATATTAAATTGAATATATAGGCAGAATTATAATATACTTTAAAATTTTTATTATGTGCAGATATTTATAAATTTTTTAATATATTTAAAATATGCAGGACACCGGCTGCAGTGTGACGGTTTCATTACAATTAAAATGTATAGTTTTTAAATTGCGTAACTGATGTCGTCTATCGGCGCGAAAACGTTTGCGGTGGCGGTCATCTCCCCGGCATTTTACTTCTGCCGGCCGGAGTCCTCGCGCCAGTTTCCACGCCCCTGTGCGGGACCCCCACCACATAAGGGCTCCACTGGGCCGGGCCATGAGTTATTCCCCTCGCCTTGTGCCCAATGGATTCCTCATCCGCTTCGCAACGTCGCCTCCGTTGGCGGGCTTCTTTAATTAACGGTAACGGCAACAAAAACGAACCAGTAGTGGATGGGATAACGAAAGGAATTTCCATCTTCTCTCTCTCTAGAGCGATTCGACTTCCTCTTTCCCTTCGCTGATAAAAACCATCAGTCATGTATAAGTATGTAAATTTGTATAAAAAATACTTCGTCTGCAGTGGAAAAGAAGGCAGACGCCGGAGTTGACAATTAAGAAGAGAGGGAGAAAGAGAGAGATCAGATGGGTTTCAAATCTCGATTCCCTTTGGTCGCCCTCCTGTTTTTTATTTCCACAGGTGACAGATGGTTTCCCGACCTCCTTTTCTTCAATATTTACGTCAATTATGAGATTACGAAAAACAATTTTCAATATTGGTTCAATTGCTTCATTGATTATGTTTTTTTTTTTTTTCTGTTTCTTTCAAGAATATACACAGTTGTGTTGTTTAAGATGATGAAATAAGTTTATGCCCATCAATGCTGATATGAATGTGATCAGTGCTGCCATTAGTGGCTTAAGAAATTTAACAGAAAATATATTTAATGCTTATATGTAATTTTTTAAGTTTATCAATCTAGCAAAGCAAAAACCTGATTTTTAATTGTTTTTTATATAATTAATTGAAGCGACAAGGCGTTCATACTCAACCAGGGTCTTCACCATCGTGAACGAATGCAAGACGTCTCTATGGCCCGCCGTGACCCCCGGCGACAACTTCAACGGCGGCGGTTTTCCCCTCAAGCCGGGCCAATCCGTCGTCTTCACCGCTCCCGTCGGCTGGTCCGGCCGAATCTGGGCCCGAACTGGCTGCGACTTCGACCAAGCCGGCAACGGCACGTGCGAGACCGGCTCATGCGGCACTGTTCTCAAGTGCGGCTCCAGTGGTGAAACCCCGGCGACTCTCGCCGAGTTCACGCTTGCCAACTTGGACTTCTACGACGTGAGCCTAGTCGACGGGTTCAACGTGCCGGTGACGGTCAAGGCGGTGGGTGGGACGGGCAAATGCGGGCAGGCGGGGTGTATAGGAGATTTGAGGGTGGACTGCCCGGCAGAACTGGCGAAGAAGGTGGGGGGGAGGACGGTGGCTTGCCGGAGCGCGTGCGATGTGTTTGACACGGACGAGTATTGTTGCAGAGGGTTGTTTGGGAATCCGAGCACGTGCCAGCCATCGTTCTATTCGAAGAAGTTTAAGGAGGCGTGCCCCACGGCGTACAGTTATGCGTATGATGACCCAACCAGTATTTTTACTTGCTCCAATGCTGACTACGTTCTCACTTTCTGCTCCAGGTCAGTTTTTTTTTTTTTTAAAATGAGTATCCACCCAATATTTTACCCACAAATTATGTGAGAATGTCATTATAATTAATCTCACGGAAGCTTAGCCTCATATTTATCATCCACATATATCTCTCCCTACTTTCAATCGAGACTTTCACGAGAAATCAACGTAGGAGAGTTAGACCACTTGCCAACCAAGCTATGAGGCAGTGGTTGGGTGGGTGGTTAGGTTCATTCAACTTATTTTTCTTTTCTTTAATCTACTTTATATAAAAAAAAATTGGGCAATAACTTTTTCATAAATAAATTTAATTGTGAAAATGATTTTCAGTGCAAATATTTTTGAAAAAAACAAAAAAAATATGATTTAAAAATGCCAAAAATTTAAAAATAACTAATTTTAATTTGAAATCATCTAAATTTGTCTTAATTAGTTTGTCTCTCCAAATATTTTAAGTGAATAAAATAGAAATGACAATTGGCATACTTAAGAGTATTTGATAATAAGCACTTAGGTCGTTTTTTATAATTAAAATTTATTTGATGCTTATGTCTAAAACCGTTTTAATTACAACTACTTTAAATAAGACTAAATCAAAGAAAAAACATTTAAGGTTGTTTTATTGTTTATTTTTTCTCTTTTACTTTTGCGAAATAACTAAATTCAAATAATTCTTTTTTTTTTTTTTTGCCATCTACCCCCTAATAATATATAATTTTAAATTTCTTTTCAATGATACGAAATTGTCGTTTGATGCAGGAACCAAACTGTGTGCACTTATCATGATAACAGGCTAATTTGCAGCGGGTCTAACAGATCTGTGATATTTATTGCCAAGTGGCTACTTGTTATATTTGTATCTTTAAGTTTATTGTTTGGGCATTAAATTTATTTATTTTTTTTATTAAGTGTAAAGATGAGGGTAAATTGGTTAAATTGTGAATTTCTGTATGCAACATCCACAGTGGATGAAATGTTTTCTTGCATTCTTTCCTGATATATATATATATATAATAATAGATGTTCAAGCCTTTGAACATATACATTGCAGCTTATGAAACGAAAAAAAATATTATCATATGTGGTTTTAATTAGAGGTATATATGATTGGAATAGCAAGTGATAAAATCCAATTTTTAATGGAAATAATATATTTGGAGGCAATTCATGATGACTATCTAAAACGAAAATAAATATTACGTGTAATATCCGGATGCATCCGAATACTAATCGAGATATAATAAGAAACATAAAATATTATATTTTTTGTCGGGACTGATTTGATGTTCGAATGCAAAACTGCATCCGGACACCGCACATAATATTCTCTCCTAAAATGGGGTCTGATTTTACTTTCATTATGGGGCTTTTTGGGTCAACTAGATGAGATAGTCATCACAAAATATTAAAATTTACATATAGCACTTAAGCTTTACTACTTTTGTTAACAACAACTAAAATATTAAATTAAAAAAAAAGTAATACTATTGTTGTGTGCTAGAAAACCAATCAGAAAGTAAAGTTTTCTCCTTTGTAAATCCAAAGACACACACGGTATTTAAAGAAACAACAATAAAACTCAATTTTTACGGAAAACCGGACCAAAAAGAGGGAAACCAGGGCCTGCAAGAAAAGCTTCCACTATGTATCTGCTTTCAAAGTAAAGATCTTCCGACACGGATTATAGAATCAGAAATGAGCAACAATTGTTAGTAATGACAACGCCGACAACAAGCAATGACGACGTTAACGACGCAGCGAATGACGATCACGATGACCAACGATAGTGGTTGATGCAAAGAACAATGGTCGACGGTGAGGATCGAGGTGGCGATGGCGGCGTGCATGTGGCGACCATCGAAATGCGGTGGCTTGGAGGATCTTTAAATCTCTCTCTCTCTTCCTTCTCTTCATTGCCTCCCTCATGAGGAATGAGCTATTTATGAGGGAGTGGCATCTAAATACATGCAAAATATGAACCACTCCTCTCCATGGACTTTCATGATGATTGATCATATGATGTATTTTATGTATTTGAATGCTCAAACGAAGTCGAATTATAAGATCTTTGGCTTGTGAACTGGCTCGTCGAGACGATTTGACTATATAAACACTTCATATTTGAGAGCTATTTAGGGATTTAACCGATATCCCAAACTTTCGGATATTTTAAGATTGATCTCAACCGCTTCAACTTCGATTACTGCTTTGCATCAAAATTGCTCGACTAGAGGAATTTTCAGTGTCATATCAACTATGATTAAGAATACTCTAACCAAGTCATAAAACGGTGATGTTGCCTGCCTTGTCGCTCTTTTCCGCCGGTCTTTGTCACTACCCTTCTCATTCAACCTCCATCAGCACTTCCATAAAATACACCACCACTCACATAGCAACCTCTCTCTCTCTCTCTTCTTTTTCACCTCCCTGTTTCTCAAGATCATCTCTTCTCCTCTAAACTCCAACATTAATATAAAAAAGCATAACATGAGTAAAATGAGTACAAATCCTTCAATTTCCACAAAAATAAAAATATAATTAAATCTAAAATTTCTCTCTTTACCTAATCGCCAACCTTCTTGTGGTCCATGCTTAATGGTGATGATAGTTTCCAAACACTGAACTTTCAATGGAGGAAAAGAAGGATAGGATCCCTTAATGTGGAGGGCAGTATCCTGATTAACACCAAAGGTCTCTACCTTGATGAGAATATTGTGATTGCTGATACTTGACTCACCCACTTCTTATATATTGAGAACTTTCTGTTCATTGACATTCATAGAGACTAACAAAAGGAGGGTATTCTTAACATTACTGTTAAATCTTTTAGTTTAATTTTTTTGATGATATTTATGCAAATAACAAAGTTTAATGTTAAATAAGTAAATATTTTGTGTATTATGTAAATCCTTCCTTTACTTTTTAATAATAATATCACATATACAAATGCATAATTGTAATATTTTCTAGTAGAGATTATACATGCTTGCATATATTTTCACATGGATCATTTTTATCAACTTTTTAATTTATATATACTGTCTATAGTGTTAGAAATTTTTAAATGTGGGCTCACATATGAATTTAATTATACATTATGTGTTATCTTATTTTTAAGTCTATTAATTTTATGATCAAATAAAGATTAATTAATTTTAGTCTTTTGAAACATCTTATTAATTTTGTATAGAATTATTATATATAGAGACCGGGCATTTTATTTTATTTTAATGATGGCTGAAATAAAATAAAATTCTCTTAAGTATAAATAGGGTCATGATCCTCATTCTAAAGGATGAAGTTCTCATTTTACTCATATCTCATCTTGAGTGAAAAGAAAGCTCTCTCTATCTCTCTCTCAAGAGCACCCCTTTAGAAGTGGAAAGCCAAAATCCCGCTTAGCACTTTCATGGTGACGCTTGAATCTTCGTGATGATTTGATATGAGATCAGATAATTTATTTTTATCTTTATATGTTTCCAACAATGGTATCGAGCTTGAATCACGTTAATCTGGTTGAAATGACTTTTCCTCTTAATCTTTTGTACTGATTATTTAAATTTTTTATATCAAAGTATATGATTTAAAATTTTATGAGCAAATAATTTGGCCATGTACATGAAATATCAATATCCTTTAGATGGCTTTTATATTATTGATTTTGAGTAATTCAATATAACTAAAATTTACTTTATACCTTGATCACAATTTTAATTTTTGTTTATATGAACAATATGTTTATTCTCGTCATTATGATTTTAATTTGAGAAATAAAATTCATATTTGGTCATATGAATTTGATTCAAGCATGCTTCATCTTTCACTTTTTTTAAATTTTGAGAATTTTGTGAGATTATGATTAATGCTTATAATTATTTTTCTTATTATTATATATTTAAAAAAAATGAAAGAAGATGAACCATTTTTGAAATTGTTGCATTAAATCCTGTAACGATGAATGCTGCATTTGAGTCGTTTCATGAGTAATTAATTTTCATAGTCTGTTAAGTTTCTTAAACATTTCTTTAGAAAAAATATTATATCAATTATAATAAACGTTTTAGTTTGCACCATTTATTGCACTTATAATATAAAATGTTGCGTATAAATATATATATATGAAACGTTTATATTTATTTTATTTAAAGCATGAAACAGATTTTTCTTCTGTTTCTTTAATTTGGTGGGCTTTTATTAAGAGAGTAGGAGAAAGCCCATTTAATGTATAGTTAGTTTCGTTGACTCCGTTGTTATGATATGAAACGTTTTGCTGTAGCTTCATATATATGGATTTAATTTTCATTTTGCTTTAACTTCATGGATCTTATTACGTGAATTAAATAAAGCTTATTTTTTAAAGTATTAATTATAATATTTTGCATTTTTTTTCTTTTCATGAAATATACATAATATCCAACTTAATTAATTACTTAATATAAATATGAGTTTGTTATTTTGACTTAACAGCTAACTAAAGTTTATTTTATTATTTTTAAAATATTTCAAGTCTATATCAATTGAAATAATTACTAGAATAATATAGTTAATATTTATTATTTCAAAATAATTTAAATTAAAATATTATATCACCAAAGTAATTATGTCAATTTATTTAATTTTAAAATATATGAATATTATATAAGGATTATATTTAAATCTATGCGAAAAAATAATCTGCCCAAAGGAAGATTATTTTTTTGATCAGATTTTGTGCAGTTACAAATATATGATAAATTTATATCAATCATGACAATACGTCGATCCAAAGATGTATATATCAGCGAATTTATTATTAATATTTATTCTTAATTTTAAAATTCATTTACAAATTATTATTTTGTCGACTAAATTAAATGTTGTGTACGATCTTATATTTTATTAAACATTTTATTTTAAGCATATGTTTTGTTAAAATTTTATTTACATTGTATATTATTAAATGATACAATGTTAATTGAGTATTATTTTGTTCTTCGCTTAATATTCTTATATCTCACAATTTGAATAACTTCAACTAAGACTAACTTTAAGAAATGGAAAGAGTATATTATCATTGTTCTTATGGATTTTGATTACATTTTGATCAACGCATCTCGCCTCTACTACGAAAGACTAACAAAGGGCTAATTTTGAAATGTGGGAGCATTCTAATCGCATGAGTCTTATGATCATGAAGCATTTGATTTCAGAAACCATAAGAGGTGCAATGTCTGAAGAAGAATGTGCATAAAAGTTTCTAAGCCAAATAGCAGACTGTTTCGTTAGTTCTAAAAAGGTCAAACCGAGTACTATTCTTAGTAAACTCATTTCAATGCGGTATAAATGCAATGGAAATATAAGGGAGTATATTATGGAGATGTCTAATTTTGTCACTAGACTAAGAGCGCTAAAATTAGAGATGTCTGATGACATTCATGTGCATTTAGTTTTGATCTCTCTTCCTGCACAATTTTATCCTTTTAAAATAAGTTATAATACTCAAAAAGAAAAAATAGACTCTTAATGAGCTCATTGCGTAATGTGTGCAAGAGGAAGAGAAATTGAAACATGACAAAATAGAAAGTGCTCACTCAGCTACTTCCTCTCATGACATTATTACTAAAAGAAAAAAGACTTATAAAGGCAAAGGAGTTGAGACAAAGGGACTTCACAACATAAGGTGTAACAGAAACAAGATAATACTATTACTTTTTTTTTTTTACAAGAATGCTGGTCATGTGAAGAAGGATTGTCCTAAGTATGCAAATTGGTCAGTGAAAAAGGATCTTCTCAACTTTGTTTGTTCTGAAGTTAATTTATCCTTAGTATCAAATCACATTTGGTAGATAGATTTAGGTGCAACTACTCACATAAGTGTGACTATGCAAGGTTGTCTATGGAGATGAATGTCAACTGATATTAAAAGATTCATATATGTGGGAAATGACAATAAAGCTCCTATTGAAGCAATATGCTTATATAGATTATATCTAGAATCTGGTTGTATTTTAAATTTACATAAGACTTTTTATGTGCCGTCATTTAGACAAAATTTAATTTCTATTTCTTGTTTAGACAAATCCGATTATTCTTGTTCATTTGGAAATAAAAAAATTAGTCTTTTTTAGTATTCAAATATTATTGGCACTGGTTCTTTGGTTGATAATCTATATAAATTAGACATTTTTGCTTTACAAATTAATGAAACCTTGCATGCAAGTAATTTTGGTACAAAATGAAAATTAATGAATGAGAATTCATATATGTTATGGCACAAGCGTTTATGATATATTTCTAAACATAGAATTAAAAGACTTGTGTTAGAAGGAATTTTTTATTCTCTTGATTTTTTAGATGATAAATTCTGTATATAATGTATCAAGAAAAAATAAACAAATATAAAAAAAAATTGGTGCTAATATGAGTGTAAACATCTTGGAATTAACTCATACTGATATTTGTAGTTCATTCTCTACAGCTACTTGGTATGACCAACAATATTTTATTACTTTCATAGATGATTTTTCTTGTTATGGGTACTTATACTTGATTTATGAGAAATCACAATCACTGGACGTATTCAAAATTTTTAAGGCTGAAGTTGAAAAATAATATAGAAAGAAAATAAAAACTGTCAAATTTGACTGTATATGATGGATCATGTGAACAACGTCCAGCCCTTTTTGCCAATTATTTAGCAGAATATGACATCGTTCCTTAATACACCATGTCAGGGACTCCAAGTCAAAATGGTATAACTAAAAGATAAAATCAGACTCTTATGGATATGGTTAGAAGTATGATAAATCATTCTTCTTTATCAGAATCACTTTGGGGAGAAGCCTTAAATATTGCAGTTTACATCCTTAATAGAGTTCCAAGCAAAGCAGTAGCTAAAACCCCATATGAATTATGGATTGGGAAGAAGCCTAGTATTAGGCATCTTCATGTCTGAGGATGTCCAACTGAAGCTAGGTCATATAAGCCTAATGAAAGAAAATTGAACTTAAGAACTATAAGCTGTTATTTTGTTAGATACTCAGAAAAATTGAAGGGTTTTAAGTTTTATGACTCTTCAAATAAATTCTTTTTCGAGACGGGCAATGCTAAATTTATTGAGGCAGTTGAATATGATGGGAGTAATAAACCTAGAAATTTTATATTTGAAGAGCAATTTATTACTCTTCCTATAGTTATAATAGAAAATGATCAGATAATTTTACCTGATCTTATTCAAGTTGTAAATACAGATAATCAAAATATTCTCGAGTTAACTCGCACTCATACTGAGGAATCACAACAACCTCAAATTAAAGTGTCATTAAGAAAATCCACTAGGGAGAGGAGATTATCAATTTCAGATGATTATATTTTGTATCTCCAAGAACATAAGTTTGACATTGGATTGAAAAGTGATCCAATCTCTTTTAGTCAAGTCAAACAAAGTGTTAACTCTTTTAAATCGATAGAAGCCATTGAGGATGAGATGAAATCAATGAAAGACAATGATGATTGTGATCTTGTCGAATTGCTTAAATTAGTAAAAGAGATATAAATTCAAAAGGCAATATCGAAAGATATAAAGTACGTCTAGTCGTTAAAGGTTTCACTCAAAAGGAAGGCATTGATTATAAAGAGACTTTCTCTCTAGTTTCTTCGAAAGACTCTTTTATAATCATTATGGTACTAATAGCTCATTATGATTTAGAGTTACATCAGATGAATGTAAAAACTGTATTTCTCAATGGCGACATTGAAGAAACTATATATATGATACAACTAGAAAATTTTCAATCTTTTGATTCAAAACACCTAGTATGCAATTTAAAAAAAAATCCATCTATGGTTTACAGCAAGTTTCTCGTCAATAGTATAATAAATTTGATCAAGTGATTACTTCTTTTGATTTTAAAGAAAATACTGTTGATCAATGCATTAATCACAAAATAAGTTAGAGTAAATTCATCATCCTAGTGCTATATGTTGATGATATTCTACTAACAAGTAGCGTTATAGGCCTTTTGCATGAAACCAAGAAATTTCTTTCAAATAAATTTGTAATGAAAGATCTTGGGAATGCATCTTTTGTGTTGGGTATACAAATTCATCGAGATCATTCTCGTGGTATACTTAGTTTATCACAAAAGACATATATTGATAAAGTGCTTAGTAGATTTGACATGAAAGATCTTGGGAATGCATCTTTTGTGTTGGGTATACAAATTCATCGAGATCATTCTCATGGTATACTTGATTTATCACAAAAGACATATATTGATAAAGTGTTTAGTAGATTTGACATGAAAGATTATGCATCAGGAGATAAATTTGTAATGAAAGATCTTGGGAATGCATCTTTCAAATAAATTTGTAATGAAAGATCTTGGGAATGCATCTTTTGTGTTGGGTATACAAATTCATTGAGATCGTTCTCGTGGTATACTTGGTTTATCACAAAAGACATATATTGATAAAGTGCTTAGTAGATTTGACATGAAAGATTGTGCATCAGGAGATACACCCATTGTTAAAGGTGATAAATTCAGTTTACTTCAATGTTCAAGAAATGAATTCAAAAAGAAAGAGATGGAAAAGATCCCTTATGCATCTGTAGTATAGAGTCTTATGTATGCTCAAGTTTGTACGTGTCCGGATATTGTGTACATTGTTGGAATGCTTGGCAGATATTTAAGTAACCCATAAATGGATCATTGGAAAGCAGTAAAACGGGTTATGCGATATCTAAAGAGAACAAAAGACTTTATGCTCACATATCGAAGATCAAATCATTTGGAGATCATGGGGTACTCCGATTCTGATTTTGTTGGTTGCCTCGCTAGCAGAAGATCGACTTCAGGTTATATTTTCTTATTAGTTGGAGGAGCTATATGTTGAAAAGGTGTTACACAATCACTTATAGCTTCTTCCACTATGAAAGTAGAATTTATAGCTTGTTATGAGGCATCAAATCAAGGAATATGGCTACAAAATTTTATCACTAGGCTAAATATTTTTAATGGAATAGAGAGACCATTAAAAATAAATTTTGATAATATAGCCGCTGAGTTGTATTCAAATAACAACATGAGTTTGTCAAAATCAAAACATATTGATATAAAGTCTTATTGTAAAAGAAAGAGTTCAGAGTTCTTAAGTATCTATTGAACATATTAGTATAAATTTTATGATTGCAGAACCACTTACAAAAGATTTACCACCTAAAGTATTTCATTAGCATGTGACTCGTATGAGAGTGGTTTACTTTGATGATATGCTCGTATAGTGGGAGTTTGCTTATGATGTTCAATGATTGTAAATATATTTTTTTTTATCAAAATGAAGTATTGTTATTATCTTATAGTTGAAAACTATGAAATAAAGTTAGATAGTTTCAATTACAGTTTAACATAAATAAATGAAATTATATTTATAACTCCTTTGAGTTATAATATAGGACCAGTTGAAAATAGATATTATATATGATCACATTACATGAAATTTTCATGCTACACGCCCATACTTGATCTATGTCGTTAATCATATTGATTTAGTGATCAGATGATCTTCTTGAAAAAATTATAATAAAGATCACTTTGACTCTATGTCAATATTATTAATGGACCAGATTGTCTAAAGATATTCCTCTTTAAAGATAGCAAATATTGAGCTCTTAAAATATTTAATAATGTATAATTGTCAAGCAATATATATGTGGCCCAAGTGGGAGATTATTAGAAATTTTTAAATGTGGGCTCACATATGAATTTAATTATACATTATGCGCAATCTTATTTTTAAGCCTATTAATTTTGTGATCAAATAAAGAATAATTAATTTTAGGCTTTTAAGACATCTTATTAATTTTGTATGGAATTATCATGTGTAGAGACCTAGCATTTTATTTTATTTTAATGATGGCTGAAATAAAATAAAATACACTTAAGTATAAATTGGGTCATGGTCCCCATTCTAAAGAATAACATTCTCATTTTACTCATATCTCATCTTGAGTGAAAAGAAGGCTCTCTCCATCTCTCTCTCAAGAACACACCTTTAGAAGTGGAAGGCTAAAATCCTGCATTAGCTCTTCCATGGATTCAGGTACATTTCTGATTGAATCTTCTTGATGATTTGATATGAGATTCAGGCTAGATAAATTTATTTTTATCTTTATATGCTTCCAACATATAGATGTTGTGTTATCTCTTGAATTATATTTTATTATGTTATAATTATTTGTAATATATGTTGAATTACACTTTATTATGTTATAAATGTTTGTTATTTCTCTTCAATTACACAATGTTGTGCTATAAATGCTTATTTGAATTATATTATGTTGTATTCATTGATCATGTTTAAATCTTATTTGAACCATAATATAAATTTGATTGAATTTATTCGAATGATGGTTTTAAATTTTGTTTAAATTTTATTCAAACTTATTTAATATTTGTTCAAGCAATATTATAACCATATTCAATTTAATCTTTGATAAGGTTCGAACATAGATTCAACTTTGTTGGAATATTATATGAACTTTATTTTAATCTCTTTAGAACCAATGTAATTGAGAAAATTAAAAATAATAAACATTCAATTTTGATAAATTTTTGAATTATTTATATTAAAATTTAAAATTCAAAGGAGACAAAAATCATTAAATTCAATAAATAATTTGAACGATAAAATTTGATAGATATTGAATTTAATTAATAATAATGATTGATATGTCACTGAAAACTCTACTAGTTGAAATACAAATCTTGATATCGAAAGTAATCTGATTCTGAGTTGAGACTAGCCGAGATCAAACACTTAAAATCAGTCGGATCCTTAAATAGCTCTTAAATATGAAGTGTTTATAGTCAAATCGAGCGTCTTAACGAGCCGAGCCTAACAAGCCTAAGATATCTTAATTCTAACTTCATTTGAGCATTCAAATACTTAAAATACATCAGATGATCGAAGGAATCATTTTGAGTTGTCCAATGGAGTGGTTTGAAATTTGCATGTATTTACAGAAATATCACTCCCCTAATCTATAAATAGCTCCTCATTCTTCACATCAATGGGGCCCGAAGCTAAAGAAAGCAGAGAGTTCTGAGATTCAAAGAATCTCAAAGCATAATCGGGCCACCAGTTGACCATCCGCCCGGCGACCACATCGGTCGCGGCCGTAGCGATCACCGTTGCCGACCAATTATCGCTACCACTACCATATCTTCGATATTACGCTGCCATCATCGCATGGTCATGGCCTCGCCACGATCGCCGCTGCTGGCTAGTAATATCATCGCGACCGCCATCCATCGATCTGCGGTTGCCGGCCACCATCGCCGGTCCTCATTATCGGCCACCACCACTGCGCCACCACCGCTGATCCGTAGCGATAGTACCGAATCATCATCGGCTATCACGGGCCACCAGCTGCATTTATTGTCACGCCGGGCCACGCCATACCATGCTGGCCGGCCACCGGCCACCACCGCTACCGCCATCCTGATCGACCATCTTTCTGTAGATTTCGTCGGATCATCAAACTACCACCACAAACAAGGCATTCACCACTAATCCAGTGAAGCTTGTCACAAAACTTATTCTTATAAGCTATCCTTCTCTAACTTTAGAGAAATAATAATATAACAAAACCGGAGAAATGAAATTATTTCTAAGAACGCCCCGTTTTTCCCTTGTTTCCTGAAAACTCTCTGAGTGAAATTTTGCAAGATATCAATTCTCTACTCTATCGATCTGAATCTTCCTGCACGTGAAAAGATAAAATCAAATTTATGAAAATATAAAATCTTGAAATTTTGATTTGACTGAATTTAAGTTCTTGTCAAAAATAGGGTAACCGAACGGTCACTAAGAATTCAAAATCTGGCCTTCCCTCTCGTCGAACCCTAGTTTACCCGTCTCGACTCCCCCACGCCGGTTGATCTCTTCTCACTGGAATAGTTGAGGCGATCTCTGCCTTCTTTCGATCGCGACACTTCTCCGCATACCATCTTCGCGATCCTTTCTCTGAGGTAATCCAACCCAATTCCTCCTCTCTTTCTCTCACCATCTTTCTCCGTCATTTCCTTTTTCACCGACTCCGCTTCATGCCTCCGTCTTTTCCTCCGTTGTTTTCTTTAAAAGCACAGTATTACTCCTCGAAAGGTAAGAAATGGGAGAACAAAAAAGGCAAGTTGAATGTGGAGAGTGAGGGTATCATTGGGGATGTAAGAGACGTGAGAGGAAAAACTTGCTGATCATGGAAAGGGTCAGGGAAGAAATTTAGAAATGGAATACACTAAAGATAATCACCATTCAATTTTTTTATTTGTTATCTGTTTCATGCCTAATTATCGCTTAATTTTGAGCTTTTCATTGCACTAGTTTTGTTGTGTGTTGTAAATGATCCTCGGACTGGGAGATGACATGGTTTTCTTGGTTTAGGAATGTCCAAATGCATAAGTAGATTAGAGATCAAGAGTTTTTTTACCTGAAAATTATATTAAGAAAAACCACTGAACTAAGGATTATCATTTTACATATGATCACCTTCTAGGTTTTTCCGTGGACCTTTTAATTGAAACCGATATTGCTTATGAGATGCAGAGCATTGGCCGCAAGAAAAAAAAAACAAGAGGGGTAGATCAAACCACAAGGAATACATGTTTTTTTAATTTAATAAAGGTGATCGTTGAAATCTTACCAATAGTATCTGGTTGTTCGTTGAAAGAGACTTGTCTAGGAGATTACATTGGAGCCTGACTTATCCTCAGTGTAGGAAGAGTTATGACTACTAAAGTGAGGAAAGATCAATTTTCCACGGAAAATTTGTTAGATTGAATTCATTTAAACATGGACAGTGTCTGATTTAATAAGTTTTTGGTTGTACTAAAATTGGATAAAAAAAAGCTCTAATTTGAGCATCCTCAAGTTTCTCTTGAGTTTCTATCGGAATTTTTAAGGAGAAGCTCTCTTCAATGTTAGCATAACTAGTTCAAAAAAAAAATCTAATGTAGGGATAAAGCTTTAAGCAGTTATTATTCCCAAAGCTTCTTCTTTGAATCATGTTTTATTCCCTATTGCTTCTCTAGAATGGATGGAGATAATCATCTGCCACCATCATAATTTGTGATTATTTGATTGAAGTGCCTTAGTTGGAGCTAGGCTATTCTGGCATTTTGGCCAATCCACACAACTTTAGTTTAATAGTTTAAAAAAAATTGCATTCAGATCTGCAATGATCTTTTAATTTCATTCTTGTTAAATTAAATATTTGTGCAACAACTTAACAACCATTGTAAACAAGTATTAATATCAGTGAAGAATGTTAGGGAATTATTTCTCTTTTTGAGAGAAATGTGTTTAGGCAAACAACGCTTGATGAGGTAAAGCATAGCAGCCATCTTCTGAAATTTTCTTCCCACAAACTGCCAATTGAGGCTGATGGGTGCTTCTCATCAGCAGCAACTTTCCAATGCTTCTGCCTCGCTCCTCATCCTCGTGTAGTTGAGAATCCTACTCAAGGAAGTTGACTAGATCAATCCCACCTAAGTCAATCAGGTTAATGTGAATTTATTTGGGTTGTTTTGTCCCTTTCAACCTTGAGTTGGTCGGTCTAAGCATGCATTGGTTCTCTTTGATCTTTAAAAATATTTTTGAGAGTCAATCAAACTATTTTGTGCATGCTCGAGTCTAAGCTTAGTCAAATCTAGCCTAATTAAACTTGAGTTTAGCTTTTCTAGGTGCTTTGATTTTTGTGTTTTACGTACAAGATTGTTATTGATTACAAAGGGTATTTTATGAACCTACCTTGGAATGCTTTGGTTGTTTGAAAATACTACAATATAGAAACATTTTCTACTTATTACTATTCTTTTTTATTTGGATTGTTACATCACATTTAATACTAAATTTTCGTTGCCCAATGCACCTGTCATTGTAACCTACTTTCTCTAAGTGTGCACCATATTTGGATTTCTTTTATATTTAGCCTTGTTTCTCATTCCATGTCTTCTTGAATTTTCATACTGCATTAAAGCTGTAGAATATCTACATATCAAGCATTTCTAGCACAATGGTTAATGATTTCTTAATGTAGGTTTATGGTTCTAATAACCTTTTTTTTCAGCTTAACAACTGGAAGTAGCTGCTTTTACACTTGGATGGTTTAGATGCTTTAATGTCCCATGTAGGCTCATTCATTTTTAACTGAATGGAAGATGGTAGGCCAACGTCATGCAAGGCTTTGGAACGAACTTCTTTCTAGCTTAGTTGGGTACTCTTATCTTCTTAACTTATTAATCATCCCCTTCACACTCTTAGCTATTGGTCGTATGATAAGGATAAAAACCGCTATCACATGGTTGTTCTAGAATTAGTTTTAGAGGTGACTTACCGATGAGCAGATAGTTTCTTTTGGAGGACGCGTGTAATAAGCGGGCTAGTTGTTTGTTTACTGAACACAGGTATGTAGTAAACACAAAAAATATATATTTCTATATTGGATGTTGAATAACCTCTCCGAATTTACATAATGGAGCTATCGTAAAGCTTTTTTGTTATCTTCCGAAGTCATGAGCTTTTTGGAAGTTTAAGACCTCAATCTGAATTTTCTTGAGTTACTATAAACTAATTGTTGAAAAGATCATAATTTGTTTTAGAACTAATACTGAGAAATGAGTTTTTCTTTGAATGCTTACAAGTGTCTTTTTGCAATGTCGTGATTTGCTGTTCTTCTTGGTGCCTTATTAAATTTTCAGGGAGAGTACGTGACACAGAATGCTTGAAAGAATCAGTTTGCTTTGTATTTGAATATTTTTTTTTTCAGATAAGAGTAGCATTGTTGTTGTTTTCTGGTCTTGTTTCTAGCTTAATAATGCCATATTCCATTTTGTTGGTCATATTTACTTTTAAGAGTATTATCTGATCTGAACTGTTACATACATAAATAGTGTCTGAAAACAACATCATTGTGTAGCAAAAAAAACTATTTCAAATAAACTTGTTAATTTCAAGAAAAAAACTATTTTTAATAAACTCTCTCTTATTTGGCCCCTCTTTTCATTGTGAAGTTTGCGTGAAGAATTGAGTTGGGCTAATCGGTAAAGATGGATGCACCTCTTGCTACTTCTACTCACAAGGAAAATGTACACATAGGTGGAGGTATGCATATTTACATCTGCATCACCAAATTAGTCTATCATAGTATGGATCTAAGGGCTATTATTGGTTGAAAATTCCAGGAAAAGCCACTTCTCTAATGAAACCTGATAAACTGAAGCCAGCCCGGACTACTGGCAAGGAGCGCAAAGCTTTAGTAGAACTTAAAAGTAATTACGAGCTTACTGCTGTTGCTTCAAAGGATGCTGATTTGCAGAAAAAATCTGCCATGAAAGGAAATCACGTCAGAAGTAATTCAATGACTGGAGGAAAAGAGCACAAAGCAGTGGAAAATCTCTGTAGTTTTAAGAAACCTCTGGCTTCTAAGTTATCAAAGCACGCCAATCCGAGTACAAAGTCAGTGTGGCTTGAAAGCTTGGGAAAAGGCAATACACCCTTTGGCCATGTATTGACAGATGAAGAAATAAAGCAGTGCAATGAATGGGCTAAGGATGGCATAGAAGAAATGGGTGGCTATTCTTGGTTTGCAAAGGATGAGACAAAACTTATTTTGAATCAAAGTTTAACAGAAATTATGGCATCGGCCATTGGCGTGCCAATTTCAGAGTTGGAATCGTCATTTCAGGTATGCTAAATCTACTACCATGCTTTCTGCATTTAATTTATGTGGCAAAGACATGCTTAGTACACTGGCTCTAATATTTTTCATCGTTGCTTAAAATATTCTCAGGAGAGAATTATAGTGAATTTATGAACTGTGCAGTAATCTCTAGTTTATGTTCCAGTTATATGTGGAAAAAAATTGAAGAGATTCTTATTTTTACAAAGATTTACATTCTTTTATTCCTTGCAAAAAATTAAATTTTTTTTTCATTTTTTTCTTTTCTTTCTTTTACTTTTGGCAGAGTGATGATGAGGGTTATGAGACAGATGAATCGGATATGAGTATTTCTCAATCATTTCAAGGTTTCTTTCTTTCACTGCTGTCTCCCTTTTTCATAGATTTGTAGAACTTTGGATTAGATGTTTTGACTTAAATTTGATCTCAATACGGTTTATAATCATTGGATTTATTTTGAGATAATTGCAATATAAATTTATATTTATTAGTCATTTGTTATACTCATCAAAAAGTAAATCTAATGCATCTAAAACTAACTCTGGCCAAATTTTAATTAGGATATCTTTATTCAAGTTTTCTTCTAATTATGGATATTGTTGCTACTTTCTCCTTTTACTCATAGCCACATGATGCATGTTTAGCTCATGAAACATTTGTACAAATGCACAGGGTGCCTTACATCAATTTATACACCTGAAAAGCAAGAGGAGTCTCTTGGTGCCACTGGCATGCTACTAGGTGAGTACCCATTACCAGAATTGAAGCTAAAAGATGACTAAAAGGATTTGTGATGTTGGCATTAGCAATGAAATTATTGATTTTACTTCTGTAAAAGATAATTAATGAGTGAGATGAATTCTCGTTCTATTAGATGGTAATAAAATCTACACAATATATTTGTTAAGGCTGCTTTTAGCATTTTTTTTTTCTTTTTTCTCATTTTTTCTTGGTTTTCAAACAAACTAAAACATGTTCAATTTATTATGTCAAACTAAAAACAAAGTAATTTATTCTCATTAAATACCCTTGATAACTTAAAGATGATAACATGAGAGTATAATAATAATAATGTAAAAGATAGTAAAATAATATTTTAGGGAACTCATTACAGAACACTAATAGAAGGAACTTATTAAGCTTCATGTGACACTATAATATTTTAATTCAATAAGATATTTTGCTATAAATATTTCTATAAATTTAAGCATTCAAATACACATTATTGCATAATTTTATAGTGGAAAAATAAGGTCTGAAATCTTCATGATTTTATTACATTATTAATTGCCAATTTACTTAATTGAAGAGATTGTTGATTCTAAAATTTCAAATATATATATATATATATATTTACTTGCATTTTAGCCTTAATTTATTCCTCAAGTGCTCTATTCTTGATTGAAGATGTTAATGGCATTTTTTTTCCTAACAATAATATTTATTTTCATATTTACATGATAAAATTAATGTTCAATTATTTTCAAATTTAGGTGATGAACATGATGGTAATTAATTTTCTCCATGATGATAATGATTTTATAACAATTTTCAAATTATGAAACTTTATGATTATATTAAAGTATTGATTGTTATATAATTACAAAAAAAAAGAATTATTATTAGATTTTATGTTTGTAAATTAAAGATGAACTCTTTACATGGTGATAACTCTACTTGTAAAGTACTACAAAATTTTTATTTTATTAAAGATTGGATTTTTTTTAAAAGTAAAAAATGAATATTTTATCATGAATGTTTAGTTTATTGCGTGACGTTGTTCTACATCACTATAAACTAAGAAAAAAAAAAAGGTTTACGTTTTTCAATAAATTCTAAACTTTTCAAATTATTGATGCATATATGAATATCTTGAGTGTCGATTCAAATAAAGTCATTCTTTTTAGGATACCTAAGCTAAAGAAAAGGAGAAAATGGTGACAAAATCACCTTGAACTTGATCGATGATTGACTTAGTCGCCAAGCTTATAAATTACTTATTAGCACTTATTTTATCAAACGGGCAACCTTGCATAGTCAAGTCAACAATTTCATTAAACAAGTCAACCTCACTTGAGTTGGTGACTTCATTCATCAAGTCTAAGACTTCATATAGCTAAATCGTTAACTTGATTACGATTTCATCTAACTAAAAAGTCTAAAATCATACATTCAACTGAGATTATCACCACATAAGATTATATATTATATTTATATTCTTATATACATGTTTTTTATAATGTTACAACAAGAAGCTAATAGAACTTGATTTTTATTCTATATAGCTTGTCATGTAGCAAAAAAACTCTTAGGTTGAGTCTACAAATGGTAAGTTAGAGGGGAGGCTTGACACGTATTCGTTTGTACTTAATTTAGTATATTTGGCGATCTAGTGAAATTCTTGAATTTCTTTTTTAATATTCTCTCAAAATTGATCTTCTCTTTCTCTTTTTTACTTTTTGTTCTATGAGCCTTGTGAGTCTTGAAAGTAATATTCTAATATTATTCATAGATTATTTTGGATCTAATATTTTTAAAGGTGTGATTAGCATCAATTGATGGCAAGAACCAAAAGTCAGTATTATAAGACGTAAAGCAGCAAAATAAAGAAGAGTCGTTCAAATTGATCATCATAATTTTGTTATAAACAGAAAACTGGTGTATCGCTTCGAAAAGAACATCCGTCAAGGGATGTGCTCCGCCATCTTTGGAGGGTGATGAGGGTAGGAGCATGATCTTTCGTGAGGCATATTGATATATATATATATATATATATATATATATATATGCAGATTGAGCTTACATTATATTAGGGTTTGTTTAGATCTAAGCTCTACTTCATATGGGCGTAAGTCTCCATAGTTGATTACCCCACTTATCACAATAAGAGAGCACTCTTGATTAAGGTTGAAAACAAATATATCTATCTAGATTAAGATATGCCCAATCAAGATCCCTTAGTTTCATCATCCTAGGCTATTTTAGTTTCTAATCTACTTGGCCAGCAAAATTATTTCTGGTAGAAGAATCATTGTCAGCAGCTATGGATTATGTCGTCCAAGGTATTATTATAGACCTGAGGTGGTATTTATCTAAAGAGACAAGCTTAAGTCAACCTTAGCTAACATAAATTTTTTTGCCTATTAAATGTATTCCATGATTCATAGCTCAAGGAGTAGAGTCATTAAGGAACATATGAGCTATTGTCATGACTAAAATATAGTAGGGCTATATGGATGCCAAGCCACCCGATCAGAGGGTTCTAGTCGTATCTGCATTTCATGTAGTGCCGACTGATAATAAAGTCACGTAGACAGCGGACACAAGCCACGTCCTTACTGGCATGAGATTATTTGAGTATGAATATAAATATAGGTTTAATTTGACATTGATTATTTTTGTGAGCAAATATTTTCTTTAATTTATCATCCTCGACAAATAATGATGAATGGGTGGATGGTTGTTTACTTAAAGCTATGAATAATGAGCTTCATTCAATCTACATGTATCCCCTCTGGATGATTTTTTTTACAATCAACATGACCATCATCGAGGGAAGATTAGGTTTTGGTAACCTGGACCCAATCATAAGACCCAACTGGGAAATTATCCTAAGGAGCATCCTCAAACACTTAAGTTAGATTTTTGTGCATATGTCGGGGCACATGCGAGTAGTTCATACATATATCAAGCATATCACCTCACCAGAACATGACCTCGACACCGCACAAAGATCGGTGCCGCATTGTCGCTGTCGCCTCCGATATTGTAGTTGGTTCCGAGCGACATACATTCAGGCTATTTAATGATATGGGACGAAATTTTTGACTGGCGTCACGACGTCGTGTCAGAGCACCGTAGTGCTACTTCAATGTGACGTATCATTTTTCGTTTAAGAATTTACAGTGATTAATGTCCCTTTTCAACTGGCATAGTAACCGTCTTGACCATCTAACCAACGTCGCAGCACCAGGTCGCTATCATAAAAATCGAGGCGATAGTGCCTTGGCGCTACCTTTGCGGTGCTGCGACGCTAGGTCTGGCTTATAAATAGACCCCTTGAGCAGCCGAAATTTTCATTATGAAAGCCTTTCCTTAGAGCTCTCTCTCTCTCTCTCTCTCTCTCTCTTTTAATCTTATACTTTCTCATACATCATGCCATTAAAATATGTTGGTAAGGGCAAGTAGAGGGCGACCGTCGGTGACACTAACAGGTTTGTTAGTATGGAGGCCAAGGAGAGGTACCATCATGCTCTCATACACAAGCATCTGATCCTAGAGATGACCTTTTACAATCTAAGCGGGTTCATGGAGAGCATCATCCTAGAGCGAGGCATCGCAAAGTTGGTCTACGATAATAAATCTAGTGTCATCCTTGTCATGTGAGAGCTCTTTGCTAATACGGAGGAGCACCAGAATAATCATGTCTTCGTCCCAGAGAAACTAATAAGGTTTGATAGTATTGTTATTAATGCATATTATTGTCTGTCGAACGTAGTTTATGATCATTATCTTTTTATTATAATGATCATCCCAATTTTGATGAAATTCTTAGTTTCCTCAATGTTAGGAATTCTAATACCCAGTGGAAAGACGGGAGGAGAAAATCATCAATTTTCCTTCCTCTGGCCTCATCACTAAGGCTAAATCTTGACACTATTTTATTTCTGTAAGTTGATGCCCATTGGGAATATCAGTGATGTAAGTAGGGATAGGGCCGTTGTGGTGTTTATTTTTGTGTTTGTGTGTGTGTATATGAGGAGACACCACGCAGATCCGCAGATGTACTTATTAGGGTGATCAGATACGACATTAAGGAATAGTATACTATCTCGAGAGATAGGAGTCACTATCCTATAGTGGACTTAATCATCGAATAAGGACTCCTAAAGTATGATGGGTCTTCGAATATATCAAAAAAAAATTTCATACTTTACATGGAAAAGTAAAGCAGGGTTTATTTAAATCAAGTAAATTAAGTTCCCTATGAAGGAAAGCCTCCATAGTTAATTAGTTATCAAGGGAAATGATTCTCTTAAGAATACTCTCGATTAAAGTAGGTGATTGTTGTCTCCAAAGAATTCAAAGATAGGACTATCAAAAGATTCATTGTATTTTTGAAAATCAAGTGGAAAAGATCAAAAGAGGGAGAGTTCTTATCGAAACCAATGGAGATGAGTAGGGAGTGCTCATGATACTAGGAGGCCTAGTGAGCACTCCAATATATCATATGGTTGGACTTTATGTATTTGAAATTGAGGAAATTCATTTGTTTGAGTTGAAATTTTATTATAAATCTAGGAATTACAATTTCACAATACAAGATTGTGAAAATGCCTAAGAGGTGAGGATTTATGCTTGTAGCCCATAAAAGGAAACAATGATCTCAGATCCAAAATCTAGGGAGCTTTGGCGAGGGCTAAAGTGCAACTTAAATCTAAGGCGAAAGTGTGTAAATGATTTACCTCCACAAGAGAGAGTAAGCCATCGGACTGCTGGACTTATTACAGCTTGGAGTGTCAGCCAGCTAACTCCTCTTACGCTTTAAATCCATGTAGGTAAGTCATATGCTTTGTAAGATGGTTAGGCTGTTGTTTATTTATAAGAGAAAATTAAGTCTTTAAATTCACTCCCTGAGAGACTAGATTATGAAGGGCATGAGTAATAACTTAATCTAATGCAAATTTTAATAAGTTTTATTTGATTTTTGGACTTTTTATTTTGACACATGCTATAGGGTTTTTTTTGGTATGCCTAAATACATGAGAAATTGGTTGTGAGCTAAATCAGAAGACAAAGAGGTGTCTTTCCATTAAAGGCTCTTATAGGTCAAGCCTTTATTCTCTAGCACAGATGGAAGCCCTCTCTTAGCAAGAGCAGAAGAATATGACATGCATGATGTTATACATACAATTATCTAGCTAAGGAGTTGCTAAACATTTGCTTATTATCTTAATTTAATTCCTAGGCTTTTATGTGAGGTTATGAATTATTTTACAATTTTAGTTATGAGTTGTTAGTGGAATAGAAAATTTATTTTTATCCTAGGAACCTAATCCCATCCAGGCCACACAACAATCACCAATCATAAAGAAACTATGAAAATGCATGTTATTTCTAATGCACATGCTAAACAAAATATCATATAATTTTATAAAGCTATCACAAAAGAATAAAAGACCGATATGGTCGGTGACTGCCGTACAACCTAAAAAGAAATGTGGGTAGCCGTGCTCTACCCTTATACATCTTGGTAAAATGAAAGAATAATTGATAAGTGTTATGGGTGGGGTCTTCATTCTTCATCCTCCATTCTTCACTCTTCACCTTTCATTCCTCCATCTTGGTTTGCTTCACTTCTTTCTTTCTTTTGGCTTGATTGGGTTATGGTCTGATTGCGATATAACTTGCTCCGAAGGTATCACATGATATATAAAACATAGTCTTATAACCAATGTTCATCTTTAATCCCCATAACACTTATCCTAATCCTAATGCAAAATTACATCAAGAGAAAGAAAAGTAAATCTAGCTACACCTGTAAAATAAATGTTAGCTAAAATACGTCATACAACACAAGCAGCTATATGAATAATTTGGACTTAGCACCCCACACATAGGTAACCAAGCCCACTTGTCCTAACTTGGGTTATGTTTAGGAGTATAAGCAACCTGCATAACTAAAAGAATTTAATATTTTTATTACTGCACCCCTTAAGCACAACCCCCTATAGAAAGCATGATTAGGCTAATATCAGCCTAACATCCAGACTACACACATACACCCTAACATCCAAACTAAAATAATATATCATAAAATTAAATATTCATCAAATCATGCACCGCCCTAACATAAAGATAAAAATGGTGATTTAGTTTAATGTGCATACGTTAAGGCTTGTGTGGCATATCTTAATTAAGCTTTTAGAGTTATGGTTTGCTAAATGTGAGGGATTTAATTTATAAAAGGGTTTATTTCTCTTTAAGTGATTTAATTGGTTTGGAGATTTTTATTTAGGGGTTATTTGGTTGGCTGAAAAAGGAATGCAGTGTAAAAGGAATGTAGTGTAAAAGGAATACAGTGTAAAAGGATTACTTTACAGTTGTTTGATTGAGAGTTTTACAGATTCATGACTTTGTTTTTTTCTATTGGGTTAAAAAATATAATGTAAAGTATTTTGAAAGTTTTGAGCCGAATGATGATGGTCTGGTGGTATGGCCTACGACGACCGTGGGGAGCTGGCGGCAATGAAGGGCGACAACGCAGGGTGGTGGGAGGCAACGACAGCCGCAACACTTTACATTGGCCAGTGTATTTGGAATTCAATCAAATCGGGCAAATTCTAAATACACCAAAAATGGCATTTGTAATGTATTTGGAATACATCACATTACCTTGGAAATTTACTTTACTTCAAGTCAAACACCAAAAAAGTTAAAATCCCTATATTTATTTTACTTTGCACTCAAAATTCTTACAACTAAACAGCCCCTTGGTGTTTTCTTTTGTTTCATATGACCTACACTTAGCAACTAAGTGTTGTAAAGAGAAGACAAAAATGGGATCTCTCTTTTATCCCTACCTTAAGTCACTTTTAAGGTGAATTAATTAATTGATTTCCTTTGGTGAATGATTTATTATGTGTTTTAATTAACCCTAAGTTTAGATTCACTCTAAATAGCCCTTTTCAATGAGAAAGACATTTTAAGATTAATTGAAATGGATTACTATCACATAACACACATCCATTTATTTCTTTCCACCATATATATCATGCATATGAATAAATCCTAAGCATACCTATACATGTAATGTAAATCTTAGCATACTTTGATGATGAATGCAAAGAAATGTATTTGGATTTAGATGTTTCATTTTTTTTATTGAATTACGAATGCATGTTTTTATTATGTAGAAAAGGGGATTTTTTATCAATTAGCTCAACACACATTTACATGTATAAAAGTTTTAAGTGAGTGTATAAAAGTTTTAAGTGAGTACGACACTATTATTTTCTACACCAGGGGCGTAAGGTACAAGGCCTACTTAGGGCTACTTAAAGCCTCGCAGCCCCAAGATGTCCAGACTAATATCCCACTTTTCTTAGATACATGTAGATGTATGAATGGCCGACCGTAAGGATAGAAAACCCATGCAAAAGGTGATATTTGATTTATGATTCTTTATTCATTAACCACATCATACATGCATATGTACAAGAGTTTTAGTGAGTACGATGCCATTGTTTTCTACACCAGGGGCGTACGATACAAAATCTACTTCGGACTACTTAAAGCCTTGCAGCCCCGGGATATCCAGACTAATATACTACTTTTCTCAAATACATCTGAATGTGTAAAAAGAACTACATGAATAGGGAATCATGCAAGAAATTGTGTTTGATTTGGTTGTATGATTTACATGTGTAATATGAGATTCTTCCTAAGTTTTAGCATGGAAATGCATAGGAATAAATTTAAGCAAGTGTTATGTTCTTTTCAAATGAACTATACACTTACCAATCCTATGTTAATCCATGTTAAAGTAGGGAAAGAGAACATCATAGTACTCATCTTATACTATCATCACATGCAAGCTTATAAATATTTATAATTTACACTATTTCATTTTTAATAATTGATTTATAAGTTTTGAAAATAGTTTTTAGATTTAATAGTGATAATAGCTACTCATATTTTATTTAAGTCAGCACATGCAATTTGACATCAAAGAAAATATTTCATTTAATTAATTTTAAAAAGAAATAGATGCATGATTTCGTATGGCAAGCAATATTTAGCATGATTGGAAAGAAATCAAGGAATGTAAACACATGATTTCATTCATCCCAATTAATTTCTAAGGACAATCAAATTAAATAAAGCTATTTAAAATGAATCAAAATTCTTTAAAGATGTTTTTTTTTTAATTTTGAGTTTGATTTGATTTAAGGAATGTGAAAGAGGTTTGCTAACCCTAACCCAATTCCCCATGTGTGAATTAATTTGGTTTAATGAAGAATATTTAAGTTGATTTTATGTTTTAGTTAGGTTAAGGTATGAATTAAGTGAATTAATTATCCCTTACATATATCACCTTAAGTTAATTAACTAATTAATAATAAGTCAATATGATATACAACTATATGAAAAGTAAATTTGCAATGCTCCTAAGAAATGAAAGAGGCTTAATGAAATTGGCTTATGATTAATAGTTAATTAAACTTAAGAGACCGCACTTAATTACCTCTGTGATTTTCTCACACATATGAGCCAACCATAATCTCATTCTCTTTCACCTTGGGTTATTGAACACCCAAGGAGCTACCCAAAATCAATTAAGGGTTGTTTAGTTTGGGTGAATTGATTTTTTTTTCATTAAGCCTTTAATTAATTGATTAAACATTTTATTTTATGTTTTAATTTGAATGATAAAATCAACTTAGGGGAGAGGATCAAGGGCAAGGTCTTAATCCTAATCCCTAAATCATTTAATCATTTAATTAAGTTTTGATTTCTCATTTTGAAAATTAGTCACTTAATTAATTAATTAACCATTTCATTAGCCATTAATTAATTTGAATTTTAAAAGTAAAGAAAACTTAGGAAATGGATTAGGGAAAGTATCCACAATCACATTCCCTAAATGATCTTACTGTTCAACAGAGATGACTATGCTTAAATGATTAATTAAGTTACTATTCATTTGTTAATTATAATTAATTAGATTAAGAGGGTGATTAGGGCTTAATCAAGTGATTCCCTTAATTAAGCAATCAATAAAATTTCAAAAAATAAGGGAGGCAGAGGTCATCCCTCTAAGCATCCACAGAAAATTTGACATTAATTGAGTACTAAATTAAGGTGTATTTAAACTAATTATACTTTAATAAAACCCTAATTAAGCCAAAATCACTATTCAAAACCAGTTAATTATAGTTTTTCTGGATTCCTCTCTAAAATATCTTCAAAATGAGCCTAAATTTGTATTTTTTATTTTTCTATAATTAGTTATGATTTTAGAAAGTTTCAGAATTAAAAACCAATTAATTATCCCTAATTAAACCCTTAATCTCGCCACGGTTGACGCTACCGACGAGGCACTTTCCATGTGACGTAATGGGATTGGTTATTTAAGTAGTCACATCAAGATTGACCGAATGGACGCCGCGCCATTCCTAATGAGATCTGACTACCATGATTTAATCCATGGGTTAAGAGAGAAATCAGAAGCTCTACCGTGGGATTTGATTAGAGCCGTTCATCTCGATCATGTGAGATGGACGGCTCGTGATCTATCCTGTTCGCGAGCAGTGAAAGACGAGCACCTTCCGTCTTCCCCCGTTCTATCTGAGCTCACCCAAGCTCGGATTGGGATCAAATGGCTCCCACACCATCTAAATAAGCATACAATCACATCTAACAACTAAAATCCATTGACATTAAGATTTCTTTCTCAAAAGGCCAAGAGGCCTAGAGCTACGATTTTGGGAAATTACCTCACTGGAGCTAATGTCTGGGGGTGCAACGCCGGAGGTAGCTTTGCCTAGTTGAAATGAGGCCCTATTGAAGGAGCCCGAGCTCAATTTGGCCTAGGGTGCTCGATTGAACAATCCACGCACACGTACGTCTCAGCTCTGATCGAACTCACACCTCTCGTGCTTTGGAAGGCTCGAAAAGGGTTTGGTTGTCTTCGATTGGGTATGAGGATGGTGTGGGTGAAAGGAATTTGGATTTAGTTTAGTGGAGAGGGAGTATTGCTTGAGGGAAGGGTGTCTGCTACTTGCTCACTGAATGGCGATGGCTGAATGGAGAGGGCTTGGGAATCCTTGGATTTGCTCTGAGGCATTTCAGAATATGCTTAGGGACTCACACGAGCTGATTGTGTGTGAAAATCACTCAAAATTGAGGGGGTATACCCCTTAATTTGCCATCATTGACGGACAGGAGAGTGTGCACACTTTGCCCTAGCTCGCCAACGTCCAGCTGCCAGAGTTGTCTCCATTAGAGTCAGGCCGCACGCCAGGGATGGGGTGAGCCATGGGAGGAGTCTCAAGTGCTGATGTGCAAAGCTTCTTCTTCCTTTATCCATGGGGTGCTCAGTTTGGATTGGAGGTGAGTCAAATCACCTCTCAAAGGTCCTTAGCTGACCTAGAGTGGGTTAGGTGTACTAGGTGGGTCAGGGGAAGGTTCCATGTAGTGTAAAGGAGATGTCATGGGGGATCGGTAGTTGAGTTTAGCCTTGATTTATTGGGTTTAAGGTTCAAATTCTATGGTTTAATGGCTAATTCTCATAGTGGGGTCCACTTGGCTTTTGGGCTGATTTAGAAGTGAGTTGGGATATGCTTGGGTCGGGTTTGGCTAGGTCTTAGGGTTTCAGAAGTTAGTTTGGAGGGAATTGGCTTCATTTGGTCAAATGGGTGCCATTTGGGTTAGGTTGGGTTGGGTTGACCAATTGGTCAAATTGAGTCAAACCAAGGCTTGGGTTACGTTCATATGAAGATTTGAGATATTTTGGTTCAATTAGTTTGGATTGGTTTGGCCTAGGTTTGAATTTGACTCATTTGGATTCAAAAGGGTCAAAGTGGTCAAGTTGATCAATTTGACCAATTTGACCAAATTAGGTTGGGTTAGGTGTTGAGTCAAGTTCAATTAGTTGATTGAAAATGATTGTAGGCTTTGGTTTGGTTCAATTTAGAATTAATTTAGATTTTGGTCAATTTGACATTTAGGTCAATTTGGGCTAGGTTGAGTCAAGTTGACCAATTGGTCTTGGTCAACTTGGGCTCAATCATGGCTTTGGTCAAATTCAACAAGTGATTTGGAATGGACTTGAGTCATTGGTTACAATCAATTTGGATTAAATCATGATTTTAGCTTTTTAGGCCAATATGGGTCAACTTAGGTCGAGTGGTCAATTAGGCTTGGTTTAGCTCAATTGATGGCATGATCATGTTCAATCATTGATTATGGATGAGTTTGGGTCAATGATTTCAATTAGTTTGGCATATGATGGATTTTTTGGCTAGTTTGGATTCATTTGGGCTAAATGTTGACTTGGTCAAAAGCTAGGCTTGACTTGGTTTGACCCAATTCAAGGTGGTTGGTCACCCCATGATGATTGTTGATTATGATTGAGGTTTAGATAGGCTTAGTTCAATCCAATTCGGGTTGGATTAGAACTTGGCTCAAAAAGATCCTTTAGGTCACTTTGTGTCAAGTGAGCCTAAATGGATCAATTGGCTTGATCAAGGTTTGATTCAAGTTTTGTTGGACCCACTTATGAGTTTAGGATTGAAATATAAATCTAATTGCAATTGGTTTGGAGCCAAATGGGTTTTGGTTCATATGATAATTTCAACTCAAAAGGGTCAACTTGGGTTTGATTTGGGTTGACTTGGATTTGGTTTGATAATGGTGGTTTATGTTTATATTTGGATCAATGATTGTAAGAATGATTGAATCATGAAGAAATTCATGAGTTTTGAGTTGATTTGAGTTTCATTTAGCCAAGTTCAAAAGTTTGGCTAAAAGGGCTAAAATTAGGGATTTGATTTGATTTGGATTTGGTTTTGGTCATTTTAATTTATATTTTATTTATATTTATGAATATAAATGAAGATATAAATGGGTTATGAGAAAATCACTTGAGTTTGGAGTGATTTGGAAACAAATTTGACCAAATTAGGTGATGTAAGTCAAAAAGGCCAACTTGGACTTTGAATTGGTTTGATTTATTTTTGATCATTGGAGGGTGGGTTTCATTTATACTTATGAATATATATGAAGAAATGGTTGATTTATAAAGAAATCAACCAAGTTTGAGTTGGTTTAAATGAGTTTTGACTAAGAATAAGATTGTGGTTCATATGACTTAGAAAGATATTTTGGAGTTTGGATTTAATCATGGGCTTCATTCATTGGATAGTTGGATTTGATTTATGATTTAGAATTTGATTTGAGATTGAATTTGATAATTGAGAAAATCAATTGGATTGGGGTTGATTTGGATTTGGTTGAGGCTAAGTCCATAAGATAAAATCAAAGGGCTTAGGGAGAGATTTAGAGTTTGGATTGAATGATGGATTTCAATCATTGGATAGTTGAATTTGATTTATGATTTAGAATTTGATTTGAGATTGAATTTGATAATTGAAAAACTCAATTGGATTAGGGTTGATTTGGATTTGGTTGAGGCTAAGTCCATAAGATAAAATCAAAGGGCTTAGGGAGGGATTTAGAGTTTGGATTGAATAATGGATTTCAATCATTGGATAGTTGGATTTGATTTATGATTTGGGATTTGGTTTGAGATTTAATTTGAGGTTTGTTTTTGAAAGAAGGAAGCAAGGATTGGGTTTGGGCTTTGGGGTATGCAAGTCCTCTTAAATCCCTAAAGTACAACCTATTCCTATGGCTAACTCTTCTAAGTCTCTAGGGTTAGGTTAAGTATTCACCTAATCACTAGAAACATCTTAAGACTAAAGAACTCTTAGTGTCTATAAGAGTCTTATCTATGATGAGAAAGTTGAGGGCTCACTCCAAAAGTAAGGACAGTAACCATTTTGAATTTTACAATTCAAAAGGGTTTTACTATGGATGTGGGGGAAGATTATTTATAATTCTATCTATAATATGCTTGAGGACAATACTACCATAGATTTTGGTCATCCTTCTCTCATTCATGCTTTATGTATTGAGGCGAGCACGATAGAGGATCCTAATGAGGAAGTCTTTATACAAAATTCTCTCTAGACTAAAAAAGGTTTTTGAGGGGTTCGATTCTAGAACCGAGGTTGGGGAAAGCTCACGCGCCCCTCAGTCTCGGGCCAAATCTTCCAAAAATATAAATGAGCAACTCCAAGAAATTGGAGAACAAGTCTCAGACCTAAGGAAAAAGATCAATGAGACTAATCGGTGCCAGCAGGAATTGGAGAGGAAATTCAACCATCACATGGATCAGTAGCAACAATAATTTTTATACATGATCAAGTTTAACACCTCGCTTGTGCACATGTTTGAAAACTGTCATTTCTATGCGGGTCTTAGTGATGCTTCTTTTCTTGCTGCACCTTATTACCAACCTTATATAAGTGTCCTACTTGAGCCAGTGGAGGATTACTACGACTACTAGTCACGCCCCTCAGTCTCGGGCCAAATCTTCCAAAATCCTAAATGAGCAACTCCAAGAAATTGGAGAACAAGTCTCAGACCTAAGGAAAATGGTCAATGAGACTAGTCAGTGCCAGCAGGAGCTGGAGAGGAAATTCAACCACCACATTGATCAATAGCAACAACAATCTTTATACATGATTGAGTTTAACACCTCGCTTGTGCACATGTTTGAAAACTATAGTTTCTATGCAGGTCTTAGTGAGGCTTCTTTTTCTGTCGCGCCTTATTACCAACCTTATGTTGCGCCTGCTAGTGGTGGATGACGACTACTAATTCTCCCAGCCAACCCCAAAACCACCACCACCTTTTTATTTCTTTTGTATTATTATTATTATTATTATACAATTTATGTAACTCTCCCTTTTTCATATTAATAAATACATCATATTTTTTTATGTATTTATTTTCATTTGTATACATGTGTGATCTCTTGTCATTTGCGGAGCTCCAAGATTAAAATAATAAAATTTATTCACCTGAAAAATGACATTAGAGAGGGAATACTACGGCACTTGTGGTTGCAGTGCCTCATCGCTCTCATATGGCAGAGGTTAGCCTCATAACCCGAGTGTGTGGCGCCTTGGCGCCCGATATTTAGCATCGTAGCACCCTCTACGGGTTCATTTCTGCTTATTTATCCGAGAAGGCGACGCCTCGACGCTCGATGTTCAGCGTCGTGGTGCCGTCAGAGAGTTTATTTATTTATTTGTTTTTATAAAGAGGGCAATGCCTCGGTGTTGTTGTCCTACAGTGTTTAGGTTCATAATCCAAGAGGGCGGCGCCTTGACTCCCGATATTTAATGCTGTGACGCCCGATATTCAGCGTCACGATGCCATCTATGGATTGATTTATGCTTATTTATCCAAGAGGATGTCACCTCGGCGCTATAGTTTTATCGCCTCAGCACTATTGTCCTGTAGGACTTAGGCTCATAACCAGAGAGGGTGACGCCTCGGTGCCTGATAATCAGTGCCATGACACCCTCTATGTATTGATTTTTGCTTATTTACCAAAGAGGATGATGTCTCAACACCAAGTTCCAACGCCTTAGCATTGTTGTCCTACAGGACTTAGGCTCATAACCCAAAAGTGAAGCACCTCGGCACCTGATATTCAATGTCACAACACTAACTTAAGCGAACTCGGGTGTATCTTTTAAATTGGATGTCCTATGTTTTCCAGAAGTGTTAAAATATCATAACATCGTGACACTCGATATGCAACATCGAGGCGCTAAAAATATTCTCTGTAAGGGCTAAAGCCGAGATGATAGCGTCACATTGCTTCGAGTGCAGCACCGAGGCGTTATTCACTTAATGATTAAAATTAAAAATTTTTGTAGCGTAACGCCTTAGCAATGCTAGATTATTTACTTGTTCAGTGCAAGACACTCTTCTCCCTTATTTTGGATCTAAGATCAAAGGAGGGAGGGTTTTGTTTCATGCGAAACTAAGTTCCATGGCATAACATGTTGCAAGGTGTGGCACCTCGCTACTAAAAGAATGGAGCTGCGGTTCTAGTGCAAGGGACCCAAGAGCATGTCTCCTCGGTGCCGCGGTGCCACATGTCAGAGCCATATGACTATCTTTTCTGAAAGTGTGGTGTCGCGGCGTTGTGAGTCGGGAATGTACAGTTTGGAGAGAAATTCTTGCAGAATCTAGCAATTTTTCATAAGAATTTGGACAGAGTAACATTTTAACAGTGTTAAGTTCTCGTATCTTGGTGTCATCTCCCTTGTCTCGAATCTAAGATCAACGGGGGAGGTTTCTTTTCTTCTCGCGTCGGAACTAAGTTCAACGACGAATGTTCTTTTATATAAACTCAAGTAGAGAGAGAATATTTTACCTTTAGGAGATGAGGGATAGCTTTCATAAGAGCGAGGGTTGATCTTGCAGTGAACACAGATTCTTGGAAATAAGAACTATTAGAAAAATCAGAGAGAATAGTCAAAGTGGAGAGAGAAGTGGAAGAAGAAGAGGGGGAAATAGTTTTTCCCTCTTTTTATAGAGTTATTTCCACTAATGGGGTGATTTTCCACCCCATAATCGTTTCCCCCCACTCCCCTAGGTGGTAGGAGTCATGGGGAGGGAATAATAGTTCTTTCTCGTTTCTTTAAATCGTAGATTGTGGTTGCAGCACCTCGACATTGTAATGTCAAAGTCACGGCGCCAAATCTTCAGCTCGCCAACTAAACTAACAGTTATCCTTCTAGAAAAACTACTTTAGTGCTACGGAGCCACGCTCACATAATTTATTGTTTGCATTTTTTTTATGTAAACAACTGAAGAATAGGGAGGAAAGACTTATTCAAAGAACTTGGAGCACATTCCTAGCATGGCCACTCCAAGAGTGGATATGCATGTAGTGTCATTCAATTTAATCATTTGGAAAGATTCATCAAGTGCAAGGGTTTTAAATTTAACCCAATAGTGGATAAAACATACCACTTAGATAGTAATGAAGAATCCACCCCTCCCCTATGAATGAGAAATAGAAGACACAATGGCTAAAGATTCTAGAAGTGGACTTGGAGCTAACAATAGCTCAAGTAGTTTTAACCCAAGATCTGCAAGAATGATCTTTCTGATATGTCCATGGTTTGTAACAACCAAGGACGTTAGCTAAGATACTCAATTTAGCCAATAGTCATATCAATAGTGAGGACTATAATACTGGATTAAATTCTTCATCCTTTAGTTACCCATAAGATTTTACCTTTAAAATGTTTTTTGGGTGATTTCATAGAGAAGATCAACATCTCAAGAGGATGCTAAAATTAGAGCAGAAATTGCACTTCTAACCAACTTCTCCAGTTGTTTACAAATCAGGATGAAGCCATTTCAAACATCATTGAACCCATTCAAACTATGTCCCTTGACAAAACATATTGCGTCGATATATGTGGAATGCTAAAATTGCTTAGAAATGACACCCAATTTTTTAAATTGCTTAGAAATGACACAATTTATCGGGCACTCTCACAAATGCAAATTGCGAAAAAAAACACCTACACTTGAGGCCAATGACATGAAGTTCAAAATGTGAACGATGAAATGTTGCCAACAAAATTAATATGATTTAAATAAAAATTCAATTTAAAGTTACAATCAAAATTAAATTAAATGTAAGTCAAAATTGCTAAAATAATTATAATTAGAATTAAATAGATATTCTCACTTAGTATTAGTATTATAAAATATACTAATATAATAAAATTTAATTTTGTTTAGTTACTATATATATTGTATAGAATAATGATAATAATCAGAAAACTAGATTAAAATTAGGTAATGTAGCAACCCAAACCATTGTAGCCGTACTCATGTCAACCTCATTTTCACATCCCCATCCTTCTGCCCCCAACCGAACAATTCGCTCGACCCTCCTTCATCTCCCTCAACTTCCAAAAGTTATTCTCCCGTATTTTCCTTGCATCACATGTCGAAGGCCTCCTTCCTCACCTCCCTCTCTAGTCGAACACAAAACCCCTCAACCAAGAGAAAATATTACATCCGGAGTCCGCACGTAGCTTTACATGCGGACTATAATCGTTGGCCGACGCGTGTCCAGCATTTTATTTCCCTTTTTAGCGCTTAACGACGTTGTAACTGGATGGACGATGATGTAAATGGACGGCGCATTCACGACACTGTTTATGCTTACACTGGCCCGACCTGACCCATCTCGTTCAAATAGTGGGAGAAGAAGCATCGTTAGAATGCGCGGGAGGAATTTAAAAGAAATATACATATATATTTAGGGTTTACGGTGTATTTTTTTCTTGCAAATCGAGCTCAGAGAAAGAAATAGAAAATCTCATTTTCTTTTTACAAAAGAACCACGAAGATGGAGAATGAATTTAGAAGTTATGACCTTGAGGAAATAGCGACCAATTTAGTTGAGGATGTATTAAATAAAAATTCATTGGTAGTTTTTCTCAACCGTTATATACGTACAATTTTTCTATGGTTTGTTAGTGATATTCTTTGAAATTTTTTTATTTAATGTATATTTCCTACACTATTTGGAGTTGTTTGCAAGAGGATTTTTCTTGTTATAGGAACTACTTTGCATGTGTACTCTTTGTAATCTCATGAGAGTACTGACCAATTTCATATTATTTTTCATAAGTTCTATGCGAGAGAGAATATGTTCATTACATTCCATTGGATTTGGTTGATTTGTAGAGTTTAGACTCATGAGAGTGAGTATTTTTGCATATTTTTTCTCACTTTCTTTGGCTTGATTGTTGAGATTATGTTCATTACATTATATTGGAAGTAATTTGGAGGTTGTTTGGATGATTTTTGGGGGATTTTTACATATGCACTCTCTGTACTCTCATGAGAGTACATAAAATTTTTTGATATTTTTTTAGTTTATTTTGCCTATATGGAGAGAATATGGTCATTACATTCCATTAGAAGTAATTTTGTGGCTGTTTGGTTAATTTTTATGAGAGATTTCTATCTATACTCTCTGTACTCTCATAAGAGTACAGAGCATTTTACTAATGTTTTTCCACTTTCTTTGGCCTGTTTGGAGGAAATATGTTCATTACAATCCATTAGGAATAATTTAAAGGCTGTTTGGTTAGTTTTTTAGTATTATTTTGCATCTGTACTCTCTGTACTCTCTTAAAAGTACAGATGATTTTGGCCATTTTTTTCTAGTTTCTTTGGCTTGGTTGTTGAGATTATGTTCATTACATTATTTGGATGGTTATTAGGAAATTTTTGCATCTATACTCTCTGTACTCTCATGAGAGTACATAATATTTTCTCATATTTTTCTAGGTTATTTTGCCTGTATGGAGAGAGTATGATCATTATATTCCATTAGAAATAATTTTGTGGCTATTTGGTTAATTTTTATGGGAGAGCTCCATCTGTACTCTCTGTACTCTCTGTATTTTCTATACTCTTATGAGAGTACAGATGATTTTGAGCATTTTTTTTGCAGTTTCTTTGGCCTATTTGGAGGAAATATGTTCATTACAATCCATTAGGAATAATTTGGAGACTGTTTAGTTAGTTTTTAGTGTCATTTTGCATCTATACTCTCTGTACTCTCTTGAGAGTACAGATGATTTTGGCCATTTTTTCAGTTTCTTTGGCCTGGTTGTTGAGATTATGTTCATTACATTCCATTGGAAGTAATTTGGAGGCTGTTTGAATGATTATTGGGGGATTTTTGTATATGTACTCTCTGTAATCTCATGAGAGTACAGAACATTTTATCATATTTTTTGAGTTTATTTTGCTTGTATGGAGAGAATATGGTCATTGCATTCCATTAGAAGTAATTTTGTGACTATTTGGTTAATTTTTATGGGAGATTTTCATCTATACTCTCTGTACTCTCATGAGAGTACAGATGATTTTGAGCATTTTTTTCTATATTTTTGGTCTGTTTGGAGGAAATATGTTCATTACAATCCATTAAGAATAATTTGGAGGATGTTTGGTTGATTTTTAGTATTATTTTGTATCTGTACTCTCTTGAGAGTACAGATGATTTTGGCCATTTTTTCTAGTTTCTTTGGCATAATTGTTGAGATTATGTTCATTACATTCAATTGTAAGCAATTTGGAGGCTATTTTGATGGTTATTGGGGAATTTTTATATATCTACTCTCTGTACTCTCTGTATTATATGTACTCTATGTACTCTCTGTACTCTCATGAGAGTACAGAGCATTTTGGGCATTTTTTTTCTAATTTTTTTGGTATATTTAGAGGAAATATGTTCATTACAATCCATTAGGAACAATTTGGAGGCTGTTTGGTTGGTTTTTAGGGGAGTTTTGCATATGTACTCTCTGTTCTCTCTTGAGAGTACAGATGATTTTGGCCATTTTTCGCTTTGGCCTAGTTGAGATTATGTTCATTACATTCCATTGGAAGTAATTTGAGTTGGATAATTTTGGGAGATTTTGCATTGCACTCTCAGACTGCACTCTCATGAGAGTACAAAATATTTTCTCATATTTTTCCAGTTTATGTTGCCTAAATGGAGAGAATATGGTCATTACATTCCATTAGAAGTAATTTTGTGGCTGTTTGTTTAATTTTTATGGGAGATCTCCATCTATATTCTCTGTATTCTCTGTATTCTCTAAACTCTCATGAGAGTACAGGGTATTTTTCTAATATTTTCTTCTTTATTTGTCCTGTTTGGAGGAAATATGTTCATTACAATCCATTGGGAATAATTTGGAGGCTGTTTGGTTAGTTTTTTAATATTATTTTGCATCTGTACTCTCTGTACTCTCTTGAGAGTACAGATGATTTTGGTCATTTTTCAGTTTCATTGGCCTGTTTGTTGAGATTATGTTCATTACATTCCATTTGAAGAAATTTGGAGGCTGCTTGGATGGTTTTTGAGAGATTTTTGCATTTGTACTCTCTGTACTCTCAGGAATTAGCTCATTTTATCCACTTTGGCTTGTTTGGAGAGAATATGTTCATTTGTGGAGCTATTTTATATGTCACATATTTGTGGAGCTATTTGGGCAGATGAATGCGATCAATGAGCAGTGCGATGATGAAGTCCTGATGTTTAATGACCCAAATTTGGGAAAACTCCTTAGCACAACTATTCATAATGAAACGAATATGCATCAGATTGTGACTATGCACATCAAACCGCTTCGCTTCGGAAGGACCATACTAGTTATTGGCCAAACTCCAAGAAATTGAAATCAAAAGATTTTTTATGTGCAAAAGCAGGTCAGAAGAAATCTGCCAGTCTAAACGACTTAACAAATTTTAGAAAACTGATACAAGGACTGGTTGTACGGCCATGATTAGATTCTCTATTGATTTGGAGGGGAACTGGATGGTTAAAAAATATATAGAAAGTCATAATCATTCATTGGAAAAAGCTCCGACCTACATCTTCTCGTGATCACACACACATGCATTAGCATGAGAAGGCGTCCGTGTTGAAGACAATGATAGAGGCGAATTAGAGCAACCATGCATTCAAATATCTAAGAGAAGTTGGAGAGAATATTGATTCATAAAAAAGAGATGCTTTCAATTTCATTCAAAGAGAGATCGATTGTGAATGGTGACAGAATGCATTAATATAGTTGTTCAAGGAAAGGCAAGCAAGGGATGATGTTTGCGGGATGTATAAGTTGATGAGTCGACATTGGTAAGTTTTTTTTGGAGCAATGGCATGTCTAGATATGATTATTTTGGGGATGTGATAATTTTGATACAAGCCATCAACTCAATAAATATAATCTTGTTGTCCTCTTGTTGGAGTGAATCATCAGGCAAAATATCTTATTTGAGTAGTCTTTCTATCGAGATAATTGAGTCATTCTCATGGCTATTCATATTTCTTTGGTTGATTTAAACATCCTATAACAATATTCACTGGTCCAGATCAAGCTATGGCGAGAGCTATCAAAATTATATTACCGCTTACTCATCATAGGTTGTGCCAATGACATATTTCGAAGAAAGCTCCTTCCAAGGTTCATTGCTTTAATAGTAACAAGAGAGTACAAGGGCTATTTTACATGCATGAAGCAAGTGTGACTCGTGAGGAAGAGTTTGAGGAAGCTTGGTCTGCCATGCTAGAAGAAGGCGATTTGCATGATCATGCTTGGCTGTCTGAGCTTTATAAAACTAGATCCAAGTGGTTCACTAGATTCAACAAAGATTCATTCTGTATGAGCATCTTGTCAACTCAACGTAGAGAGTCCATGAATAATGTATGTCACGGAATCTCTAAACCAACAAGTTCGCTCATAGATTATTTCTTGGGGTTGGAGAAGGTTATGGAGACATAGCGCCGGAATGAACATGACGAAGACTTCAAGTGTGTAATCGAATTGTTTGTATTAAGACCCAATTCTAAAATAATTATGTTTTATACAAGAAAGCTTTATACTATATTTAATGAAGAATTTTGCATGGAGTTGGAGGCCTATCAGTAATTGTGTCAGATGACAGCCCATGGAGTATTTGGTGAGAAACTTAGAGAATAAAAATGCATCCAAAATATGGACTGTCCATTTCAATGGGACTACCCTAGATGTAACTTATACTTGCAAAAAAATTGAAATGATGGGATTACTTTGTGCCCACTGTATCAGAGTTCTTAGTCAGGAAGATGTTACGCGCATTCCGGATAAGTATCTTCTCATGCAATGGTCTACCAGAGTAAAGAGGGATATCTACATCGATAGTGCATACAAAAAATTAAGAGATGTGGAAAGCACATATGGAAATGCAACTGACATTACTTTCCGGAACTATATAAATTGATATGCATATCAAATAAGCATCATGGCACAGGGTAATAAGAGAGATGAGGAATATATGCTCGGATCCTTAAAAAAATGATATGACGATGTCGACTCTATAATAAGTGGGAATTCTCCAAATGAGCAGAAGAAGAAGTCAACCACAAATAAGGAAAAGACAACTTAAAGGATCGTTAAGCAAAGTCAAGGGGTGTTTTCCAGCATAAAGCTTAAGGATATTGGAGAGATCCAAGAAAGCCAAGAGTAATTTTCTATTTGCCTCTTAATTTTTAGTATTTTAAATATTATTGTTAATCTTCAAACCATCCTATTTTTATTATTACATAAACCAAAGTACAGTCTGAGAGTGGTGCAGAACTTGTTGCATCACCTATTGCAACACCTTTATTTATTATGCCAGAGTGTTTTTTAGAGGCACGCACAAAATATCACACATCGATGTTGTAAAAAAATTATCAACTAATACGATGTTCTACTGCAGCAATTCAACTCAAGCTCAACAATCAATCAGTCGGCTAAAGGGTACACTAAGCTGATGATGGATATTATTACAGAAAAATATTTTAATGCATGATATCATTTAGTTATGTGTTCTTCGACTGTATACGCTGCAATGTCGATTACAACCATAATTACATCATCACAATCATTTCTGTAATGCTTTAAAGTCTCCATGATGACTTTCTTTTTTATATGCACACCAATCTCATCTAAGGAATTCAATTAGGAAGACTCAGGTAATTTTGCAGAATTTTTCAATGAAATTATCTCACGAAAGTCAACCGATCTGATGCATTACTACCATAGTGCTAAACAATATACTGCCTTAGAGTTCTATGTTAAATATAAGAATTTACTCTCTTTTTTCTTTTATAACTTCATTTTCTTGTTGCTTGTGTTCATCATTATTCTTAATCGTATTATTATTATTGCCATCTATACCAAAATATACAAATTTCATGAATTTATTTTAAAATTTATTAATTTCTCTTGAAAAAGAATTAAGTTATTATGACATTTGATGATTAAGATTTACTAATCAATGCACTATAGATACTCATAT
Source organism: Cymbidium sinense (assembly GCA_021442155.1). NCBI lineage: Eukaryota > Viridiplantae > Streptophyta > Magnoliopsida > Asparagales > Orchidaceae > Cymbidium > Cymbidium sinense. Next base: position 54,983,603 of record CM038217.1, read on the forward strand.
ACTATTCAAGTCAATATTTCAAAGTATCTTCAACTTAATGGTTACTGATATAATAATCTCATATTTCAATTTTTATTTAATGGACATTAATATTGGTTAGTTATTTTGAAGATACTCAGTCTATGTCATAATCAAATACTTGCTTGAAGATAGTCAGTCTATCTCATATTTGAATTTATTATATTGTTTAGTAGTTTTTCAATGATTCTGCCCTTACTGCCCATTACAGAGTTCAATTTTTTTCTTGGTTTTTTTCAAGCTATTAGCTGAATTTGTACTCTCCATCACATCCTTAGGAGAGTACAGAGAGTACAAATACAAAATAACACTAAAAAAACCAACCAAATAGCCTTCAAATTACTTCTAATGGAATGTAATAAACATATTCCCTCCAAATAGGCCAAAGAAAGAGAAAAAATATTACCAAAATGCTCTGTAATCTCATAAGAGTACAGAGAGTACAGATAACCAAACTTGCTTGAAACCAGAAAGGCCCAAATAGACATTAATATTGGTCAATTATTTTCTGCTTGATTTTTTTCTGGCTACTAGCTGAGTGGTTTTTCTCGAGTTCTGGTGTTCGGTAGGCTACCTAATATGTTTGGATTCTATTTGGAACTTTGGTCTGTTGACTGTCATGTGGTCATCCTTATTAAATGTGCCTTTGTTGTATGGAATTATCCACTATCTCAATCAATTCTTATTTCTTTTGACACTACAAGTATATTGGGGTATGATGTTATTTAAATGTTGATAGATACCATCTGTATTGCTAATACTTTCATGATTTCCTCACTAGGTGTGTTGCTTCTAGGTCAGGTTGTTGTGGACTATGCATTATGATATAATGTTGGTTCTGCTTATGTCATCCCTTTACCACTCTGATTTCTGTTGTTATGCTTGCATATGTGAATGTGGATGTGCCTTAGTAAGCAGGTAACTGTGATTAGTGATGTTGTACTATTAGGGGTGTTGTTGGCTATGATTTATGTTGTTATTCTTGCATTTTCTGGTATTTATTATCTTAGAAGGGAGTTTTACCTTTGCTTCCCAGTGATGTTGTTGGCTAAGATCACAAGATTTTATCAAATTGGTTACCATTTTCCCCCCGTGTTTGTAGGCTATGATGTGGGATGACTTCACCCATTCCTTGGGTAGTAGCATGTGATGTAACCCTTCCTTTGAAGTTTGGATTCTCATGTTAGCGGCTGCCCCAAATTGGTGTGACTGAGCCTGAGCCTCACTCCACCTATTTCTCCATATCTCTCTCATTACATTATTTTACTTTCAAACTAGCTTGTATCACTTTAACTATGCTAACACTTCTTTCCAGATGTTTGTAGATTATGCTTACTTTTTGCAGGTTCCTTCTCTCCTAGAGGCATACACTTCTCTTATCCTCAAGAGTATCTGTCGATGGCTGGCCAATTGCTTGCTCCTTTGCTCTATTTATACATTTTGCTTTCTTTTCCTCTTTCACATGTTTTGACTGTATTTAGCAAGGGGATTTTCTCTCTAGACTATTTGTAGCTCTTTAAGCAGTAGTTATTAAGTTTATCCCTTATTAAGAACCTTGTAATCCTTTAACTGTGTCAATAAAATTTTCTTATATGGGGTTCCCCTAAAAAGAAAAAACTAATATGTCTTAACTAATGGTCCAATTTCCAATTACTAAATTTATACTAGTAGCTTACATTCGATTACGTGATGTATGTTGAATGATGTCGATGTTTATCCCCTATTATATTTTACCAAATTTGATGTCGATTGATGACTCTACCTTGCCCAAGAGGATGAACTGATTTTCATTGCATGCATTATATAGTTTGATATATACTCTATAAAGTAGAGTATTTTTTTATAAAATGATTTTTATTACATGCATTACAAAATTTGATAAGCCCGTATGCATTTATCAATAAGATTACTAGAAATTGAAGAAAAAAAATTTATAGTATCGTAACACATTCAATTTAGTTAATTATTTTTAACGAACTAATTAATCAATTAATATATAATCCTTAAGTTTAAAAGTCTGGCCCACTTATATTTTCTCTTATAGTACTGATGATATTAGTTTACTAATTATTAAAAAAAAATTTCAATAATATTAATTTAATTAAGTTGATACTTTCAATTATTAGATTATTTAAAAAAATTCATCATCATAAAATAAAGAATTTTCTACACACTGCCCTCAAAATTTATATTTTTGAATAAGATGTTGCTAAGCTGCATGTTCGATAGTTTATTGTTTTATTTTATTCACCACATAATTCAGTAGAAAGTAGGTTTTAAGAAGCATGATTTTGATAGACAAAAACTAATTTCAGACATCTAAAAAATTCTAGCACATTTTTAAAGAACATAATTTTCTTTATTAAAGAGTTAAGTTTAATAATCTTACCCAATTATATTAAGTTCACATGTTAAGTGATTAATATTGCTTCTCCTTTATACTTTCAGATTATAGAATTATGAATCTGATTGAGTATAATGGTTTATTACTAGCGTCCAATTTGACATACCAAGTATCATTCAATCGCAATTTTTAGATATTACAGAAAAAAATTACTGTAATTATTAATTTTTAGATAATGTAAATTTTAACTTCACTTTTTTAGTTGATCTGAATTTAAAATATGATATAATTTGAATGTCAAAATTAATTATTCCAATTAAAAAAATATTTAAGAAATTCATGACATGTATCTTACATGTGTTATAATTAGGAGCAGAATGAAAAAACTACTGAGTTAAAGACTATTAAGGTATTTTAATTTTTTTAGAATGATAATTAAAATGATCTTCAACTTTTAATTCTCATTATACATATATTTTATACTATTTTTAATTTGTTAAGCATATTTTCTCTAAACAAGTAAAGAAATCATCATAAAAACATAAATAATATTATATTAATTACCCATGATTAGAAGAGTACAGAGAGTATAGAGAGTACAGAGAGTACAGAGAGTACAGAGAGTATAGAGAGTACAGATAGTATGAGAGTAGAGAGAGTACAAAGAGTATAGAGAGTACAGAAAATACAGAGAGTACATATTATACAACGAGAAAGTACAGAAGGCACACCTGCAAAACTGCTCATAAAATGTTACTATTAAGGATTCGTACAAGCTGTATTGGAATCCTTAACATATTAATGTCAGACATACCAGAATAGCTCATAAAAAAAGCAACCCAGAAGCCTCCATACTGCTTTAAGGTTATAGTAAACAATACCTCCCTGACCTGCAAAGCAAAAATAAAAAAATTGGAAAAAATTAAGAAAATAATCTATAGTCTGAGGAGAATACAAAGAGTGCAGATACAAAACACCTCAAATATTCTAATAGTCAGCCTCCAAAACTACCTGTAATAGAATAGAGAGTATATAGAGTACAGAGAGTACAATGAAATGCAGAGAATCTCGAGTATAGGATTCTGAGTATGAGAGATGCAGATGAAACACATCTCACTAAAAGCGATAGAAATTGAGATGTTCTCTGCTAAATATATTTTATCCAAACTGCCTAGAAAAATTTTAAAAATTAGATGAAATACTCTGTGTACTCTCAGAAGGGTACATATAGTACAGATAAAACTCATCTCACTAAAGAGCCCAGCATCAACTAAATTGATGCAGGTGATCTCTACTAAACATATTTTATCCAAACTGCCCAAGAAAATGAAAAAAAGAAGAAATACTCTGTACTCTTAGGAGAGTATAGAGAGTACAGATGAAACACATCTCACTAAAGCAGCCCAGCATCAACCAAATTGTTGCATATGTTCTCTGCTAAACATATTTTATCCAAACTGCCCAGGAAAATTAAAAAGATCAGATGAAATACTGTGTGTACTCTTAGGATAGTACGGATAGTACAGATGAAACTCATCTCACTAAAGCATCCCAGCATCAACCAAATTGCTGCAAGTGATCTCTGCTAAACATATTTTATCCAAATTTCCTAGGAAAATGAAAAAAAATAGAAGAAATACTATGTACTCTCAGGAGAGTATAGAGAGTATAGATGAAACACATCTCACTAAAGCAGCCCAACATCAACCAAATTACTGCATGTGTTCTCTACTAAACATATTTTATCCAAACTGCCCAGGAAAATTGACAAAATTAGATGAAATACTATGTGTACTCTCAGGAGAGTACAGAGAGTTCATATGAAATACATCTCACTAAAGAAGCCCAGCATCAACCAAATTGCTGCAGGTGATCTCTGTTAAACATATTTTATCCAAACTGCTCAGAAAAATGAAAAAAAATAGAAGAAATACTCAATACTCTCAGGAGAGTACGGAGAGTATAGATGAAACATATCTCACTAAAGCAGCCCAACATCAACCAAATTACTTCATATGTTCTCTGCTAAACATATTTTATTCAAACTGCCTAAAAAAATTGAAAAAATTAGATGAAATACTGTGTGTACTCTCAGGAGAGTATAGAGAGTACAGATGAAATATATCTCACTAAAGCAGCCCAACATCAACCAAATTACTGCAAATATTTCTTACTAAACATATTTTATCCAAACTGCCCAGGAAAATTGAAAAAATCAGACGAAATACTTTATGTACTCTCAGGAGAGTACAGAGAGTATAAATGCAAAATAGGTTAAGAAGTATAACATTAAGGTTCCTAGCAACCCAGCTAATTGAAGAGTGCTTAGATAGGCAACCCAGTAGGTAATAAATTATTTTAAATGGTATTTACACAAGATATTCTATCCAACTGCCCTGAATAAATGAATAAAGATAAGGAAACTTAATGTTAACCAAAGTACGAGACACACACGAGAACATGAACATGAAATGTGCACATGCTATCTCTAGAAAAGGTTTAAGACAATAAATAATAGCTTGTAAGACATGTGATTTCAAAATATCAAACTTTAAATGTACAGTTCCGAGCTTGGATTTTTCATTCCCAAATAAAAGATAGCGTAAGCGAACTCAACCCTAAAGTAATTCATCTTCTTCGGCCAATCATGGTGGTCAGCCCAGTTCACTGGGGGTTTCCTAATTGCTGCCTCCATATACTTGCAGACAAACATCCCGCAGTCAACACTATTATCTTGGACTGGCAGCCCACTCACCATTTCGATTGGTCATTTTATGGGATCGCTCACAAAAGACTGACTAGCATCTTCAATAAGTAATTTGATCTGAATAGCAAGAAGTATAATCAATAAGTTGGCCAAAAAGAAGGCAGTTTAGGGAAACCAAATTAAAAATGGTTCTCATAATCTCAGGAAGAATGACCTTATGGGTTGGTTTTAGTAATGAGTCATAAAAATACCAGGCCCCTAGCTTAATATGCCCAACCAGAGTGTCAGTCTTTGATCTATAATTGGAAGTAGTAGCAACCCTTGACACACCTTGTCTGTGACATCTTTGGATGAACATTTTGTTTTGCTTCTGTAGGCCATATTTCGCATAACTTTGCAAGAAAAGAAAAGAAAGTTTATAAATTCTAGCTTCTATCTATACAAACAAAGATTGAATCATAATACCCTACATTTTTGTGGGGTAACTTACCTAGTGCAAGCATGAAATATACAAATAGGGGACATACAGCCCCGAACAGAGCGAATACTTCTCGGCCAGTAAAAAGGCGAAGGCATCGACATGTGTATCTGAGAGAAACGGATCTGTCAGCAACTCATCGATCTGCCCTCATGCATAATGATATTCCTAGCCATGAATACTGTATCACCCCTGCAAGTGAGAAATATTTGAAAGTGAGCTTAATTAAATGAACATGTTATTTTATGTATGAAGGAGTTGAATGAAGAATGACTTACTTGTCCTTGAATCGAGAGCACGACGTGCCAATAAGTTGGAGCATCTACTTAGGCAAGACATCTCTGGATGAGAAGTCAATAAAATAATGTGCCTCTGCTGGCTGCAAGAAAATTACTAACGATGAAAGTTAGTGATGAAGAGCTAGATTCACTGTGAATTAAAGATAGATCTGTTGAGATGATGTATACCTCCGACTGATGCTACTCTACCACAATGATAGTAGTCTGTGGGTCATCTACTTTTATTGGCTCATCTTTACGAACCTATAAAAAAATTTAGTGAAATCTATTTCTTTTATCTCAAATTTAAAAGAAAGTAACTTAATACCTCTGCTGTCAGCTGCTCAGCCTGAGTGGAGGCCACCACATCACTTATTCTGTCCCGTGACTTCTTGTAAGTGTGTGTGAAGAGGGAAGAAATAGCTTTCCTCTTTCTCATCTGTCAAGCCTTTATACCATGCTCAATGATGCCTATTAAAGGATTCGCAACATCTTCATGTGCAGTGGAGTCCTCCACAAGAGCTTCCCCTATGGTGGACTCCATAGGGGCTTCCCTAGTGGAGGCTACCAGAGGGGCTTCCCAAGTGGAAGTATCCACAGGGGTAACAGTTGTCGTTGCCTCCACAGGAGACTCCCCTATGGTAGCCTCCATAGGGGAAGCTCCTATGGTAGCCTCCATAAGTGCTGCCCCTGTGACTGCCTCCTCAAGAGTTTCTCTTGTGGTCACCTCCACAGGAGCTTCCCCAACACTAGGGATGCTAGCACCCTGCTACCCAGCAAGAACCTCCTCGATAGCAGCACCCCACAAATCAATCCCATCTATTCTCTCTGTTATTGTTGCTTTAAAAGACGATATTGTATCTTTCAAGTCCCTGAAACTCGCAAGTATCCTCTCCACCGCAGAGTCTTCTATGGGGGTAGTAGCAGAGGGCAGGCTAGATGCACTGGATGGGGGAGAATATCAATGAGAGACATATGGAGATTCAATGGGGGTTGAACTCAGTGGACTTAGAATGGGACTGCTATCGGGCTCGACATGTGTTGTATGTTGGGCATGGGACAATGATTCAAGGAGCCAGGTCTCTTCTTCTAATATGTCCTCGAATGAAAGACAGACTTGTGTTAAACTGATAAGAAAATGTCATGACTTATAGCATAAACAAATACATTCTTATATGAACTAAGTGATATTATTATGTACCATATGATTTCCTCCCAAACCAGTGAAAGCATCATCTAGAAACTTTATTTTTGGCCATCGTAGTATACATGACTTTGCAGATGGAAATGGCTGCCTTATGATGCTTATGTGCTCAGCCGCCCAGATCTACAATAAATATTTATATAAATTAACTTCAATGCATAAAATAATACATAGCTGAAGATATAGAACATACCATAAGAAGAGTGACAAAGCCACTCATGTACCCGGGTGCCTTCTAGGTCTAAATCTTTGATGTAATACCATCAAATTATGAAACTAGAAAGGCCCAAATGGCTTTTGCCCAATTATATTCAGCAAATTTATCTATATCATCAGCGTAACCAATCAATTCCATGCCACCCTATAGTTGTGATATATAAAAAAAAGATTTGACAGCAGAAAACATATGTACAACTGCACAAATTAAGCTGCAGACAACGAGCTATCTGAATGCTCAACTTTATTCTTATAGTCCACTGAACTGAACTGCAACAGCGAGGATTTCTGCCATAAGACCTTCTCTCCTCTGTTTGGCATCCCTACAATTACTATAACTTCATCGGGAGTGATGCCCACCCAGAAAGAAAGCTTACTTCTCTATGTCCCAGCAAGACAAGATTAAGGTAATGACAATTGAGTCTTGTTGAATTCCGTGGAGTCTAATTAATTAAAGTAGATGAAACCTCTTTAAAATGTCAATGACTTCATCAGTAAAACGTGTTGTAATATTATTGAACACCATTCTAACGGTGGTAGGCCTGCATATCGAAGTTATCCTTTTCCCAGACATGATAAACTTCAAAATGAAAACTCAGTTAATGAGAGTTCATATGAAAATCACCCATAAAAACCAACCAATCACCCTCCAAATTGCTCCTAATGTAATGTAATGAACATATTTCCTCCAAACAGGCCAAAGAAACTAGAAAAAAAAAGTAAAATGCTCTGTACTCTCATGAGAGTACAGAGAGTACAGAGAGCACAGAGAGTACAGAGAGTTCAGATGAAAAAATCTCTCAAAAATCATCCAAATTGCTTCCAATGGGTAATGAACATAATCTCAATAACCAGGCCAAAAAAACTAAAAAAATGGCCAAAATCATCTATACTCTCAAGAGAGTAAGAGAGTACAGATGCAAAATAACTCTAAAAAACTAATCAATCAGCCTCCAAATTGTTCCTGATGGATTGTAATGAACATATTTCCTCCAAGCAGGCCAAAGAAAGTAGAAAAATATTAGCAAAATGCTCTGTATTCTCATGAGAGTAAAGAGAGTACAGAGAGTATAGAGAGTACAGATGCAAAACACCTCTAAAAATCACCAATCAGCCTCCAAATTATTTCTAATAAAATCTACTGAACATATTCCATCCAGACAGGCCAAAGAAAGTGAAAAAAATGAGCTAAATCCTCTGTACTCTCATAAGAGTATAGAGAGTACAGAGAATATAGAGAGTACAGATGCAGAACTCCCCTAAAAATAAGCAATCAGCCTCCAAATTATTCCTGATGGATTATAATGAATATATTTCCTCTAAATAAGCCAAAGAAACTAGAAACAAATGCCCAAAATCATCTGTACTCTCATGAGAGTACAAAGAGTACAGAGAGTTCAGATGAAAATCTCCCATAAAAATTAAACAAATAGCCACAAAATTACTTATAATAGAATGTAATGACCATATTCTCTCTATACAAGCAAAATAAACTAAAAAAATATGAGAAAATGTTCTATACTCTTATGAGAGTACAGAGAGTATAAATGCAAAAATCTCCTAATAACCATCCAAACAGCCTCCAAATTACTTTCAATGGAATGTAATGAACATAATCTCAACAACCAGGCCAAAAAAATTGGAAAAAATGGCCAAAATCATCTATACTCTCAAGAGAGTACAAATGTAAAATAACACTAAAAAACTAACCAAACAGCCTCCAAATTATTCCTAATAGATTGTAATGAACATATTTCCTCCAAACAGGCTAATGAAAGTGAAAAAATATTAGCAAAATTCTATGTACTCTCATGAGAGTATAGAAAGTACAGATGCAAAAATCCCCCAATAACCATCCAAACAGCCTCCAAATTGCTTCCAATGGAATGTAATGAACATAATCTCAACAACCAGACCAAAGAAACTGGGAAAAATAGCCAAAATTATCTGTACTCTCAAGAGAGTACAGAGAGTACAGATGTAAAATAACACAAAAAACCAACCAAATAGCCTCCAAATTATTCCTAATGGATTATAATGAACATATTTTCTCCAAACATGCCAAAGAAAGTGAAAAAATATTAGCAAAATGCTCTGTACTCTCATGAGAGTACAGAGAGTATGGATGAAAATCTCTCATAAAAATTAACCAAACAATCACAAAATTGCTTCTAATGGAATGTAATGATCATATTCTCTCCATATAGGCAAAATAAACTGAAAAAATATCAAAAAATGTTATGTACTCTCATGAGAGTACAGAGAGTACATATGCAAAATTCTCTCAAAAATCATCCAAACAGCCTACAAATTTCTTCCAATGGAATGTAATGAACATAATCTCGACAACTAGGCCAAAGAAACTGAAAAAAATGGCCAAAATTATCTGTACTATCAAGAGAGTACAGATAGTACAGATACAAAATAACACTAAAAAATCAACCAAATAACCTCCAAATTATTTCTAATGGATTGTAATGAACATATTTCCTCCAAACAGGCCAAAAAAACTAAAAAAAATGCCTAAAATCATCTGTACTCTCATGAGAGTACAGAGAGTACATATGCAAAAAAAACTCTAAAACCTAAGCAATCAGCCTTCAATCTGCTTCTAAAGCCATGTACTGAGCATACTAAACCCTAAAAATGGACAGAAGTATTTTAAAAAATTGCCAAAATTGGTTGTACTCTCCTAAGAGTATAAATAGTACACATGCAAAACTGAATCAAAGAATCATAAATCCTACAAACAAATTCTAATACCATCGACTGAACATATTATCCCTAAACAGGCCATAGAATTCATCATAAAACAGCACCAAACATCCTACCATGTGATATACTAAACATTTCACAAGGCTAAGCAGTTCAAAAATTTTGAAAATAATGGCGTGTACCATCATGATAGTACAGAGAGTAAACATGCAAAATATCTCCAAAAATTACTAAAACACGCCCCGTTCATTTAAAAGAATCAAATGTTCCAAAATGTTCACCTACTGGATGGTGAGAAGAACAAAGAAAACCCTAAATTCATTAAAATTACTATTGCACCACATCACCTCTCTTACTAATGGTTACTAGTTCAACCTACTGCAACTCAAAACTATAGCAACTCATCTAACCCCTTTCCTCCACAACCACCGGTGAGCCAGCCACACCTTTTAGAAACCTTCGGACAACCACCTCAAACCCCCTATGGGCCGATTCTCATAATTTATACTGCCATAATAAGCTTCTATCTCCGCATATCTCTTTAATAGTTTAATGCTCATTTTCAAATATTTTATAGTTTTTTATTAATAATACAAATTTTATATAAAAGAAGAATATTTAGAACACTTGTAATGTATATGAAGACTCTAAAATATGATTATTTAGAATGGAATACTAATATAGAGAAGAAGATTCTAAGATATATACAATTAATAGGAAGACTTTAGAGTAAACTTTTATGGAAAGAATTGTAATATTATAGAAGTCTTTAGATTTAGCTCTCATGCTTATAAATAGGCAATGTCATTGTGTTGTAAGTCAAGCCAAAAACTATTCAACAAATATTAGTAATGAAATTTCACATTATCTCCTCTTATTCTCCAATTCAAATTTTTTTGACATCACTCACTCAATAATTCTTCTCTCAAAAATTGCCAACATTTGGTATCAAACTTTTGTTCGATCGTTCATTGGGTGTTGTAGAAATCATTCAACCTATTTGCAATGGTTGACTCCAACCATTATTCCATTCATATTTCAATTTTCAACAGAGAAAACTATGATTTTTGGTCCATCAAAATGATGACATATTTTCGCTCTCAAATTTTATGGAAGATCATTGAAGTGGGATTTAATATTCTGGAAGATACATCAACTCTTTTAGCAAATTAAAAGAAGGCGTTTGGAGAGAATCAACAAAATATAACTCACAAGCATTATTTGCATTACAACAAGCATTGACTGATGACATCTTTTCATGAATCATGGGTATAATAATAACTAAATATGCACAAGACACATTACAAGAGGAGCTCCAAGGAACTAAAAAGGTACACACTATCAAGTTACGAAATCTCAAATGAGATTTTGAGAATATTAAAATTAAGAATAATGAGACGACAACAAACTATTATTCTAGGATCAAAGAAATAGTTAGTCAAATAAGAACCTATGGAGAAACAATTTTGATAAGAAAATAGTTGAAAATATACCAAATTTTTATTAAAAAAATATGATATAATAAATTATGCAATTAAAGAATTAAAGGATATAGAAACTTTATCACCAATAGTGCTAATGGGCTCTCTTGAAGCTCATGAAAAAAGATTGAATAGACGAGGTGAAAACCTTATAAAAAAATATCTTTCAATTTAAAGCATCCCAAGGTCTTCAGTTGTATTTACTATATCCACATACCACAAGAAAGGAGTAAGCTAGATGAGAAGCTAGAAAAAGGAATTTTCTTAGGGTATACTCAAGGATATCGAGTCAATAGCTCAAAAATAAAGAAGCTCGTCATCATATGAGATGTAAAATTTGATGAAGTTACTGCATACAATTAGAAGACAATGTTGAAAACAATGCTAACTTGTCACCATTATGACTCCAATAAGATGAAGAAATTAATCATCAACCGGGAGCAATAACTCAAGCACCTAAACAACAACTGGTTGAAGCTGCAGAGTCATCTCCAAAATCATTACCCAGAAGAACCAAATCTTTAGCAGAGATTTATGAGCATCATAATTTGGCAATCATGGAGCCAAAAATTTTTGAAGAAGCCTCAAAATAAGAAGTATGGAGAAAAAACTATGGAAGAAGAGATAAATATGATAGAAAAAAAAATATAAGAGCTAGTGAACTCTCCATATGAAAAAGAAGTAATCAAAGTTAAATAGGTCTACAAGATCAAGCTTAACTCAAATGGATCAAAACAAAAAAAAATCAAAGAAATGCTAATTGCTAAATGATACTCGCAATAAATTGGAGTTGACTATAATCAGGCATTTGCACTAGTTACTTGACTCAACACATTAAAGGGATTAATAACACTTTTAGCACAAAAAAAGTGGAAGATCTATCGATTGAATGAAAAGTCTGCATTCTTGAATGGTTACTTAAAATAAGAGACTTATGTAGAACAACCCTAGGGTTTGTAGTAAAATGATAAGAAAGCAAAGTCCTCAAGCTAAAGAAGCCTTTGTATAAGTTTAAAAAAAAAGCTTTAAGAGCCTGCTATAGCTGAATTGACAACTACTTCATAGTGAAAGACATTAGGAGGAGCAAAAGTGAGCCAATATTATACATTAAGAGTTGGGATATGTGCAAGTACTCTCATTATCTCTCTATATATAGATGATCTTATCTATACAAAAAACAACAAAAAGCTGATAGAAGATTTTTAAGAAAGACATGATGAAGACATTCGAGATGAACGATTTAGGTCTGATGCACTACTTTCTCGGGGTAGAAGTCAAAAAGAAGATGTAATCTTCATCTCACAAAACAAGTATATAAAAAAAAATTCTAAGGAAATTTAAGATGAATAATAGTTATAAGATAGTATCTATATCACTAGATAATTATGCACTAATGAAAGAACACACCATAAGTTGATAGTACTATTTATCGAAGCCTCATTGGAAGCTTACTTTGTCTAACAACTGCAAGATCATATGTTATGTGTGCAATAAATCTACGCTCAAGATTCATGCAAAGTCCAAGCCAAGTTCACCAAGGTGTAGCTAAGACCATGCTTAAATACCTATAAGGGATAAAGAATTATGACATTTGGTATGAGTCCACTCTTAACTCAAGACTACTTGGATATACTAACAATGATTATGTAGGATCAGTGGATAACATGAAGAGCATCTTAGGATATGCTTTCATAATAAGCTCTAGAATATTTTATTGAGCGTCAAAGAAGTAAGCAATAGTCTCATAGTCATTAGTTGAAGCAGAATATATTATAGCAGCCATGAATACAAGCTAAGCTATATGGATAAAATGCATACTCGAAGACATGGGTGTCCACAAGAAAGATCTATAGAAGTCTACTATGATAGCAAATCAACTATAGCTATGACCAAAAACCCAGTGTTTCATGACAAAACCAAACACATTAGCATCAAATATCATTTCATCAAAGAAGCTAAGAGCAACAAAGAGATTAAACTCAAGCATTGCAAAACTAAAGAACAATTAGTAGACATCTTTACAAAGAAACTTCCAAGAGGAAAGTTTGAGTTTTTACACAACATAATTAGAGTTTTCAAAATTCATATCAAGGAAAAGTGATAGTTTGATGCTCATTTCTAAATTATTTTAGAGTATTATATTAATAATACAAATTTTGTATAAAAGAAGAATACTCTTGAGCAGTTGTAATAAATATGATGACTCTAGAATATGGTTATTTAAAATGGAACATTAGTATTGAATTGAAGGTTCTAGGCTATGCAATAAATAGGAAAACTCTAATGTATACTTTTATAAAAAAGAATTGTAACTCACACCTATACAGGCAAGGTCATTGTGTTGTAAGCCAAGCTAAAAACTATTCAGCAAATACTAGTAATAAAATTTTCTATTCTCTCATCCTATTCTCCCATCCAAAATCCTTTGTCATTTCTCATTCAACAACCCTTCTTCTCCCAAAAAAATTTGCAACGCTCTCTAATTCTATCCCATTCCCTCTCTAGTCATCTTCTCTCTCTAAAAATAGTAAATAAAATATTTTGCTCAAGTGTCTTTTGATCTTATTGTCTCACCATCTTGAAACTATTATTGACCTTATACGAAGGTAAAAAAATAGAAGAATATATGTATCTGCTCGCATTGTTTTAACGTACTGGAGAAATGTGTTAAACTTTAAGTACTTATTTACATTGTTCCAACATGATGGAGAATCTCATTGGAAACCTAGGTACTCATTCGTGTTGTTCCAGTGTGACGAGGAAAACAGAATGATGAGTTCTTTTCATGCATGTTTTGAAGGCTTATGTACTCTTTATAAGTGCAGTAAGTACGAAGTCCTTACATGGGTGATTTTATATTTCTAAAAATTAGCCCTATGATGGGTGTGAGTAAATTTATTATAGAAGATAAGCTGAGTCCGAGATTTATTAGACCTTTTGAGGTGATCAGTAAAATTGGCCAATCTACTTACAGATTGTTACTACATGATAATATGTCAGATGTACATGATTTCTTTCACATATTTGTAATAAGGAAGTGTGTTATTAATGTTGATCATGAAGTTTTTGAAGATGAGATTGAGATGAGACCTAATTTAACTTATAGAGGATAGTTTTATCCAAATCTATTTAATAACTAGCTAAGTCTGAATGTCGAAAATGACATTTTCTAAAGAGGGGAGAATATGACAAGTGCTTCTACAGTAATTAGTTGAACCTATGATAACTTAATTTTTTTTAGATTGATAAGGCTTGCATATTTATATTATGTTTATTAATTCTTTACGAGTTTTGGAGTTAATTTAATGTATAGTTAATCACAGATTTTTTACAATTTTGATTAGATAGAATTTTGACAAGTCAAATTTTATCTTGTTGTATTCAATTAACTTTTCGGGATGTGTTTTATGTTCGATTTACAAACTGTCTTCACTATATTCTAGAGCATTCTTGATTTTATTTCAATCTTATTTTTATTTATTTTAATGAGCATCATAGGTAAAAAAATAAATAATTTCTTATTAGATTTATCTTCTTTATGATATATATATATATATATATATATATATATATATATATATATATATATATATATATGTGTGTGTGTGTGTGTGTGTGTGTGTGTGTGTGTGTGTGTATTTTGAAATTATCTAGCATCTGTTTTGCAAACTATTTTCACCAGTACGTTCTATACATGTTTTATTATTAATTGAATATTTCTCAAATTTTCTAAGAGTTATGGATCGCACAACTAAAATGAGTTTATATTAATTTTTTTATAAATTAAATAATTTTAATAATTACTATTATACCTTTTTTTATAAAAAATATTTATTTATTTTAAATAAATGTTAACTTCCATTATTAGATAAGCATTTTGGTTTCGCTTGTCCCAAATTTTGAGGAGTTAGAGAGAGAGTGGCAGAGGAAAGAGAGGAAGAGGAGAGAAAAACTTAGATTAAGAGGTCTTAAAGTTGATTTTGTCTATTGAGTAAGTTGAAAAATTTATCTAGCTCTAGATTGTCTACTATTTACCTACTTTAGATATTAAATTCATCACTTGTGTATATTTTTGATATTTTATTTAATAGGATTTCATTCAAAGTCAGATTTACAGAGATTTATAAAATTTTCATCATATAACTTTTGATATGTTGTAAAACAAACTGCACTAGACATATTGACGTAAAAAAAAAAAAATTTCACTGAGCGTTTTGTATTATATAGTATTTTATATACTTTTGTGAGTATATTGAACCTAATAAAAATTGTTATAAAATAAAAAAAAAACTTCAAAATATTATTTTGGACATTGTATGTAAATGTTTTTGTAAATTATGATTGTTGATGTATACACATAAATTTATCTATAATTTCTACTGTTAGTTATACCCACTAATATTTACAAATTTATACAACATATTTGATGATATATATATATATATATATATATATATATATATATATATATATATATATATATATATATATATATATATATATATATATATATATATATATATATATATATATATATATATATATATATGATCGTCAGAAAAATTAATGTCCAATAAAGGCATTTTTAAATCGATCTAATCATCGATTTAACTTACGGTCAAGCGGCCTCGATGACGAACATAACAAGCGTAGTGAAAGAATGACTCGGATCAACTATCGGGGCATGAAAATGGATCCCGATTCACCAAATGGTCACCAAACGACATATTTATAGTCGATCGGCGGCACGTCAAGGCGAATCCAACGAATCCAAGATCACCCAATTGACATCATTAAGGCACCCGGATCATCAAAAATCACCGTCCGATCGGGGATCGCCTGCCGTCATGGGAGTGGTTGGAGTTTTCCACAATTTACAAGGCCCAAAACTATAAATAGAGCCTCATTCTCACCAGGGCAAGAATTTGGCAAGAAAGCTCATCACCTTTCAAGAATAATTTCTAGAAAAGACTTCTCCTTGGAATTTGGAAGATCCGCGCTTTGAAACTACACTTTCAGAATATTGTTTCTTGTAATACCTTCTTCTCAACAGAAGCACTATCTTTGAACACATGAAAGTTCTGACAGGCAAGGCCTGGTTTCCTTAACGGTTTTCCACGATAACCCATGTGTTCATATCCCCGTGTGTTGGATAATTTTTGGGCTACGACGAAGATCTCGCATCTACCGGAATAAAATTCTCTAGCACGCAACAATATATATGATAAAAAAATAATATTCAATGCTTGTATATCAAAGTATACGTGTTAAAACTTAAAAGGAAAAAAGAAAGATAGAGAAGCGTAGGTGGCTGAATAACTATTTTTTATGTGCATTTAAGTAGAGTTATAAGAGTCTGTGCACCTGTAAAATTATTTATTTGTGTGTTTTATATGATGAAGCAAATGTGAACAAATGGAAGTATAACTGGAAGTGGAGATATGAGGCAAAATAAAAATATGAATAAGTGGAGGTATAAGTGTGAAGAAAAGGATATAAAATATTCTAAATAAAGAAATTAATTTTTATTTAATGCTATCTTTATTTTGAATATCATATTTCTTACACTATTGCTTGATGTATGCTTACGATCAACATTAGTTTGTATACTGACACTCTACTGAATAGACATAACATGTGACCCGTTGAAATGTTATTTTAATTATTTGAAGTACATTTATTATTTATAAAATGGTATTTTTGATAAATATTTTTTTTGTGTATCGAAAAATGTAGTAGATTTGAGTGGCCTACTAAGCTGTGATTGCCCTCTTTGATTTTATTTGCATGTATTATTTCAAGAAAGGGTAAGACTTAAATTGAATAGAGACTATTGGTACTATTGAGAGCCTAACTTTAGGTACATTGCTATTTTAGATCTATTCTTTTAACAATCATGATGATATACATATTTTGTTGGTGGAGGAATTTTAGCATGATTATTATGTATTTTTTTTATTATATAGTTGTGATATGATATAGGGTTGATTACTTTTATTTTATAATATTTTTATGATAGTAGTGGCTCTATGTTTGTGAAATTGAAGAAAAAGAAAAATCTTTCCAAATAGATCTTGAGTATTTAATCAGCTGTTACGGTCTCGATATAATGTGACTCGCCTTAATATGATGATTTTCATTGAGTCGGATCGTGATATACTCTACATTATCATAGGTGTTGTTACCAATGCTTCTCTAAAATTCTTTAAAATTTCCTCTAATGACATTACTTTTGTCTTAATAATATTTTCACTTTTTCTTGCAAGTGTTCTCCCACAAATTTACAATTCATGAAAATGCTAAAATGGGTGTGGAAACTAAGTTAGGTGCGAGGGCATACAAGCACTAGGATTTGTGCTGAAAGGCTAAGTAGAGTGTTTATGTGCTTATTTGGGCACCTAATCTAAGTTCCAAGTTAAGTGTCAAATCTAAGAATCTGGTCGAGATGCCGAGGTGTTCACTTCTCTATGAAAACTCTAAAAAGTCATATATATTGTCCAAGTCTTAAGACAAAGCACTTAAGCATTGGGTCTAGCACTTGGGCACTTGAGCTTTGGAACTATGGTTTGGGCTCAAGAGAGTTGTGCTTAGGCTTTTGGATAACTACAAAGATTCTTAACATGCATTTTTTGCATGGACAACCAAATTTACTTTTTCTTTGTATCTTGCACAGAAATCCATATTAATGGTTGTTTACTTGTATCAAGAATTATATTTAAATTATTATAATAAATTTCTCAAAATTAGTACAAATATATAAAAAATAAAAAATCTAATAAGGTAAAATCCAACAAAAATGACACCTATCACTCAAAACTCTGATGCATCTATAATGGACATATAGGAATCCTCTTCATCAACATTGTGCAATAATCACTTACCAAAAAAATTGAATGAAACTTAAAAGTTAACTTACAATACTTAGCATAACTAATACATCAAGAATAAAATACAATAATTTCTATGTTAATTACATTTTTATTCATTAATAATGGCAAGAACTTTTGCGCATCATTTTGCTGATTCCTTTTCTAATAAGATCATATTTATTAAATTGCTACTAATTTTCTCCATTACACCTCTAACTTTATATTTGATTTGAAATATGTTATCTTTATATAAATATATATGATTAAAATGATTATCTACATATATAATAAAGCATCTTAAATGAATCAATGTGCTATTAAATAATGAGACAAAAAATAAAATGACTGAATTATGATCAAATCATACTCAAACTTTGCTCAAATTATATTCAAATTTTTCTCAAAATCATGTTTGAATTATGCTTAAACTATGATATAATCATGTTAAAATCTTGCTTGAGCATAATTATAGCATGGTTTAAACATGGATTAAAAATGGATCAAGCATGATTTGAGTGATTCTTATCTAAATAAAGTTGGAGTTCTTTTCATTCAAAAAAAGTTTCAAGCATATTTTTCAATTATAAAATAAGATTCCTTCAACTATGACTATAATGTGACATACTATCATATTTTTCAAAAAGATTAAAATAAACATGATAAAAAAAATTGAATATTAACCTGAATCTAAATCGCTATGTTTACTTATCCTATGGTTTGGTCCCAATATAAATATTCCCACATAATTGATCGTATATTTATAAAATGAAAACTGCTCAACAAATTGCCAATACGCACAATTAAAGCGTAGAAGAGTAATTCAAGTTCTTCTGCAACCTACAAGTGCTTACACACGCTTACCTGAAAAATAATTCAGCGACCACATCCATTGAATATAACTATTCTTCAATATAAAACTCAACAGAAAACTGACACTCAGTATGTTCGTATTAACACTAATGGAGTCATAACATTTAGAGTTTAATGAAAAGAATTCAAATTATGAGATTTTTACACTCTTGAGAATAAATTTCAAAAAACTTGATCACAACTTGCTTCATCACCAAGTGTACCAAAGCTAAGCCGAATGGATCTAGAAGTTAAGATAAAAGATTCTGTAAGTAAAATGGTTCAAAATCACACCAAACAACATAATAATCATTAATTCAAACAAAATTACCTAGACCTTATTTCACCAAAACTTAGCTTAAAATTTGCTACAGATATAACTTGCCTATTTGTACAATAGAAATGTTGTAATTCTTAACAAGGACAAAACTGTTAGCCAAAACCAAAGCTACATGGGAAATAAATAAAACTAATTAGGCAAAACCAAAACTAACACATCAGGCAGAGAAAGTCCCTGGAGGAGACTGCGGTGATCCAGCCTCCAATAAGATGCTGCGGCTGCAATAAGATCTTGATGTGCTCGAAGAAGACATCAGACACCTGGCATCGCCGCTCTGAACTATGAGTTCATCATTTCTATGCATCCTTGATTTGCTAGCTCTTCTTTCAGTTCCTCCTCCATGTTCCATGACTCTTCCTGAATAGTCGTCTTGGACTGGGTCCAGGCACTCCATGAGCATCCTCAGCACCTGTTTGATTGATGGCCTCATCCGTCCTTCTCGGTGGGTGCACCATCGGACGATTTCAATCACTGCTTGAAGCTGCTTGAAGTCAAATGCATCAGCAATGTTCGGGTCCACTAGTTCATGTAGTCTAGCATCAGAGAATAGAAACTTCTGAGACCACTCGATGATGTTTTTGCCATCTTGTATTGCTCTCCTCCCCGTCACAAGTTCCAGTAGCAGCACACCGTAGCTGTAGATGTCACTCTTCTCCGTTAACTCTTGAGTGATCACATACTCTGGATCCATATAACCTGCAACAAAATTGTAATGTCAAACATGCATGACATCAATCACATTCTGCAGTTAAATCACAAAGAACAAAAAATTGATGCAGTCCAATTTAGTCTGCTGGTTGAGAGCTTAATCTTCCAACCAAGATATTTGATTTTGCAAAAAATGATCAATTTCAAATACTCTTACATGAAAATAGCAATTATGGAGTTCTGGTGAGGGTTAGAACTTGGAAGGGGATCAGGTTTAGTTAATTTTAGGAGTGGTTAAGACTTGTATGATGTAGGAATCATTTGTAGATTGGGGAGGGAGGATGTATCGATTTTGGAGAAGTTTAGAGCATAGTCTACAATGGCTCGTTTGGTTTTAGGGTTTTAGTGGGAGAAATATAAAACCTTGTGACCCCATTAGGATTTGCTTTAAGATTTGCAAGATGAGGGGAAATCAAAGAAATCCTCTTCGAATTGTGGTTTTATGACAAGTGGCTGATAGCTTAGGGAATGTACTAGGGTTATTATGGAGTTGTTGAGAAAAAGAGATGGACACGCCTAGGGTTGAAGGTGATGTGTTAGTCGAAAGGCCAAAGAAAGGAAATTATAAAAGAAAAGATAAATAGGAACTCATCAAAGCTCTCTTCGATATGAAACCATAAGCTGTCACCAGTCACAAACGAGCAATGGACAATTCATTCATTCATTGCATGCTTCAAAGAGTACAACAAAAAGAAATTACATAACAACTATTCTCGGAAGGTGAGTGGCTTTATTTACATGCAATCTTAATGAATCCCTTAAGATTGGAAGGCTAAGCACTTCTGGAATAATAGTCATGAATTCCATTACATGTTGCTTGCACAAGAAATAAGGGGTCAACCATAATTACTTCGGAAAGTATAATGGTGCTAGAAAATAATCATTAAAGTGCCATCTAAGCTTGATTAGGGTCCAAGCTTTGAAGTTTGTGAATGTTAATGATAATGATCTTCAATATTGACGTAATGGTCTAGCTTGTTATTTAGTCAATAGCTGATGTGCATGTGATTGTGTTGCATCAGTACACCAATCAACTTACATTTGAATCAAGTTAATTCAATTATTCATGATTTAAAAAATATTAATGTGATTATTAAAAAGGATCAGGCTTTATTATCATGAGCTTCGTATCTCCTTATTATAAGTATTTGTGTGACACCATATTATATAAAGAGATATCATAAGTTCAAATGATGTGATTTCCAAGCTCGAAGGTATTGATGAAGAAATTCAAATGACTAGATGAATCATGCTTGTGTTATACAATCAATCAAAGTTGTGCAAATGCAACATTTAAAACAAGAAGATAAGCATATTAAAGGTGTTTAATTAAGTCATCATTTGGATTGGATGAAAGTGTGCACACTATCCTTTGATATTATTGAAGGTGTTTAAGTCATCATTTGGGTTGGATGAGACACTACCCATCGATATTGAGGATCTTATAATGAATGGCTCAGAGATAAGTCAAAGAGCAGATCTAGATTTTTTCTTGTAATATTTCTATGAAGCTTGGATAATTGTAAATGTTGATAACGATTACTATAAAAAGGTGATCTCTCTCATAAGAAGTTTGCAAGCTTTGAGGGTTGCCTCAACATACCCTCTCTAACAGGGGTTCATTAACATGACAAACCACCTCTATTAGGGTTTCTTGGAGTGAGTGAAGAAAAAGATGTTTTTCTTTGGATTCTCTTAAGGATGATGGGATGATGGTTGCAGAATTTGAGCATTGATGAGTAGCAATAGCTAGGATTTAGCCATTTTGTCTTGGTGAGGTTACCTTCTATATTTAATGTTTCTTTTAGGCTGCTTATTATTTGAACTACAAAACTCGATGCTCTTATTTCATTTGTTCTCATTCACTTTAGTGTTTACTTTAAGACACATCATATTCGATCCTAAGATATTTTGCACTTGAATTTCTCATTGCAAAGAGATCCTTTATTTTTTAATAAAAAGAAACATCGAACTAACACAGTGCACTATCTTTATGAACTAGCATAAAAACTGCTCATCAGTAGATGCACATGCATATTAAAAGAGTTAGCTCACTCCTTGCATACAGTTAGCCAAAAGCCTTGGCCAAACTGACTCTTAGAGTATAGGGCCTTAAAATAAACCCTTGTCCCTCAAAATATGTGTGAGAAAAAAAAAATAAAAGGAATCTATTGATTAGGAGGGTTTTCCTTACAAGTACTTCAATTCGAAAGCCTTAGCCTATACTCTAAACACAAAATTAGTTCACTTCAAAACATCGATTCATCAAATATTACTTTGCTCAACATAAGGAGGGTTGACAAACTTTCTTGAGTTTTACTTTTAGAGACTTGGCTTGATCAATTTAGGAAGATATCCTTGGAGCACACATTTCTTAGGCATTAATTCACTAAAGTTAGTTCATCAAATTAAGGAGGGCGAGTATCACTCACACATTTCGCATGTTTCAATAATTATTTTTAATAATCCAAAGCCTTTGCCTTTTAAGGCACAAAAAAATGGGAATATTTGTCAATGATTCAATTTATAAATCTTCACCTTGGGATATAGGAATTACAAAAATATTTGTTAAAGAGTTGATGTAATATCGAAAAATTTAGAATTGCAAGCATTCATTTATCTACCTCTAACCTAATTAGACTAAGTCAATCAAATTGGTAAGTACAAATTAAGAGTTTACTCAAGCTTGGGCTGTCACACCAGGATGACACTTATGCTGATTGATCGAGTAATAACAGAATAAGATGACTTCGATTGGGATTCACCAACACGCTCCAACGGGTTGGAGCGTGTTGGTGGAATCAATATCATCATCATCTACTGACACTGACAGCATAAAGCATGAAGAACATCTATAAAGACATGTGAGAGTTAGGTATAGTTCTCGATCAAATAGACCAAAAAAAAGAATAAATGTGCCAAATGATTTGCCTTCATCTATAGGCTTGAGCTTTTGGGTTGAACATAGGTTTGACCATCCAACCAAATTTTGGTCCACACTCCCCAACAAGTGGATTTAAAGTTGATGGTTTGAATGAGATCGAGTAGATCATGTGGTTTGTGGCTCCTATGATTGATTCACATTCCTAAGTTCATAATGTAACATATTTGATAGTTTAGACTAAAAGGAATGATGGCTGATATGAAGAGTCCTCATGAAACACAAAACTATTGAGTTCAATCGCACATTCCCACATAAAATATTTAAAGATTTTGTGGTTATAGAAATATCATATGGTTGACTCTTACAATGGCTTAAATTTTTGGGCTGAAAATGAGATTGATTGTCAATGATGTAGAATTAACAAATTAAATCAACATAAGATAAAGATGTTAAAATTTGAGTGGAGCTGTTAAATTTAAAATGATATGTTATATAAATATTCATATTTAAATGAGTAAGACAAATCTTCATAATATTACTCTAGTTAGATTTTCAGCATTTGGTATCAATAGGAATCATTGGATAAAATTTGACTATAACAGACAGGATTATATAAGAAGTTGAATTCAGGTATAATGCAATTTGAAATTATGAATACAGTCATTGAAGTGTATTGTGAGCATTTCATAATTTAATAGAAAATTATAATGTTAGGTTGTATACTTGCATCAACAAGCACGGCATGAATCTGGCTTAAATACTGAGATGAGACTTATAATTGTTAAATTAAATTCAAATTTTTATAGGATTGATGTCTACCATTGTTTACTTATTGTGATTGTATTATGTATTACATTTAGACGTTTCTTTTATATTTTATTCAAATAAGATTGATTATTTGCACAACCTATTAATCATATTTTATTGACTTATAATGATTAAGATCCAAGTCAGAATTCTTAACGTTATTCCATATTACTATGCATGCTAGTAAATAATTCATTACAAGTACAGGTAAAGGTACAAATGAAATTAATGTATATGATAAGTAGGAAATATTATGAAAATTATTATAGGTAGACTATTTCATGATAACCTATGTATGTAAAAAATAATTATGAAAAAGGAAGCTTAAAATTTCTGACTCTTAGCATTCAAGTTGGATTATATCAATTGGTGTTAGAGGCTAGCTATTGATATGCAATGTTGGGATGACTAACCTTATCAACAATTTTGGCCGATAGATCGGGTGATTACTCTCATATTATGACAAAAGTTAAATCTATACAAATATAAATAATATTTCTTACAAGATAACTTAATTTATAATTAAACTGAAACTTTATAAACTAGAATACCTACATGCTCGATTATCTATGCTGATTACTGTTATATTTCATAGTATTGCAAACTACTATTCAATTCTTACAAATACAAACATGTATTTATTTATTGTTACATACATGTAAGTTTAAATTTTACATATACACTATTTCTTTTATCATGTATTCAATTTAATTTAGTATTACTCCTCTCAATGAGATGTTAGCTTATAATATTATACATTGAATTTCAGATAAAAATAAAGAGGATAATAACTAGACCGACCTTTTAACTTGTACATCTTCTGAGTGCACAATTTTAGAGGGGTATGTTTGCAATCGAAAAAATTAATAATAATAAATGAACCTCTGGTCCCCAGCATTGCAGCGCAGCAAATCCGGCCCCACTGCCCTTTAAGCTCTAGCCCAAAAAACACCAACCACTCCAACCAACAGCCATCTCCTTCAGCGATAACCATCCGAGGGAAGAGTGAGAGCGATTTGAAGAGCAAGAGCGGTTGATCAGAGAGAGGGAACGATTGAGAGCTAATGCATGTAAGAAGAGGAGGGCTGACCTTCGTCTACTTCATCTTCTTCTAACCTTTCTGACCACACTCCCTTCCATCTCTCTGTGCTGCGGACTCTACTGCAAGTTTTCCTTCGCTGCACGTTGTTCTTCTTACGCAAGGCAAGATTTCAAGTAAAACTCTAAACGAAATGCTTCATTTATACTGTTCGTAGCTATATAGGAAGAATCTTGAAGAATTCCACCGTTAATCTTGGATCGAGTGTGAAATGAAAATCCTTCCTTCGTCGATCTTAGATTCGGAGCAATGGCGAAGAACGCAATCGCATTAAAAAATAGATTTTAGGCATTGCCAAAAAAAAATGTTGAAAAAATTAAAGTTAAATCGAACTTTAACTCACTAAAATACAAGTTTAAAAGTTCAAGACCTTCGCCGTCAAATTTACTTCCGGCGTAAGATAAAAAAAATCCTTCGTCTGCAGATCTTAGATCTAAAACAAAGGAGAATAGTGCATTTTGCACTAAAATACTTTGAAATCTAGCATTGCTAAGTTATACGTTGCCAAAATTTGTAATAATTGTCAAATCATATAAGAAAATCATCTTAAAATGGAGTCGTCCGACTCGTAGCACCATAGCGCTGAGCTCTCGAAATTTTGAATGTTGGCTCCACTTACGTGTGCACTATTGTATGGCGTCGAGGTCGTGACCAACGCGAACAACCTGTAGCGTTGAGCACTCGGGTTTCAAAGTCAAAATGTCAAATTTGCAATGCCGCAGCGCTGTTATATGAGGCCGAGGAGTCGTAACTAGTGTCGTGGTGCTCCAACTCTGCCTTCTTGAGTTATAAGACCAATGTGTCCACTTGCAACACCGCAACACTACTTTGTTAGCACTGCCTTCTCTGATTTATCCATAAGTCCCAAACATCTAGTGTAGAGGCGTTGGGGGACTTTCCAGTGTCGAGGTGCTATCTTTTCAATCTAGTTTTTTTTAAGTTAAAAATTTTATTTGATTAAATTTGCAACTTATAATAAATATCTAGATTACAATTAAGTCCAGGGGATAGTTAACCAACACACAAAGAATATGAAATAAATTTTATTACAGAAATGAGCCAAATAAAAACTGCAATGGTATAAAAAAAAATAAAAATACAAATACAAATATAAATACAAAAAAGAGTAAAAAAAGACTATCATAGAATTCATAATCATCCTCTTCCTCTTCTTCTAGCTCCGGTGGGGTGCTAACATAGGGGTGATAGTGATGCACTGTAGGAAAAGGAACTTTACTTGAACCGGCATTAAAGTTGTAATTTTCAAACATTTGAATGAGTGATGAGTTGAACTCGTTCACGTAAGAAAATTGTTATTGCTATTGACCCATATGATAATCAAATTTCTTCTCTAGTTCCTACAGTTGCCGGCTGCTTTCGCCCACCATTTTCCTTAATTCTAAGACTTCTATTCTAATATCTTAGAGTTGATCAGTTAACTTGGAAGATTTGGATATGGACGGAGGAGCATGTGAGCTCTTTTCTACTTTCATTTTTGATCCAAACCCTTCAATTTTTCTTTTCGTCAGGGGAGCCCTTTATATAAGGACTTCTTCATCCAAGTCCCCTGCACACCAGCTGTCACGACCCGGCCCGGGAGCTTGGAATACCAAGGCGGAAACAGACGATCGGACGGATAAAAGAAAAACTTACATAACAATTCCAATCTTAAATAAAATCTCCAATCATACAAGTCAGAATTAAAGATATTAGGAAAATCATCCTAATTAAATGACTGATAAAAGGAAAATCATCCGTCTTAGAGTCACATGTCACAATTTATGAAGAAATTAGGAAAATCATCACAACTTGCAGTACAGGAAAAAGTCATAATCATATGAACATGCATTTCATCACAAGAAATTAAAGATATTTTTACCATAAATGTAAGAACATAATTACCCACTTTAATTTGCAATTTTCTCTTGAACCTCCTTTCCTTTAACGCTTCCTTCCTTAATTGAAATTCCTATAAAATCGAATATCAATTAAATCAATATTGGGAAGTAAATTATCTTATTTTTATTCATGTGATACCTACATATAGCTTTTATAAATTAATGCTCACATCCGTCAATATTCATTACCTATTTTCTAGGTTAAAATTAAATTTTTAATAATAATTATTATTATCATATTTAGTTAATTTAATTATTAAATTATGTACATACACAATATATTTCATTCTTCTCTATTCAAGGATTAATTTTCCTAATTTAACCTATTGCTGAAATTTATAAACCCTAAGTCAAAATTATGAACCCTAAGTTAAAATTATAAACCCTAAAATTAAACTTGAAATAGTACTAAATTAAAGCTAATAACATTAAAATAAATTTTCAATTAAACATATTTATTATATATACTCTTTCTTACCTCTCGGTTTGCAGAACGCGCATACTTGGGAGAGGCTCTCCTTCCCTCCCGTCGTCCGCTGGTTTCTTCTCTCTCTTCTTCTTGGTAGACACACCCTTGCGCTCTCCTCCTTCTTCCTCGACCGACGGCTGCAGACTAGATTTGGCACCCTCCTCTTCTTCTTCCACGACACATGAAGGGTTCACGCCTCCTCCTTTCTCCTTGGTCATCAGTCGTCCCAGACGCCTTGGTGAGTCTTCTCTTCTTCTCCTTCCTTTCTCCCTCTCTCGTGTTTTGAGAAACCCTCCCCCCTGGTTTCTTTTCTTTCTTTCATGCATTCAGCGGTTGCAAAATTTTCTTTTATTATTATTATTTTTTTCTCGGTTATTACACTAGCCACAACACATAAATAATAAATGTAAGAGAGGTAAACATAGCCTAGGCAGTACTACCCTTAAGCATATTATAAATTGAATTATAAATAATCTTTCTTATATCTATAGTAAAGTTCTTTTGAATCGCATAATTCAAAACTACTCTATCCTTAGTTACCACACCGATATTACCAATGGACATCAACTTAGCGAAAATAAAATAATCAAATTTCTTCTCTAGTTTCTACTGCCGCCGGCTGCTTTCGCCCACCATTTTCTTTAATTCTAAAGCTTCTCTTCTAATATCTTAGAGTTGATCAGTTAACGTCTTGGAAGATTTGGATATGGACTGAGGAGCGCGTAAGCTCTTTCCTACTTTCATTTTTGATCTAAACCCTTCAATCTTTCTTTTCATCAGGGGAGCCCTTTATATAAGGACTTCTTCATCCAAGTCCCCTGACACACCATCCATAACACATAAATAATAAATGAGAGAGAGGTAAACATAGCCTAGGTAGTACTATCCTTAAGCATATTATAAATTGAATTATAAATAATCTTTCTTATATCTATAATATTTTTTTTTTATCTTATATCTATAGTAAAGTTCTTTTGAATCGCATAATTCAAAACTACTTTATCCTTAGTTACCACACCAATATTACCAATGGACATCAACTTAGCAAAAATAAAATAATGACAATCATTAGCTTTGGCAGTTAGGCCGACGATAGAAAAATTGATAATATTTTCTTCCCGACATTTCAACTGAACATTTGCATTTTTAATAGTGAAAAAACTAAGAATTTCATTAAAATCATGATGATTATTGTAATAAAAAAGATATTAATCATATACAAAATTGATAATCTTTTCTTCCCATCGTTTCAACTGAAAATTGATAATCTTTTCTTCCGATCGTTTCAACTGAACATTTGCATTTCTAACAATGAGAAAACTAAGAATTTCATCAAAATCAGGATGATTATTGTAATAAGAAAATTAATAATCTTTTCTTTCCATCATTCAACTGAACATTTGCAATTCTAATAATGAGAAAACTAAGAATTTCATCAAAATTAAGATAATTATTGTAATAGGAAAGATATTAATCATATATATAATTTTATAATTTGTAATATATGTTAATGGTAGCACTATCAAAATATACCAATTTTTTCTTTATAAACACTTCATTGTCTTGGTGCTTCTTCGCGTTGACGAAGAACTTCCACGCCATAGGAATGACGCATGCTTTGCTATCGTAAGCAAAATGCTCCCAATCTCACTCATTAATGATCCTCTCTACGCTCCCATCGGGGTTGTGGAAGCTCCTCTCAGGAATGAGGTGCTTATAGAGGAGAGCATGTTGATACCTCGCATCAATGTCCACACTGACGAACCTGTCAGTGTCACTATAGAATGCCCTCTTCTTGCCCTTATGGATGATCTTGAGTGACATGTTTGTGGATCTACGGCGTAGGAAAAGCTAAGATGCAAGAACGGTCGAGAGAACAAAGGCTTTAGAATGAAAATTTTGACAATTTAAGAGTTCTATTTATAGACTAGACCCAACGCCAAGGCTACCTCTCAATTTTTGAGGTTTCTGACAAGCGTCGCGGCGCCCCACATGCAGCACCTAAGTGTCGATCAACCAATCAAGATGATCACTATGACGATCAAAGAGAGTAATTATTAATATCTATTACCATTAATTTCGTAATCAACTGAAATTGAAAAACGTGTCAGACATTGATGGAGCACCACGGTGCTGGTCAAAAAATTATCTTTTCTGTTAAATGTGCTTGCCAACCTGTTGACCTTTGAATGGATTTTTGACTAGCGCCGCTGCGCTACTTTGGTAACACTATGACGCTAGTCAAATAGCCAACCCATTTTATGTTATTCTTTTGTGACGCATCAGCGCAGCAACACTAGGTTTATAGCGCCGAAGCACTGCCCTCTCTAATTTTGACTTATATTTCTTCCTGACAGCGTTGGGGTGCTAGCTTACCCGCGCCGAGGTGTTGAGCTTTAAGCGTTGAAGTGCCAATTTCTCGGTGCCATGGCGCTGAACTCTTAGCGTTGCGGCGCTGCTTCTATAGCGCCGAGGTGTTGTACCCTAGAAATAAAAAAATAAAAAAAAAACTTCAAAAATTAAATCAAACGTCTTTCTATTCATCATGCGAACTTCCCTACAATTTATGACATTCTCAAGGGATACAAGTCCAATCCATATATTTTTCATGCAAACACACAAAATTAACATTCTCAAAAGATGTAAGCCTAATTCATATGTTCACCATGAGAACACACAAAAATCGCATTCCAAAGGGATGTAAGTCCAACCTAATTAGCATTCAAATGGATGTAAGCTCAGTCATCTGTTCGCAATGTGAATATCAATCAAAACACTAGCACTCCAATAGATATAAGCCCAGTATGTGATATGTTTGCCCTGCAAACTTCTCTAAAACAACTGACATTCCAAAAGAATGTAAGCCCAATCTATATATTTGTCATGCAAACTTCTAAAATATAACTGACTTTCCAATAAATGTAAGCTCAATCCTATGTTCATCATGCGAACTTCCTTACAATTTATGACATTCCCAAAAGATGTAAGTCAAATCCATATATTCGTCATGCGAACACACAAAATTGACATTCCAAAGAGATGTAAGTCCAATCCATATGTTCGTCATGCAAACACACAAAAATGGCATTTCAAAGAGATGTAAGTCCAACCTAATTTGCATTCTAATGGATGTAAGCTCAGTTGCTTGTTCACAATGTGAATATCAAGTAAAACACTGTCATTCCAATGGACATAAGCCCAGCATGTCATATGTTCGCCCTGCGAACTCCTTTAAAACAATTGGCATTCCAAAAGAATGTAAGTTCAATCTATATGTTCGTCATACGAACTTTTAAAATATAACTGGCTTTCTAATGGATGTAAGCCCAATCCTAAATTCACCATGCGAACTACCCTACAATTTATGGCATTCCCATGTGATGTAAGTCAAATTCATATGTTTGCCATGCGAACACACAATTAGCATTCCCAAAGGATGTAAGTACAATCCATATATTCATCATGCGAACACAAAAAATGACATTCCAATGGATGTAAACTCAGTCGCTTATTCGCAATGTGAATATCAATTAAAACACTGGCATTCAGATGGATATAAGCCCAGTATGTCATATGCTCGTCCTGTGAACTCCTCTAAAACAACTGGGATTCTCAAAAGATGTAAGTTCAATCTATACATTCGTCATGCGAATACACAAAAATCGACATTCCAAAGGGATATAAGTCCAACCTAAGATGGCATTCTAAAAGGATGTAAGTCCAACCTAAATGGTTTTCCAAAGAATGTAAGCCTAGTCCTATATTCGTCATGCAAACTTCCCTACAATTTGCGGCATTCCAAAGGGATATAAGTCCAATCTAACGGCTGTTGACCTACAACTATGTGTCATTTAAAATTAAATAAATGACATAGAGGTTAAATGCCATAATCACGATCGAAATTAATTAAATTCGATTTGATACGAAAATTCGACTTCATAATGCGTCGAAAGCATCAAAATTAATTAAATAGAAAATATCGAATCAATTAATGATCGATCCAAAAATTAAAATTAATTTTTAATGAAATATATTAGAAGTCGGAACTCCGTTCCTGAAATTGATCGCGTTGTCGCGTCAATTCTATCAAACAACGCCTTTCGAGACCGATTCGGCAAAGTGTGCGCGGACATCGGTCAATTCGAATGCGACGTCGCACAATTTAGACCTAACTTCACTCCGACGGCGTTGTCGACGACCTCAGATCCGCGAAATTGATCGCGTTCGTTCACGAAACAACTAATATTGTTATTAGGGTTTATTGCATAAAGTAAATCCATAAAATTTAATGTGAAATGATATTAATTTGCAATTGGATTAATAGGCCTTAATCTCTTAATCCCTATTAATCCCCTACCTAACCTCGTGCGCTTATTCTGTCGGCGGCGATGAAAAAAGCGTCGACCTAAAGGCGAAGCAGGCGTTGACCTCATTTTCACGATCCTTACTCTCATTCTCGACATTTCCCTCTCGCTTTTCCTGCTCTCGGTCTCCCGCTCTCGGCTGAAGCTCACGGCATTCCCTCTCTGCGTTCTCCTCCCCTTCTGCTCACGGTTCTCCTCTCCATGATTCGACTCTCCCTCTCTCGCTTCCTCGCTCATTTGAAACTTTAGCTCGTGGATTCGACTCTCCCCTCTTTGCTCTGGCGAACTCCCCCAGCTCCTTCTCTCTTTGAAGTTCACAGCATTTCCCCTCGTGCGATTTCCTCTTTCTCTTCTTTCCATCGGTCGAGGAAATCGAAACTTGAGGGTTAAGAACCCCAACCGAAACTCCTTTCCTCCTTTCCTCTTAGCATTGAGCCTCCGGGTTGTTTCTCTCACTAAGCTTGTTCTTATGCATTTGATTTTCTTTGGAAGTTAGGATTTTTGCTAAATATGCTATATCTTATGCTTGGGATTATGCCAAGAGTTTCCTTTAGGGATTTGGGATGATGTATGGCCCAAATCTCATTTTTTTTGGATTTTATGGTATTCATGCTTGCTGAAAATGCTTTGGGATAATGTATGGAACTTTTTTCTTTCTTGCTGTTTTCTCTTGTCCGTGGATGCCTACATTTTCTTTAGGAGCTTGCTGAAATTGGTTTTTACCTAAGGGAGGTTGAATCAAAATTTTTTTTAAGGGGTATGGGTAGCTACTTGCTATTTCCTATGAGTTTCATTTGCTTTGCCTCTTGCACATAAAATCTGAAATCAAGGAGAGATGGAGTTAAGATAGAAGTATGGGGATATGACAAGTTTAGATGTGTAGCCTAAATGTCATACTACTTGTTGTTCTTCTACGGATTACATGTCTCAATTGGCTTCAATTAGCTTCCTTTCGCTATGATACATGCTGAAATTCTTTTATTTAGTATGGGAATGATGCAATGCTTGCTGAAATTATTTTACCTAAGGGGAAATCCATTGATTGGCTTTTCTAAAGGGATAATGTATGCTGAAAATATTTTTACTAGAGAGAAATTGAATCGATTTGCTTCTAATGTGTATGATACATGCTGAAAGCATTTTTATGAAAGGGGAAAACTATTAGCTTGTTGTTTAGAGGCATAAGCATGCAGAAAATTATTTTTTGTGAAAGGGGAAAACTATTAGCTTGTTGTCTAGAGGTATGAAGCTTGCTGAAATTTATTTTCCTCTAATCAATCAATCATCTTGTTATTTAATGGGTAAAATACTTGCTGAAAATATTTTCCCTAAGGGGAATCAATCATTTTGTTATTTGATGAGTATAAGGCTTGCTAAACTTTCTTTCTTATAAGGGAGAAATCAATTAGCTTGCTGTTTGATGAGATATGATGCTGTTCTCCTATGAATTTCATGCTTCTACTTTGCTTCAATTTATTTCCTATGAAGGGAATTATATATATATCATGCCTCTTTCATATGCAAGTTGAAATCTGAAATTAAACAGAAAGGGATTTGGTTATACCACTTGCTATTATCTATGAGTTTCATTCTTGCATACTTGCATATGTGATATCTTATTAACAGGAAAATGCTAGCTATCAAAGTTTCAGCCGCGGTGTCTCAAGACACCACCCATGCACGCCTTTCTTGGCGTGGTGGGTGACTCGATCTCCGTAACCTGGGAGAGCGGAGGCTGTTGTAAACTTTGATAAGCACGGAGATAAGGATTCAGGTAAAATTCATCTTTATACTCTTGCATATGTGATATCTTATTAACAGGGAAATGCTATGCTATCAAAGTTTCAGCCGCGGTGTCTCACGACACCACCCATGCACGCCTTTCTTGGCGTGGTGGGCTCGATCTCATGGCAACCCTGGGAGGACGCTTTGATAAGCGAATAAGGATTCAGTAAAATTCATCGTTATACTCTTTTAATGCGGGAAATATGTTTGCTATAAGTACGTTCACATTGTTCCAATGCGGTGGGAAACATGGTAAGTATGTTCACGTTGTTCCGCGTGGCGAGCTGTTATGATAAATACTTGCTCGCGTTGTTCTGGCGAAATCTAATCTTGTGTTATCTGACCATCGCCTTTCTTGGCGTGGTGAGCAAAATAAACTTTCGGTAGGGTGTCTCACGACACTTACCATGCCTTTCTTGGCGTGGTGGGCTGGTCTCCGGCGATATCGCGGGGATGGCGAGGAGAAATTTTTCAATAAGAAAAAAGGAGTTGAAATGTGTCATATATAAATGCTTATACTTTAATTTCATATACGTGAATGCAAATTTATTGCTATCTTTATAAGTACGTTCACATTGTTCCAATCGGGGAAACTTGTGATAAGTACGTTCCGTTGTTCCAAGCGTGGCGAGGAAAATATGATAAGTCTTGCTGCGTTGTTCGCGTGGCAAGAAATCAATCTTACGCACCCATGCTTTCTTGGCGTGGTAGGATAAATTTTCGGTAGGTGTCTCACGACACCCGCACGCCTTTCTTGGCGTGGTGGGAGCAGTCTCCCGGCGACTATGGGATGGCGTGGAAGCGAAAATTTTGATAAATAAAAATGTGAAATGTCTAAGTATAAAAAAAAAAAAGGTACATGCATATGATTATTCATGCTTAGCTCATTCATCATACTATATGACAATTACAGTATGTTTACCTATGCTTAGCTTACGAATCTTCATAGCATATGATTACTCATTTAAAGTTCAAATTCATTTTACCTAAGTAGTGATTATGCCATATGAATAGGTGAGAAATGAAAATGTGACACTCAATGCATGGAAAGATACAAGTGCATGTCATATATCATTTAGAAAACAAATGGCAAGGGCTTCATGCTAAAATGCTTAAGTGAAATGATTGTTTGCATATTCAAAGTGTTATCTCATTTTATTCGGTTTGAATGCTCTTTAATATGCAAGATAAATGAAATCTATGACTTTATGAAGCAATGTTCTTTTTGCTTAACCATTTGATTCATGCAAATCTGGAAAGAATCAATTCAAACTCTACAAAATGCATGCTTGATTTGTTAAACGATACATGCTTGATGCAGGATAAGTGATTGAAAGAACCAAGTCTATATCGACAATCACTTAGTTTGCAATGCATTCATATTTTTTATAGAACAGACTCTCACTTGATACATGCAAGTATATGAAAGAGTCAATGCTTATAGATAAATCATACTTGACTCATGACAAATAGTTGAGAGAGTCAACTCGTGTCTTATAGTCTTATAGAACGACATTTACTTGATCTGACAAACACTTGAAATGGTCAAATTCGATTGACAAAAACAGTCTACATAATCCGGTTTGGTCTTGGTCCGGTAAAACCTAAAAATCCCATATCAAAACTCATGCATTCTGATAAAAAAACAAAACGAATCTTACACGGTTTGGTCTTGGACCGGGTCAACCTAACAAAATCCCATATCAAAACTCATGATTGCATTACAATCAAGTCAAATACAAAAGAACAGATGTTATACACTTCCCGGTTTGGTCTTCGGACCGGGTCCGGGTTAACAAAACCTAAAAATTCCGTATCAAAACTCATGCTTGCATTACAATCAAGTCAAAAAACAAAAGAACAGATGCTATTCTTCCCGGTTTGGTCTTGGTGGGGTAACAAAACCCAAAATGCCATATTGAAACTTAAACTTGCAAATTGAACTTACGTTTCAACTAGACATTTAATGTCCATACAACATTTTAAAAAAACAGATACTTGTATGTATGTTGAAGTGTTCAAACAATAGGGACATGTGCAAGTTAGGTATAAAACAAAAAAACAGATGTTACATCATCCCGGTTTGGTCTTCGGACCGGGTCCGGGTTAACAAAACTCAAAAATCAAAAATTGGCGCCTATATTTCAACATTAGACATCTTAATGTCCATGCAATTTTCAAAAGAGCGGATATTCATATGCATGTTGAAGTAATTATTAAGATAAATACAAGAACATATGCTACACTTCCCGGTTTGGTCTTCGGACCGGGTCCGGGTTAACAAAACTCAAAAAATCAAAATTTGACATCGAAACTCCAACTTAGACATTCTAATGTCCATACAATTCCCAAAGAACAGATATCCGTATGCATGTTGGAGTAAATATTATTAGTCAAATACAAACAGATCTTTACATCTTCCGGTTTGGTCTTGGAGTCCTAGGATTAACAAAACTTAAAAAATTTGATATTATAAAATTTCAAATTAATAATATCGATAAAGCTAATTACGTCATATATCTGAAGATATGAATCACGATATAAACAAATTCAAACTCTCGGGAAGAAAAGTCTGAGCCGATCCTTATATTGGCCCAGAGTGTGACGAGGTTTTGAAGGATTATCTTCTTGAGATAATGAATAGACCGATCCTGTAGAAAGCTGGGCCAGTAGACAATTATCGATTGATATTAAGGATCGAGAAGGGCAATTATCATTAAAAATTTCAATGATAAATGATCATATATTCAAATCTAAAATCAATCATAAAATGATCAAAATTCAAAGAAAATAACAAAATATAAATTAAAAAAAATGAAATGAATTATTTAAATTAAAATAAATAAATCCACCCTCCATGATTGTTTGTCTTGGGTGACAAATTAAGAAAACTTTGCTCGTAAGAGCCGTCAAATTAAATACATATCAACATTCACAAGCCCGTGGGGCGTGGCCCGTGTCCTCGCGTGGTTTCGTGATATGGCATAAATGGCGGTTCACGACTGACCCTGGTGGTGGTTAGCGATATGGCACCATTAAATTACGGTCCGACGCGGCCGTATGTTCCCCAGCGGCTTTGCTCTTTGATGAAATGTAGAATGTATTTGGTTGGGCAAAAGCCTATGTTAAAGGTAAACTTATATTTGTCCCCTTGAACAAACTCCACCCAGTCAGGACACGCGAGCAGTAACCCGTGTATTCGTGACAAGGATCCCCGGTCGGGTTGGGTACCTCCTCATTAGTGAGGGGATCGCGGCGCGGGATCGGAACCATGGGATCTAGGTCGTCGTCATCGTTCCCCAAAAGTTTCAAGTTAAAATAATAAATTTCATAAGTTCTAAGCTCCATCGCTGCGATTATATACTGTTATTTAACGATTCATTTATTAGAAAGTGCTCTCTCGGTATTGGGAGTAACTTATAGGGGCTTGCTTTATAGGAAACAGAACAGATATGAAAAGTTCTCACCAAATGATGAGGGCCGAAATCTCGGTAGTGTCTTATCTACTATTCATCGCCGAAATGTAATATCCCATTTAATTAATTCTAATTAAGTTTTGTTTAAATTAACTATTCTTGTAGCATTTCTTGTGATCCATTTTACTTAGCATGCTGTGGGATAAAACCACTGGTGGACGGTTAGATTTCTCCAGCGGCTTCTATTCACTTCCCCGCCAGCATTTCATTTCCTTGCGAGATCGAGAGCTCAGTTCGCCCCATCGAATTCCTTTTCATTCCCTCGACCGGTGTCGGCCGCTCGTTCCTGCCCGACCCGGCCGGTCGCTCACTGACCGAGCGCTCAGCCGTCCCTTCCCTCGGCATCGGCATCGTGAGCGTCGCCTCCACTACCGTACTGGCGTGCTTTGTGGAAATCGGCGTCGACTCGCTGGACTCGTCATTGCCTTCATCGCTCGGGGAAGCGCCGCCAGTATGTTAGACTGGGTTGGGAAAGTCCATGCTTAAGCTCGGTTTGAAATCCAGTGAACCGTCGGTTCGACTCCGTGAACCGATCGCTCGGCTAGAATTCTTTCTGGTGATCGGAAACTTAGGAAAGTTGTAAGTTGTTAATTTCTTTCCCTATCCCTTTTCTTTTAATTACTTGACCTTCTTGGCGTTGAAATCGTGTTTGAAGGGTTCGAACCGTTTTCTTGGGTGAGTGGTAGAATTATTGAGGGGATTTGGATTGGCGGTGTTTGCTAATTTTAGTTTATTGATTGAAGCGGTAATTAATAGTGGCGTTAGGAGATTTCTTTGGAGATTACTTTGGAGTACTCAGGTGTTTAGCTTTGAGGAGACATCAGTTTCAGGTAAGATTGCAAGATTTCAGGTTAAGTTACTTATGAATTTTCACGTATTAGAAGGATTTAGAAGAGTTATTTCATTATAGGTTGTGTACTCGAGGAGGGATCGGCATGCACATCCACGACTGACAGGTGAGACATTATTCTAATGTAAATTCGGTTTACATGCTATGTATGCCACTTGTTTCTCTTGTTTTGTATAAATTGTATGAATGACATGATTTACGTCATATTGAATGTCTTGTCATCTTGAATGTAAATACAAA
Source organism: Cymbidium sinense (assembly GCA_021442155.1). Classification (NCBI taxonomy): domain Eukaryota; kingdom Viridiplantae; phylum Streptophyta; class Magnoliopsida; order Asparagales; family Orchidaceae; genus Cymbidium; species Cymbidium sinense. The sequence goes on from CM038217.1 coordinate 55,021,682, forward strand.
TGTTTAGTATTTGACACTTGCATGGATTAGTTTGTAGCATCATTGAGCATATAGAAATGTTTTACATGTTAAATCACGATGTGATAAACAGGAAATGTCGGAAAATTGTGATAGGAAAGGCTATCTGACGGGATCTGCCTTGAATAGCAAAGTTCCGGAAGTGATTAGGATCTTAGTATCCCGACTCAGCATTTTGAGGTTGGTGTCGTTAAGTTTGTCCAAGTGTCGAGATTAGGTATGTAGAGTATGGTTCGAGCCACCTACTGACTTGTTTTAGTAAACGTGGTGGCATTATGAATGAAAGTCACTAAGCAATTATAAATGACATTTCTAGAAAATGAAAATGATTTGATATAGAGCGGCGAAATGAAAATCTTGTTCCTTGACATTGATTGATCTGATTATGAACTTTCTGACATTATTGATTACATTGTTACATTTACACACTTACGACATATTGTTGATTCTGATGTACATTAATGCAGTATAGTTTTCTGATTTACCGACTTGCAAATTTACATATACATGCGCGTTTGCTCTCTTGCTTTATCTTGAGCTTGTTTTAGCACTCTTGTCTCATAAGCTTTTAACTTATGATATTCTTGTTGAAAATTTCGGAAAAAATTTGGGTAGAAGCTAGTCTGTTTTGTTGAATTGTATAGTTTTGGGAAGCTTAAAGGCTTTTTGGGTACGTACAAATTAAATGTCTTTAGCTGCTCTGTATTTATTTAAAGATTTCATGCTTCCAGTATTTGTGTTATGAATTAAGTAGTATATGAATTGTAAATAGTTTAGTGATGATTTGATTAGATACACCTTTCACTTGCTGGTTCGATGCGCGGTGGAGCGATTGAAATCTGTAATCGTCAATCGTCACATTCTGTTACCGGGTTGACCACAGGATAAGGGGTCATCTGGGGTGTGACATGAAATTATCACCGACACTTAAACAACTCTTTCCTTTTTCCAAAAGATGTCGGTGGCGAATTTTCGGATCCCACAACGACTTTCTAATAGATGTTAAGTCCACCTATGTTGCAATGCAAGCACAATATAAACCAACTTGCACCATAACACTTATAGACTCCGGATATCTAAGATGATGCAATCCATGACTGCTAATCAGACTCCCTGAACATTACGGCTCCTGATGTTGGTAGATTGGAATAATGGCGATCTTGAGATGAAGGAATCATGGGATCTTGATCGGGACAACCCTCCTATTTGCCTTAGACGATCATCCACATCACACCACTAGACAGCGATTCATATCAGAAAGATATGCTTATTTTCAACCTTAATCGAGAGTGCTCTCTTACTGCGATAAGAGAGGTACTTAACTATGAATGCTTGCATTTATAGGAAGTAGAACCTAGATCTAAATAAATTCTAATATGATGTTAGGGGAAATCTGATTGAATATATATATATATATATATATCAATCTATCTACCTTATGAAAAACGAACTCCTCGACCATCCCTGAAAAGAGGCACGGAGAGCTTTAAGAACATTTTTCCTAAGCGATCAGGGCATAAAGTCTTTTTGGGATACGTATAATTTTATGTTTTGACAGTTTTAATTGCTCTGTGCTTATGTTAGAATTTGAAGTTACACGCTTCCCAGTTATGTCATTTAAATATGAAAAAATCGCTAAAAAAATTCAAAATATAAGAATTTGTTCATGATGACATGTTGAGATTCAATTTTCACACACTTATGCCGAATCCGTACATGTCAAGTTGGCGGAAGTTGCCTTTGACTGAGTCGTCCTATTCTGTTACATCTCAGATTTCCCTGAGAAAAGGGAGTCATTTGGAGTGTGACAAACCAGAACTCAACAAACCATCCACCACTTTTGCGAATGAATGAGGGGTGAAAGCAATATTTAAAGAATCTTATAAAATGATCAAATCAACCAAAACAAGGGTGACGACAATGGCATGGAGGGAACCAACACAAGCCTAAACCTGGCAAGAAAAAAGATGGCTTAGCAAGAGTTAGGAGAGAAAAAAAATGAAAAAGCTAAGAGAATGAAGAATATCTAGAATGAGGAATAGTGAACATTGTTCAAAAGGGAGAGTGGCGAATGAAAAGAGAAAAATTGTCAGGTTGTAGTCTTAAATAAATCGACAATAACTACTAAAGGAAAACACTCGGGGTATAATGCCTAGTTTAGAGGCACGAGCAAAGATCCCCATGTGCATGCGTGGGAACGAGGAATCCAATGTCAGCAATGGAGTCACTTGTGGTAGCAGAGCCAAGGGAATGCATGATGGATGCATGCATCTGCAAGGATGATGAGATGGTGGTAAGTAGCAGAGCCTCTTGCGGGAGGACAATCTGCACATGGAGCCTCACATGAAGATGCAGCAAAGACATGTAGCCTAGACCATCTCGGGATTTATTTCTTTAAGCTAATTGAGACATCTAGGTTTACTTACAAAATTTATTTAATATGTTTAATGATGTTGGTAGATTAAGAAAGCATCAATTTCATTTCATAGTTATAAGTGCGAAGATTATTTTTTTCTTTAATTAGTTAGAATATACAAGCATGGTATATTAGATTTGACCTATGGTAAGAAGGTAGAGGTAGACCTAAGAAGACTTATAGTATAAAAAATGATCTTATTTCATTAGAATTAAATGGGAATTTGACACTTAATAGGATACAATGGAGTAGAAGGATTCATGTAGCCGACCCCACGTAGTACGATAAAGTCTTGTTGTTATTGTTGTTAGATTACAAGCATGGTTTGTAAAAAATCATTTAAATGTACAAACAGATCTCAGAAGACTATTCTTAAAACTAACAAAAATATTTCAGCCAGATAAAATTAAAGTACTTACCAGGAGTTCCACGAATATCAGTGTTCACTGGTTCAAAACTTATAGTTCCACTTCTTGAAGCATGTGCAAGACCAAAATCTGCAACCTACAAAGAAGAAAGATTGTCAGAGGTGCATGAAACTAATTAATGATAATATAAAATATCACGTCAGCAATTAGCCTGTTCACCTTTGCCACAAAGCTCCCATCCAAAAGAATATTGCTCGACTTTATGTCTCTGTGACAAAGAGGAGGATTGCAATAGAAATGGAGGTACTCCTGCATCATATCAGACTTTCGGTCTAAGTGCCATAAAAAAATGAGGAAAGTTGACACAATAATAAATATTTTTCTAAAGCCTTAATGAATGAAACATAGAATGAATTCGTAATTTGAATTAAGAAGTCAATCTTAAATAGGATACAAGTATAGAATCAAATATACATAATGCAATATTTATTATAAAAGTTGGAATTGATTTGCAATGCATATAATAAGATTTTACCAGTGCATTGGCAACATCGATAGCAACTTGTAATCTAGTATGCCAGCTCAAAGGAGCTCTCTTAGGAGCTGCATAGATATATAGTTTAGGCCATTAGACAAGCGGTATTGTGATTTTCAATAATAACAAAGAAATAGTAACAAGCCATGAAGATCATTATATTACCATGAAGATGATCCTTCAAGCAACCATTTTCCATATATTCATACACGAGAAATCTTATAAGAGAAAAGCATAAAAAGGGAAACTGTTAATAAAATGTGTAGTTTTGACAAATTCATGAAAAAGCCAACCGAAAAAAGAGAAGGAATTACAGCAATCACCTCTCATTTCTATCTATGCAAAAGCCTCTGAGAGCAACAAGATGGCGATGATGCAACCGAGCAAGCAGCTCCATTTCTCGGCAAAATTCCTCCTCACCTTGCTTTGAAATTTTGTTCATCCGCTTAACAGCGCCTATGGTCCCATCACTGAACTGAGCTTTGTAGACTGTTCCAAAACCACCTTTTCCTATGATGGTGCTGAAATTATCTGTTGCTTTCATTGTCTCTTTGTAACTAAACCGTTGGAACATGGGAGATGGGCCTACAAAATAATCAGTTAGACTGCGAAGTTTAAGATTACCTAATCATATAACAGTGCCACTTCAAAATATTCTTCAAAGATGCCAAGTTAAGGCTGAGTCAACCCTCGCAGCCTAGACCAGTCTCTAAAAGCAATGCACTACCAAGAAAGCTATATGATAGAAAGGTTCACTTGAATTGACAAAAGTCATGATAAATAGACTTTCTCAAGAGAAGTATAAAATGAGGACAGGAAAAATGAAAGAACCACAAATAAAAGGGTTTATAAAAAACCATTTCTCGTCCAACATAATTGTACAGAATCTGAGCTACCCAGAAAAGATAGTGTTTCAGATGAACCAAGGCTTACAAAAGTTCTATAACAAAGAAAGTTTAAGTTCATTTTTATCTTCTCAATAGATGTTATGAGTTTTGATATGCCCCAGCTAAATTACTAACTATGGATTAGCCCTGACAGTTTGATCAAGGGTTATATTTCATGCTTCCTCAAAATATGTAATACCTCTCCAATCAAGTCAAATCAAAAATAATCTTAAGGCTTCAATTGGAATCTAACTATTCAAATAAGATCCATCTCCAACATTAATCTCAAAGCCCAAAGCTTCAAACTATCCATCGAGTACCCCAAAGGATGTGATGGTATAGCACTAATAAAGAAGGTTAAGTATTGTTATCCGAAATCTTGGTCAACTGAATCAAAATGTTATCAATCAAAGGGTGGAAGACATAAATCTTTGAAGAAAAGTGGTCCCCTTATCAATTGTTCATCTCATCAAAATGCCAAATTACTATTACACCCCATTTTGACCTTCTTTTTCAATTAAACATTGGATGTACCAAAAGCAGGTACTCTTTTTAGGCACATTCTCCACTTGTACCCATCTTGCCTTTATCAATCAAGATCGAGTAGGTAAACAATTAATCCTTTTAAGTCATCACAATACATTATCTATACTTTCATGATCATCCAAATAAATTCATCAGAGTAATAATACAGAAGCACGCATAATTTAAATAGTCAAAATAACTTACAAAGCTTTTGATAAACTCATAAAATTTATACATATCAAAAGTAATCTTTAATTTACATCATGAATATCTTTATTTTAGCAAATACTACACACTAGAGATAAAACCTTAAGATTCAAGATAAAAATTGGGTCACTTGATTAAGGCTCTGCTCCTTTTCCTTGCATAAAATGATAATCAACATAATATCTAATGAACTAAAAAATTCAATAGGATAAACAACTATAATACAAGATTCAAAATACAAGAATAGGAAATAATACTATATATGCTGGTCTTTCAAACTAGCAAGAAATATCTTCTCAATAGATGCTATGAGTTTTGATATGCCCCAGCTAAATTACTAACTATGGATTAGCCCTGACAGTTTGATCAAGGGTTATATTTCATGCTTCCTCAAAATATGTAATACCTCTCCAATCAAGTCAAATCAAAAATAATCTTAAGGCTTCAATTGGAATCTAACTATTCAAATAAGATCCATCTCCAACATTAATCTCAAAGCCCAAAGCTTCAAACTATCCATCGAGTACCCCAAAGGATGTGATATGCCCCAGCTAAATTACTAACTAGGATTAGCCCTGACAGTTTGATCAAGGGTTATATTTCATGCTTCCTCAAAATATGTAATACCTCTCCAATCAAGTCAAATCAAAAATAATCTTAAGGCTTCAATTGGAATCTAACTATTCAAATAAGATCCATCTCCAACATTAATCTCAAAGCCCAAAGCTTCAAACTATCCATCGAGTACCCCAAAGGATGTGATGGTATAGCACTAATAAAGAAGGTTAAGTATTGTTATCCGAAATCTTGGTCAACTGAATCAAAATGTTATCAATCAAAGGGTGGAAGACATAAATCTTTGAAGAAAAGTGGTCCCCTTATCAATTGTTCATCTCATCAAAATGCCAAATTACTATTACACCCCATTTTGACCTTCTTTTTCAATTAAACATTGGATGTACCAAAAGCAGGTACTCTTTTTAGGCACATTCTCCACTTGTACCCATCTTGCCTTCATTAATCAAGATCGAGTAGGTAAACAATTAATCTTTTTAAGTCATCACAATACATTATCTATACTTTCATGATCATCCAAATAAATTCATCAGAGTAATAATACAGAAGCACGCATAATTTAAATAGTCAAAATAACTTACAAGGCTTTTGATAAACTCATAAAATTTATACATATCAAAAGTAATCTTTAATTTACATCATGAATATCTTTATTTTAGCAAATACTACACACTAGATATAAAACCTTAAGATTCAAGATAAAAATTGGGTCACTTAATTAAGGCTCTGCTCCTTTTCCTTGCATAAAATGATAATCAACATAATATCTAATGAACTAAAAAATTCAATAGGATAAACAACTATAATACAAGATTCAAAATACAAGAATAGGAAATAATACTATATATGCTGGTCTTTCAAACTAGCAAGAAATATCATAGGTACTATTGTGTGCATTAATTTTAAAAGAATAAAAATATCATGAGTAAATGAAAATTATAAATAGTAAGTATATCTATCTACAAAAATAAATTGCATCAATTATATGTCAAAATTTTAATATACTATGATATTCACTAATTATGAAATTACTTGATTTTCTTTTCATTTCTTTCCCTTTTATTTACTATCATAGTCTTAAAATTACCATGTAATGTCTATAAGTTTTAATACATTCATAGCATTTTGTTATGACCTAGCTCATCAGTTAACTATTTATTAATGACCTCTCACTTTAAAGGTGGACTGCAATGTATCAATTTTTAAAAGATAAAGTTGGGATCCCCTTTTGGCCATTATTGAGGCTTACATCATCATTTTTTTCACCTCTCCCTAACAAATCATCATCATTCATCGACCTATCCCACATGATATCACATTTTTCTAAGCTACTTTTATTTTCAACATCATTATCTATTTTTTTAAATATTTTACATATCTATGAATTTATTAAAAAATCATCATGCATCTACATGTACCAAGAAAATATGATATAATAAAACTTATGTCTAAGTATTTACTATACATCATACTATGGAATATTTCTAATTCTTTAATAATATACATATTATGAAATTGCTTAAAATATGTGATTGTATAAAAATAATATAGTAATTTTATTAGTAAACATCAGGTGCTAATAATATGCTCAATGCAAAGAACATTATATAAACCATTGGATGTATTATTTCCTATATTAGAGAACTAGCATCTCACCTCAATTATAGGATTGTCTTTGGAATGAACATTCATATTTCCACCTCCCCAATGTCTTGTTCTTTCTTAAGCAGTCTAAAAATAATGATTTTCTAGATTATTAGATTTAAGGAAAAAAATATGAAAAATTAATTTTTACTTACAAAAATCAACTCAATTTATAAATGAAAGGAGAAAAATTAGATTACTTATAGAAAGTCCTAGCTTTTCCCTTTTTTTTCTACATCTGAGTATTTAATGAACGTAATGAAATATTTTTAATCTTTCAGTAATATAAATATCATAAAACTGCTTAAAACATTTGATTTTATAAAAACAATACAATAATTTTATTAATAAATATTAGATGCTAATAGTATGCTTAATGTGAAAAAATTATATAAATCATTGGATGTATTGCTTCTTGTATTAGACATTATCTCACATCAATTATAAGATCTTCAAGATAAACCTCCCTATTTCTGTCTCCCCAATGTCCTGTTCTTTTATAAGCAATTTAAAAATAATGGCTTCCTAGATTATTAGAATTAAAGAAAAATATGACAAATTAGGTTTTTGCCTAAAAAAATCAACTCGATTTGTAGAGGAAAGAAGAAAAATTGAATTCCTTGTCTAAATTCCTAGCTTCCCCTTTTATCTTCTTCTTTTCCTATTCTTCCTTTCTTCTCCTTCTCCTTCTCTTTTCTTCTCCTTCTTCATCTTTTTGTTCTTCTTCCCTTCTCTGTTCCTAGCCTACCCAAGCCTCACGCCCTAAGCCTTACGCCATAGCAATGATCTAATAAGGATAGGAAAATTTAAATAAATAAGAATAAAACAAGAATATTCTTAAAATAGTCAATTACCTAAATAAATAATAATTACTATTATACTTAGATATTCATTCATACATACATACATACATACATACATATATATATATATATATCAAAATAATTAAAATTAAATGCTAAATTTTATAAAAATAGGTTTGATCATTTTCAAAATATGCAAAAAGTGTAGTATAATTTTAAGCATTACAATTCTCCCCTCAACAAAATTTCATCCTCAAAATTTCTTTCTTCAATTATCACTCAAATAAATAAATAAAATTCTATTTCATATCTTATTATCTTTCTGAGATTACTTCTCTTTCAAATCTATGCCTTCATTTTTTCTTTTATATTGAAAATTTATCTATTTCTTAGCTTCTTAAAATCAATATTTAAAATTCCTTCATATTCTTTAATATAAGTCAGATCATTCCACACTTTAATTTATTTCAGTGTAATTCCATGATTTGCATCGGAAACTCATTTTCTCATCATTGACACATGAAAATTATTGTAAATATCTAACAATCGGGTGGTAATGCTAACATGTAAGCAATCTTACTAATCTTCTCCATGATTTCAAATGATAATATATCTAGAGCTCAACCTTGACCAAATCTAGCAATACCTTTCAAAGGTCTAACCTTCAAAAATACAAAATCACCAACTTCAATTCCACCATTCAATGCTTGGGTCATATTACTTCTGTTGACAATCTTGAGCAACTCTTAATATATATTTGGTTAATCTGACTTTCTTCATCACATCATCAACTAACTCTAAACTTATCAAATGTCTTTCTCCTACTTCAACTGAGTTTAATGCAATTTTGTACTTTCATAACGGTATTTTATAAGATGTCATTTTTATACTTGATTAATAACTATTAATATAGGCAAATCCGATCCTTAGAATGTGATTCTCACAATAACTTTCTCTAAAATTCAAAAGACATAATCTTAACAATGTATTAGCACCTGAATAGTCCTTTCAGATTAGCCATCAATTTGTAAATGAAATACTATATTGAAATGTATTTTGGTTCCCAAACTTTCATGTATGCCTTTCCATAGCCTAGATGTAAATCATCCATCTCATTCTTTCACATTACTATCGGAATGTCATACATTATAACAATTTCTTTCATATATATAATTTGGCTAACTTATCAACTAAATTTTTCTGCTTAATATGCAAAAAAGTGAGCAAACTTAATTAATCAACCAATTATCTCCCAAATGCTATCATGGCCCTACTTGGATTTGAAAAATTTTATAACAAAACTCATTACAATAACTTTCCAATTTCACTCAAGAATAGGCGATGACTGTAGCAATTCACTGGATCTTTAATGTTCAACCTTCACAAGCTTTACACTTAAATACATACTTAACAATATATTTCTTCATATTTGGCCACCAAACTATTACTTTCAAATCTGTATTGTATATCTAAGGCATACCTCAAACCAAATAACTCATCATAATGCACCAATCTAAGTTGATTGACACCTTGATGAAGCCAACTTGCAGTAGCACTCATCCCACATTTAGTCATCAATCCCTCAATGACTGGACTCACAACTAAGATAAACTTAAGGTCTGTTTTGGATAGTTGTAGCAATATAAAAATACAATAGTGGAACTGCTGTAGAAAAAGCAACTGTCTAAGAAACTGCGTTGGATATTATACTTTTTTATTTTAAAAGGTCAAATTGAAGCTTTTTGAAATCCAGCACACTTTACCAAATTATGTTGAAAAACATAGCTTTCCCACCACAGATTATTCAAAATGTATTTTTACAACGACACTGATGGTGCGGTTCGGACCACACCACAAGAAAACGCCACTCCAAACACAGCCTTAGTCAACTCGTTGACCGAGATCGCCTAGCATCCCAAGCAAATGACCTCGACAAGTAAACTTGCTAGCTACTTGTTCATAGCACAACTCGGCAAAAACTCAATCAATGAGCTAGCACCATATTCAAAACTGGGCGAGTTGATTCACATAAGAGGTTACATCATTCTTAAGCCGCACCCTCTGCTACACTAGATCATTGTACATGTGTGATGTAGAACATCAAAGGAGGAAAAGCCCTATCACGAGGTCCCAAAAGCTTAAACTTATGAGGACTTTTATTTACTTTATGTGTTGTGATATTTTATATTTATCTCCCATGTGTTGTATTATACAGTACTGGATGTGTTTGATCATGTTTAAGTGTTGTATGAAAGTTATGATTGAAATCATGTAAGTTCACGTGTTAATATGTATGGGTGTCAGTCTAGCGCCTAGACACTAGTCTTCTGGCGTCATGACACTGCATTCCAAGGTATTTAGCATTTGGAGACAGAGAAGCCAACGCCTTGGCTCTGGCCTGTGGCGTCGTGCGCCATGTAGCGACTTGGCTCTACAAAATGACAGGTTCCGACTTTTTTTCAATTTTCAGTAAATGGACAAATTCCTTGGAGTATTGTACTTATATAAACTCTTATTCTAACCTAATGAAAACTTTAGACTTATTTTTGTGTGGAAAACTTGAGTGTAGACTTTTTGGTTGGAGCTTAGTGACCGGTCGTCCGGAGGATTTGATGATCCTTCACTACAGTTCTACTTAGGTGAGTAGACCATCTTCATATCCCTTCCAATTTGGTGTGTGAAAAATCTTGAAGCATTTCTTCATCATCCATCCGTTGCGATGTCTATCAATTTTGGTATCACAGCCATGGCGTTGCATTCCGAAGTATTTAGTATTTGAAAATAGAGAAGCCAGCGCCTTGACTCTAGCCTATGACATCGTGGCGCTAGATTGTAGCGCATTGGCGCCGTGAAACGATAGGTTCCGACTTTTTTTAATTTTTCAGTAATTTTCTCCTAAGGGACACACCCCTTGGAATACTGTACTTATATAAACTATTATTCTGACCTAATGGAGACTTTATACTTGTTTTTATGTAAAAAACTTGATTGAAAACTCTTTGGTTGGAGCTTAGTGGCCGACCATTCGGAGGATTTGGTGATCCTTCGTTGTAGTTCTACTTAGGTCAATAGAACATTTTCGCATCTCTTCTACTTCGGTAAGTGGAAGACCTTGAAATATTTCTTCTTCCTCCATCCGCAATAACGCCCTCTCTACAATGCTCCATCAATGTGTCTATATCTAAGAAATCTCAAGTGTTGATATATTTTATTTATTTTGTATGGTGTAGCCATTCATGTAACTGAAGTATATTGAGTACTTTTTGTTTCTTTTTTAAGATTACAAGAGCTATTTTGATTTTTAGCCTTTTGAGGCTCTTTGTAGTTATATATTCAATCATTAGCATATTTTCTTCATTACTAGTAATATATTCATCTCATGAACCGATATTTTCTCTCTCTACTCACCCATAACTCTCTTTTTATATTTGTTTGCAACAAAAACAAAGAGCAAAAATAGGAAAAGTTTGAAACGCTAACTACATAACAATTATCTTCCACATCGGCAAAACTGCACGAGGGTTGTAGAGTGAGAATGGTTAAAGCTCGATCTCCTATAAAACGGAGAGGAGAGGTCTGTCGAGGGTTCAAACCTTACGAATCGTGCGAGAGGGAATGAATCAAAGAGGTCAATCATAATCCCTTTTGTGTTCAACCGATCGAAGCCATACCCAACAAGCAAGCCGCTAACCTCCATTGTGCTCCTCGAGCAAGCCCTAGCCCGCCGACTCTCTTAGGTGTGTGAAGCTGAAGCCGTCGATCCCCATCCCCGCTGTGCGTGGAGTCCAAGCCGAAGCCGCTGATCCTGGGCCGAACCGACCTTATCTCCGTTTGTTGTCACATGAAGAGCCAAAGCCGAGAGGAGGTTTTCGTGTGTTTGCCCTAGCTAAACCCCATCCCTTGCTATTTTAAGAGAATAAAAACACAAATTTCAGAACGGTCGTCTCTTCTTAAGTCATAGGGAAGTATAGGCAAAGACAATTTCATCAAGATTAAAAGAAAAACACTTTTGAAGTGCCAATTTCAGGTAATGTTCAAAAATAAAATTGTTATAATTAATTTCTTGCTCCACAAGTCAAATCAAAAGCCTCCACTATCAATCTTAGTTCCATGGCGAGATGAAATTACCTCTCTTCGTTGATCTTCGTGTAATATCCAATTAATTTATGCCTAATTAATTTTGTGCTTCCAGTAATTGTGATATGAATTAAGTTAAGTAGTATATGAATTGCAAATATTTGTGATGATTTGATTAGATGCAAATTTCACTTTTCGTTCCATGAAGACAGTTGGAGCGTGTGGGAATTGATCGTGTCCAATCGAGTCATCTGATACATTACACCACCTAGCATAAGGGGTGCGGGTGTGACACTTCGATCCAGAGCAAGGGAGAAAACACAAACGCATTATTTCGCAAAAACAATATTTATAAGCCCACATCTTGCTGAAATTAAAAAATAATTAACTTAGATTTAAATTATTTGAAATTAAATAAAGCACAAGTTTAAAATTTGAAGATCCGCGTCAGTTGATCTTAGATTCGGCTGGGGATTTCACAAAAACCTCCACCATCGACCTTGGGTCCAGTGCAATCATCGATCTTGGATCCGAAGCAAGGGAGAAGAGTGTGGATTGCATTAAATTTTATGAATATAACACCGCTAAGCCATTATGCTGCCAAAATGTATTAGAAATAATTGGACTTAAAATATTAAAACTACACACAAAATGGAGATCAAAAAAAAAAAAAGAAATGATCAAACTTTAAATCATAAAATAAAAATAATTTATAATTTTCAATGATTACAATCCGACTAAATTTAATGAAATTTAGGGATTTAAATTAAATCACTAGATCATTTGGTGGGTTTGAATATATTGGCACAATAAATACTACTTTATAATAAGCATAAGTCCAATTTGTGTATATAAAGCAAACACCATCCACACATTAAACATCGGTATTCCAATGGACGTAAGCCTAATTAATCTAAACTCTTCTATGAGTGTAAGACTAACTCATATTCATAACAATGAAATTTGCATTAAACATTGGCTTTTAATAGATGCAAGTCCAATATGTACTTACAAGGCAAACATTATTCACATGAATGGCATTCCAAAAGAATATAAGTCCATCATATGAAAACAACCACCCAAATCTGGCATCGAAAATGATGCAAGTCCAGACACTTGTTTGCTATGCAAACTTCACTAAATTCAACATTCCAAAGAAATGTAAATCCAATCTAACGACATTCTAATAGATGTAAGTCAAATATATGTTTGCCATGCAAACATCACATCATCTAAAATGACATTCCAAAAAAATGTAAGTCCAATCACTTATTCGCAATGCGAACCTAACCCAATTTCACAACCCGGCCCGGGAGCTTGGAATACGAAGGCGGGAACAGACGGTTGGACAGATAAAAGAAAAACTTACATAACACTTCCAATCTTAAATAAAATCTCCAATCATTCAAGAGTCATTACAATCCACAAATGATTTAAGAATTTGTCCACACACATATATATACTAACAAAATTCATATGACATACAATTTAAACATAATTCAACATAACTGATATAATTACTTATCTCCTGAAGTCTCTCCACGGCGATAAACATAACTCTCCCTTCTCTCCGCCATTTAGTTAGAATGGTTACCTGAAAAAAATTAAATAACTAGCAATTGAATAAAATTAATTAATTGATTATCTTTACTATAAGTAAACAAAAGATAGAGTATGCATGTTAGTTTTATTTTCACATGTATATAAAAGAAATTGCTCATTTCAAACAATCAAACAGGCGTGAGTATTTATAAACATTTCGTGAACTTTTACTTTTACATTTATCATCTGTCTTAGGAGTCACCGTCTAAATCTTTACCAAAAGAAATTATTTACCAATACTCATCCAAACGACAAGTAGCCATTACCATTTGCCAATTTCATTGGTCTTTTTTCGTTATTTCGCCTGCACATCAGGTACCCAACAAGTAATGGGTGAACTCCACTTTCAACATACACATTCATAAAGATACAATTATACGCTATGCATATTAATTCATAACTAACAAGAATCGCTTAACATTATTAAATAATGAATATGATCTAAAGATTCAAGTTATTATCTAACATAAAAAAAAACAAGAAACTACATCACAATTTATGAAGTAAAAATAATCACAACATAAAGTATTTAAAAAAAACATAATCATACAAACATGTATTTCATCATAAATTAAAAACATTTTATCATAAATATAAAGAATTACCCATTTTAATTTATATTTCCTCTTGAATCTCCTTTCCTTTAATGCTTCTTTCCTTAATTGAAATTCAAGTAAAAATATCGATTGATCAATATTAAAAGCAATTTATTTTATTTTATTCATACGATACTTACATATGCTTTATTAATTCACATTCATCAATATTCATTATCTATTTTCTAAATCAACTTAAATTAACTTTTGATTTATTTAATATAATGATATGTCTAATTTGTCATATAATACTTATAAATCTTATTAATCATATTATTTTTCTTAATATAAAATATTAAATGTTAAAGTGACTTAATATATTTTATTTAATGTTTATCATACCCCTTAAAATGATTCTAAATTAATTAACGTGTTATAGATAAATTTTATTTTCATTTAATGTTTATCATTTCCCTTAAGATGATTTTAAATTAATTAACGATAATATAACTTAGCATAGGTTTAAGATTTTATTAAATTTGCAATTATATTTCATATGTAAGAGTTTAATACTTAATTATTTAATTATTCTCATAAATCTTTCAACATATTTATGATTTACATACATAACCTTTAATATAATTAAAATATAATGTATATCGAAATACTTATGTAGGCATTTGTATAGTAAAATTGTCATTTGGATTGCACTTCATTTTGAAATTGAAACCTATATAATATAAATACATTTCCCTTATAATATAAAAAAGTATTTCCTTTATTATAAAAAAACCAAAAGAAAATAAACTTCTCGGTTTGCCCTAAACCCTTACTCCCGGTTTCTTCACGACGCAGTGGTCTCTCTCCGTTCTCTCTCTTTGCTATGACTGCTCCCATGTCACTCATGGCAATAGAGCCTCACTCGGCACACACTCCTCCTTCTTCTCCCTCAGCCGACGGCACACAGAAGACTCGACTATGGCACGCACTCCTCCTCTCTCGTCGAAAGTATGTTCACGCAACTTTCCTCCTCTTTCTCCCTCTCCCCTTTCATCTAGAGTTCTGTTTCGACAAAACGAAACCGAACTCCCCCCTTTTTTTGACTTTTCCACTACGCAGCAAACCGTCGCGGCGGTTGGATTTTTTTTTTTTTTCCTTTCTTGACTTTCGGTTATTACAATCCAAAGGGTGATAAGTCCAATCCTAATTGGCATTCCAAAAGGGATGTAAGTCTAATCCTAATCAACATTCCAAAGAGATGTAAGTCCAATCTAACAACATTTTAATGGATGTAAGTCCAGTCACTTATTTGTCGTGCAAACTTCCCTAAAATCTAATGGCATTTTAATAAATGTAAGTCCAATCTATTAGCATTTCAATGAATGTAAGGCCAGTCACTTATTCATCATGCGAACTTCCATAAAACTTTGGCATTCCAAAGGGATTTAAGTTCAACCTACTAGCATTCCAATGAATGTAAGTCCAATCACTTGTTCTCAATGCGAACTTCCCTAAAATTATGGCATTCCAATGGAAATAAGCTCTAGAATTGTCTCTAATATAGACTTCATAAAATTGAATTATTGAATAGACTTATAAGTTTAGCTTAAATAATTCAATAAACATTACACTCACAATAACTCTAACCTACTCGGGATCTTTGAGATGAGCCAACCCAGGGCTGTTAATCATACTCCCTAGACATTACAGCTAATAGCCCTCTGATATTGGTAGACTAGAATAATGGCAATCTTGGAATGACGGAGCCATAGAATCTTGATCGAAATTACCTTCCTTTTTTCCTTTTAGGCAATCATGCACACCACACCACTAAACATCGATTTACACTGGGGATTAATGCTTATTTTCAACCTTAATCGAGAGTGTTCTTCTATTGTGGTAAGAGAGGAAATTAACTATGGATGCTTGCATTTATAGAAAGTAGAACTCAGATACATTAACATAATATTGGGAAAAATCTGGTTGAATATAAATTAATCTATCTCATGAAGAACAAACTCCCTAATATCCTATAAGATGGCGGAGATTTCGAACTGTTTTTCTAAGTAATTAGATTTATGACAACTTCGTTGAGGATTACTTCTCTCTCCATTACTGGTTGAAAAATTAAAAAATGTCCCCAATAATATTTGATTATTTAAACCAATGTGGTATCATAGCAGATATAAAATATTTGACAATCTATTTCCTTTTCAAAAATTATGATTTCTAAAATTGAATTAACCCTAACTTTGAATTTACAATTCAAGTGTGAAAAAGTCAACGACAAACTTAAAAAACATGATCATTATTAGGTTAGGAGGGGGATCTACTATTAGATTCCCTCAAGAAGTGATCAATGTTGGCTCTATTGGAGCTGCTCTTCAATTTAGAGCAATTTTCGAAGTTGTGCAGTTCGTACCTACTGATCCTATGATTAATGATGATGTGCAAGCCGAAAAGCCCATCACTGAGGGCATTGAAATGTCGAAGGCATTCAAAAAGCTATCGTGCAAAGGAAAAAGACCAAATATAATAATTCAAAATGAGCCTAAGCAACTGAATACTAATGTTTTCCCCGACCAAGAAAAGAATTCAGCTCCTAAAAGAACATATGTTTTCAATGGACTGTCAAGGACAGCCCAAGCAGTACCTGCTTAAGAGGAGATGGATATTAAACCCAAATTGAAATCTATAATTGTACATTCACTTAGCAATCCACTAGAGAAGCTTACCATTCCACAAGATATAGCTTTCACTCCGGACAACTACGATCATGAAGCATCTGCCTCAAGTATCAAAATGCCCAGAGGAGCCAGAAGAAAATATAACACTCGTTGTAGAGCTGTCGAATTGCCTATACACTCTAAACAGTTTATAGAAAGCAAACATACTCATGAACAATAATTTTGAGTTGCTCAGATATATCAAAAGAAATAGTTTGAGGGAGCTATAAAGAAATCTTTCTGGGATAAACATATAAGCCTATTTCACAAGAGCGACTAAGAAAAGAGGAAATTGTCTCGTCTAAAATTTATAGATTCTTGACGGATGTTAAAAATAGAAACCTTTAAAAAAGAATTAAAAAGTTGATGAACCAAATTGCTAATCCAACGAATTCCTATCCTAAAGGAGGCAAAAATATTAGAAAATATCAAACCCATCTTAAGCAAAGTTCAGGGTATAGGGGTCTAGTGTTCGATGAACACCAACAATGAGCCCTTCAGTACAAGAATACTAAGTGGCCAGTGTTCGGAAGGTCCTAAAACCCACCATAAAATCACTCAATTTTAATTCATTCAATCAACACCAAGGTGTGACATCTAGGATACGTCCTCAGAGATCTACATTAGGAGGTCCTGATCAATTTGGGTCCTAAAGAGCCTCAGATCTAAGATAACGGAAAGGCTGAGTGTCCCATCATTAATTGAAAATGTCGATCTAAGAATGATCCACTAATGTCTAATGATGTAGACAATCAACTCTTCTAGGAAAATGACGAATTTCCGATTGACAAAGAGCAACACTCATGACTTCCAAAACAATGAGGCATTGATCACATGGATCAAACTCCCGATACACCTATTCAATATGTTTATGCACGTTCACAAAATAGGAACATAATACCTAAACATCAAAATGAAGAACAACATCAGGAGGGTCCAAGTCACCAAGTGCCCGAAGATGAAACTCAAATGAAATTTTGAAGAAACTGAAGAAATAACTGATATTGTAATAAAATTATATTGATAAATGGGTTCTCAACTCTAAAAGGTAGACCAACAAGTCAATCAACTCAATAATCATCTCAATGAGATGAATGAGCTAATGAAAGAACTATTTGATCAGTTAAACTTAATAACAACTGCAACGCAGCAAATTCCTCCAAAAAATCCTTCGGAGATGATCAATCGAACAGCTGAAACTGGGGGCATGCAGAATGCTTCACCTAACTTGCCAATAGCATCAACATGAAGACAGGACCCTCTAGAAAAAAAATTACACAAAGTACTCACCAAGAGGCAAATGTCATTACTACACAAGTTCAAGACCTCATTAGTCAAAAGGTCAAAGCAATCATTGCCTCAAAAACTGTTGAACATTTAGTTGAAAAAGGCCGACCAGACCCGACTAAATATGATCAAGTGCAATACCATAAAGGGTATGTTGTGTCGAAATTTAAAATCTTTTCAAGTACAGAAAATTCACAATAGCACTTAACCTAATTCAAAGCTACATGTAGAAACACCGAAGGGAATGATGTTTTACTGCTATGGAAATTTGTAAACAATCTTACCAACACAGCATTTAAATGGTATGTCAAGTTACCCAATGACTCAGTAAAAATTTTTGTTGAGTTAGAATTTAAGAGATTTGCTGGTGCGACCAAAAAAATGACAATCACATATCTAGCCTTAGAAAAGAGAAGAAATGATGAAAGTATCACGAAACATATCATGAGATGGAGAAACCTGAATATAAAATGCGATCAACAGCTTACTAAAAAATATATAATAGAACTCCTAATGAGGAACATTGCTGAACAACTGGCTCCATATTTAGCCATGACTATGATCAACACATTCTAAAAGCTATTGGATCATGTGGACAAATTTGAGAGGTTGTCCAAGTAAAAGGGCCTTAAAGCTGGCTATAACAATAATTCCTTCGGGAAAGAAAACCAATCAAAGGTATATGATTAAAAAAAAGGAAGTGAACGCAACATTCACATTCACAGTTGATAAAAAGGAAAATTCAGATGCAACAACTTCACGACAAGTAACAAAGCCAATAGATGATAAGAAAAAAGGCCCTACTCTCCAAGAGAATATGAACAAACAGTATTCATTTAAAAGAGAATGCACTGTTAAAATTGTAAGCATGCCATAAAATTGGGATTATAACTGCCAGAGTCCCGTTGGCCCGACCAAGCAGACAAAGTCGATGATTCCAACTATTGTTCATACCTTAGGGAAATTCAAATTAATCAAGATGACTTACCTATTCCACCAACTAAATCTCAAAAGGCCACCAAAATGGGAGTGGACTATAATGTTATGGCACATTTAGGCAAATTGTCAGCACTACTGAGTATCTATGATACTCTCATGTCATCTAAAGACATACAAGAGACACTGAATAAAGCCCTACAAAATTTAGAACAATTTGAATCATTCTTCATTGAAGAAAAATGAAAGATTATCGACCATCACATTTAGTGATGACAACTTAATGTGATGGACGACTGAACATAATCGCCCCTTTATATCACAGTAGAAAGCAATTTCACTCATATAATTTATTGATCTAAGTGCTTCAGTCAAGCTCTTAATAGCTAAAACACTCCAAACATTGGCTTTGTATGTTTGTTATATGGATAAAAGTACAGTGTTCTTGCAAGAATTTAATGAACAAGAACAACAATCCCTCGGATCTATTATTCTACCTATATTCTTTGAGAAACTTTATACAAAAACTAAATTCCATGTAATTGAAGTCAATATTTCCTACAAAGCACTCATGGGTAGGCCGTGGATTCATGAATACAACATAATACTTTCAACTCTCCACCAATATATGAAATACATTTAAAATGATAAAGAGAGTCGAATTGATGGTGGTATGAATTCGTTCTTAATACATAAAATCAAGATATATGATGATGCTAAGTATTTTATTCCTAAGAAGATAAGAAAAGTTAACTCTCAAAATTAAGTGATTCCACCTATCAAAGTAAAGCTTAAAAGTGATACAAAGAGCAAAGATACTAATAAGTTTAAACAACCTATAGTGGCCCCCCACCTAGGTAGTGATATCGAGGATAACGAAGAAGAGCTGCTACTTTATCAACCTAAGAAAGTATTAGCTAGCCGAAGGAAAGAAGGTTCGAGTATCGATGATATCACAAAACAATTAGAGAAAACTCATGTTTCTTTAATAAGGGTACCTGAATTTCAAATCTTCAAGAAAACTATAAAAATAACTATAGTGTCAAAAGTACATAAAAAATCTTAATTACTTCGAGAAATGAGGGAATAGAACAATGAAAAACTTCTATGTTCCTCCTAGAATAAGTTATGATGAACGTGTGATCCTTTTCTACAAAATAGAAGAGCAAGTTGCAAATCTTAGCAAAGAGCTGTTTGAAGAGGACGATTTTAAGAAAGAAGACATTTCAATAATGATTCTACAATGCTTATTATCAACTATAAAGAAGCTGGTTAAGAACAATGTTCAACCTATGCAAACAAGTGTACATGCCCGACTATTCAAAAAATTTGGCGAAAGGATAATGCTGAAACTCCCATAGGATATGGAAATTTCCTATATATTCTCCTCATTGAAATTACAAATGAACATAGAGATCTCTCCTCTTAGAATAAAAATACACCTAAAAATGAATTAATAATTGACCTCAAAAAGACCTCGAAAGAATTAAAAAAAAGCAATCAAACTATTGTTGATGAGCTCTAAGAAGTTAATTTAAATACTAAAGAGAATCCTAGACCAACCTTTGTTAGTGTTAACCTCACATCAAAAAAATTAGAGAAATTAAAAGCACTGTTTTGTGGATATACTAATTGCTTTGCATGGAATTATAGTGAAATGTTAAGCTTCTCACCATACATGACAATACATAAACTCTCCATCGAATATGAGATATCGCCTATAAAGCAAGCACCAAGATGAATGTGATTAAAAATTGAAGAGCAAGTAATTGCTGAAACTAAAAAGCTTATCGAAGCAGGATTAATCAGAGAGAAAAAATAAGCTGATTAGCTTGCTAAAATCATTCTGATAAAAAAAAAAGAATGGGCAAATCCATATTTGCATTGACTTCTGAGATTTAAATAAAGCATGCCCAAAAGATGACTTTTCATTAACCAATATAAAACTCACGGTAGGCAATACATTAAACTATAACAAATTCTTTTTTATGGATGTTCATCAGGCTACAACCAAATTAAAATGGCTACGAAGACAAGAAACATACCTCTTTTCATACACCAATCGATATTTACTATTACAAAGTGATGTCATTTAGACTGAAAAATACTGATGTTACATACCAAAAGGCTATAACCCACATCTTTGACGATCTGATACATAAGTATGTAGAGTGCTACATAGATTATTTGTTTGTAGAAAACAAAGCCCAAGACGAGCACATAAGTGATTTAACAATTGTATTTGATAGAATTTGAAGTTTCAATTAAAGATTAATCCTTTGGAATGTGTTTTTGATGTAGCATATAGAAACTTTATAGACTTTATTGTGCATCATAGAAGAATTGAAATTGATCCCTCTAAAATCATATTAATAATAGAAATGTCACCATCCAAAATCTTAAAACAATTATATTCGCTACAAGATAGGTTGGCACATATTAGGAGGTTCATTTGCAACCTCTCGGGCAGATGTCATTGACCGATTAATAAAAAATATACACCATTTATACGGGATGATGCTTGTCAAGAGGCATTCAACAATATAAAATAATATTTGTTGCATTCTCCATTTTAGCAGCACCAATAACAGGAAAACCGTTAATATTATATACAGCGGCCCTAAAGAAATTGCTTGGAGTCATGCTAGCTCAGAAAAATGAAGAAAAAGATAATACCTTATATGAAATCGGTGTTGCAAGAAAATAAGATATTCTCCTATTGAGAAGCAATGTTTAACTTGATATTTGTTACTCAAAAATTATGTCACCACATGTTATCACATAAGATAACTTTGATATCTAGAATCGATTCTCTCAAATTCTTAATGACTAAGCCTACCTTAACAGGTCGCTTAATTAAATGGGCAGTCTTATTGCTCCAATTTGATATAATATATATCCCACGAAAAGCTATAAAAGGGCAAGTTCTGGCTGACTTTTTAGTCACTCATCCTTTACCAGCAGATTTTTCACTCAATGATGAATTGTCTAATGAGCAAATCTTCAAAATTGAAGAAACTCAAAAAACATCAGAATAAGAGTTATACTTTGATGGAGCTTCATCAATAAAATCAACTAGACCACTAGGTTCACATATAGTATAGGTTAAAATTGGCTTAATATTTATTACACAGTAAGAATGTATACTACGATATTTATAAAGCTTGTCTAAACCTCGAACCAATAATGAGACTGACTATGAAGCATTAATTATGGGCTTAGAGTTAGCAATTAATAAAAAAATCCAAAACTTCATATTTATGAAAATTCTTGACTCATAATCCGACAAATAATTGAAATTTTCAAGATAAATTAGTTTGAATTGATGTCTTATCACAAGCAAGTAATAATTACAAAAGTGTTATATCGAGAAAATGGCAAGGCCAACGCATTATCTAAATTAGCTAAAGAAATGACAGATCCTCAAAGAAAACTAATTACAATAACGATCCAAAACAGGCTAGCATTAGCACCAAACTTTTATAACAAAAAAAAATCAAGAGATTTTAACAAATTGGAGAGAACCATTCGAAAAAGATAATTAAAGAGAATCATTCATCACCTATCTTAAAGGCAGTAGGTTATCAAAAGATAAATTAAAAGCTCATCAAATTTCATAAAAAGCATTAAAATATGCTCTTATGAACAATACATTATATTGCCACTCATTCGTCAAAATGTGGTTGCGATGTCTAGGACTAGATGAAGAAAAATAGTGATGGCTGAAGTCCATAAACAATTGTGCAGAGAGCATCAATCTGGTCTAAAGATAAAAATCAAAATTAAACGAATGGATATTGCTGGCCTAGCATGGTTCAAGATTGAATTGAACATGACAAAAAATGTCAGCAGTCACAAATACACAAAGACATGTTACATCGATCACCTAATGTCTTATATCCAATAGTGACATCATGACTATTTGAAAGTTGAAGAATTGATATAATAGGTCAAATAGACCCTTCATCATCTAGAGAACATTATTTTATTTTGGTCACCACTAACTACTTCTCAAAATAAGCAGAAGCAATTCCCTTAAGAGAAGTTAAAGCTAACAATTTAATAAATTTTTTCAAGGCCACATCATTTATCAATTTAGAGTGCCACGACGAATCATATATAACAATGACACTACCTTTAAGAATGCTAAGATATATCGCTTTATTGAAAAATATAAGATAGATTAGATTAGAGATACTCTTCGATATATAATTCAAGGGCTAGTAGCCTCGCTATGGCATTTAATAAAATATTAGTTAAAGTCCTTAAAAAAATTCTCTCTAAAAATAAAATAGAAAGGCACGACAAATTAATAGAAATCATGTGAGCATATTGTACGACATATAAAACTATTATGCAAGTAACATCATACTCATTAGTCTTCGAAGTAGAGTCATACTTCCTCTTGAAGTAGAATTACCTTCACTCCATATTGCAATCCAAAATAGACTTACAATAAAAGAAAATGTTCAAATATGACTCAAAAAGCTCGAAATCTTAGACGAAGTTCAACTCCAAGCTCAATAAAAATCAAGAAAAGTATAGAGCATGGATGACCTGAGCTCATGACCATATGGTTCTCCCAAGAAACTTCAAAGCAGGTGAACTTATGTTGGTACGTAGAAAGCCAATTATTTTCCATCTTCAAATTTGTGGAAAGTTCAACCCAAATTGAGAAGAACTTTACATTATCAAAAAAGTATACGAAGGATGAGCTTATCAATTCATTGATGCAAAGGGTGTCAGGCCCATGCCCCCCATAAATAGACAATATCTCAAAAGATATTATACATAACTATTAAAGTCATTACGCTTAATAAATACAAGAGTTAATATTGACTTCAAATCAATCAATCAAAATGATAAATTATTATCGACATTTAAACTCAAAAAAGAGCTAAAATATTTTCATCCTAAAGGAAAATCTCTTATCAAATAAGGGGCAGTTTTATATTTCTTGCAATGCAAGAAAAATTCTCCATTAAAGAGAAACTTCATCCAATCAAAGAAATATAAACTTAGATTCATCAAGCCCAAAGGGGATGAATCTAAATACAAACTTAGATTTAACACGTCCAAAAGGAACCAAATCTAAATTCAAATATAAATCCAACATGCACAAAAGGGTCAAATCTAAATACAAACATAAATTCATCAAGCCCGGCGACTGAATCTATATACAAACTTAGATTCAATGTGTCTAAAAGGGACCAAATCTAAATTCAAATTTAGATCTAACATGCTCAAAAATGTCAGATCTAAAAGGGCTGAATCTAAATACAAATTTAGATTCAACACATCCAAAAAGGATCGAATCTAAATTCAAATATACATCTAATATGCCCAAAGAATTATATTTATATATAATATGCCCAAAGAAACCAAATCTAAGTCTTAACTCTGATCCAACGTGCCCAAAAGGGTCAGATCTAGATCTAAACCTAGATCCAACAAGTCCAAAAGGATCGGATCTAAATTAAAACTTAGATTCAACATGCCCAAAAAATGGTCGAGTCTAAACTCAGATCCAACATACCCAATGGGTCACATCTAAAATTATACCTAGATCCAACACGCCTAAAATTGGGTCATAATTAATCTAAACTTAAATCTGACACGTCCAAAGGAACCAGATCTAAGTCGAAACACAAATCCAACATGCCCAAAAAGGGTTGAATCTAAATCAAAACTTAAATCCAACTTGCCCAAAGAGGCCAAATCTAAATCTAAATTTAGATCCAACGTGCCCAAAGAAACCGAATATAAGGCGAAACTCAAACCCAAATCCCAAAAAGGGTCAGGTTTAAATATAAAGGACTGAACAAATACAAACCATAATTTATCAAGTCCAAAAAAAGACTAAATCTAAATATAAATTTAGACTCATTAAGTCTAAATAAAATTAAATTTATAAGTTGAAGCATCGATGCTATAAAAGTCTAAAATACTAAATAAAAGCCTGCAAGCGCAGTTCATTTACAGATTTAGATATTGTTATCTTTTTATGATATTCATGAAATTTATATGTTTATCTTTTATGCAGACTTGCCACAATGTTCATTTGGAAAATATCTTGTGATATGTATGATATTAAGCCTACTAACGAGCAGATATGGGCCACAATTAAAACTTATGATCCTTCATCATTCAGCTCAATTACAGGATCGTCTATAATGATATCAAGATATGTTGACGGACAGAGATATTTATAAAGATTCATTTGCTCGATCATCTCACATCCTACCATTTGATTTAGAGCTTCTCTCAAGGCATAATCCTTCTGATTGAGTTATTAACTTGAAGCTGAGATATACTCATGATGTCTCTCTAGAGCGAGTTACAGATCACCTTAGTTATGGAGATCATGTACATCAACTGGTTGTAGATAGTACTTCTTTTGCAAGTGTCAGATGACTTTTGGGTTATCGTATATTGCATCATGAGGTAGAAGATTGGAACCCAAAGTCAATATTCGGCACTCATCTTTCAGCTATTAGTGGCTATGTATATTGAGCATGACATAATTTCTAGTGCACCATGATATTCTCAAGAGAGTTGGTTTTATCATGCAATCTATGCATTGCTCTATGATTATAGTAGTCTTCCCTTCACATGAATCAGTGGTATAGTGGAGTACTGGGATAGGATCATCAATACTTGCTAGATTGATCCTCACGAAATGACAGTTACGTTAGTAGATATGCAGGATATATCAGGTCTCCCTATCTTAGACATTCCTTATGAGGAATGCATTTCTCTAAGTCATGAGTTTTTTCAGCATCACTCGATTGGCTAACAAAAGAGAGAGAGAGAGTTATATATATTCTTCTAGTCTACATTGTTCATTAACTTACTATCAGATACTTTTTAGAGAATGGAGATCAAGCCATAGACAATGTAGGACTGTAACTCTTGATATATGGTCTGAGAGCTTTCTTCAGTGAGAGACATATTTATCTCATTTTGTTCGTCCGGGTGACCCATATGATATTGTATCGCAATCAACTGAGATTTCCTTTAAAGTTAGATTTGAGCTCGAAGGAGCTAGTTCTCGACAAATTTTGGCACGAAGCATTGACGCAAAAATGTCCCTAGTAGCCTTCATTGTCACATGATTATGCTACTTAGTGTTCCCTGATCGCAGTAGACTCTTAGGCCCTTCTACTCTCTTGATGGCTAGTTTATTTGCTCACAATAAGAGGATTTCATTAGCACCTGCAACATTGGCCTAGTTGTACCATGGATTCGGCAAAGTGAGCGCCATGTTTGATTCACGCCGTTATGATGTGGAAGCTCCTTGGCATTACTTATACGGATGGATTCACGCACAGTTTCGAAACTTTCAACAATCTCGAGACCTCCTTAGTTAAAGAGCAGTATTTTCCTTTGATTATGCAGCTAAGCAGAGATACAGGCACTATAAACAAGGCCCATATCTGGACATTCATGTTTGCGCCATCATGCATGACGGATCATTTTCATCGATCAATTTACATGGCTTGCTTGCTCAAAGTTTGGGTTGACAATTCATGGATTCTTACTGACAATTCATGGATTCTTACTATCAAAGCCAAGATATAGATGCATCGCAAAATATCTCATTGGATTGGGACCAGCTTGGCTCTGTTACCATCGTCATGAATTTGTGATTTTAGAGAGATACAACCCCAACAGAATAGCTAGACAGTACGACTTCGCTCATGCTACATCTATATATGGACTTCCATAAAGATCTGGTATAGCAAACATTCATTCTATGGGGAAGCCACCATTATCTGTTCGTTAGGAAGCCGTAACTATGACCTGGGCTTTTCTACTCCGTTTAGGGATTGGTTCATGTTTATGTATAGCTCTACGGGATGCTAACACAAGAGTTAATCATATATGGTTGCTACGGATTCAACATACTTTCTCTTCTTTTTGGAACTAGGCTTTCGAATATATAGTCGCAAACTTGGAAGATCCTAACTGAAAGAACACTTCCATTCCTCCCGACATATGGCTCAAGCTTCTACGGAATCATCTAGTGAACAAGACAATGGTTAGACGCGACGTCGAGAGCTTTCACTTACTCGTACAAGTTGCAAACCTTCTGCCCATTTAGAGTGCATTCTGAAGCAAAGCAGATCCACATCACCTCCTATTACTAGAAGCCCTATTCGAGGTGACCTTTCTCCTTATTGTGAAAGCCTGATAGAGATGTTTGAAGCCCTCCATTAGTTGTTTATGATATAAAGAGTGATGCCACTTTGATACTATCGATAGATATCAATGTAACTTCTCCAGCTTCTCATTTTATTAAATTCGTTAATGGTGATCATGTGCATGTTGGATGAGCCCACGGAAGAATCTAGCACTTTTACATCTGGTTGTGAGTCACTCATATCAGAATCCACTTGGGTGATATGAGTAGTACTCCAGATGACTCCTTAGCAGATCTCGACACTTGTGCAAAGAGCTAACTCACTTTCAATTTGAGGGATATAGCTCAGAAGCGCTTATCTAGTATAGATCTTTCGTGATTCATCTCCAGGATACATTCAGGACCTTCACACTCATCTAATTGTAGCTCTTCAAAGAGTTTGTCATATATTACCAACATTACGTCACCTATTTTTAGGGGTTGATTTGAAAGTTTTTCCTGAGCTTTCTAGTTTTTTGCATGGAGGTTAATTCATTATTAAAATGTGTTGCTGCTTTAAGTCTCAAAGAAGCAGAATTGCAACTTTGGGAATCTCTATGCCGTGTTGTAGGGTTTGAGAACTTTTTATTGCTAACTACTGACCAGGAGCTTTTATCAAACACACTCATTGATGCAAAGACTGTTTAGTACTACCTCACATCAAATTTCTCTAGTCCATCAAGATCTCGAGCATAGCTTCAAAGCCTTGAGATCATATCATAGAGAGCTCTCTCGAGCGCAGATTAAGTTTTTTGATATCTCTACTGAGTTAAGAGCTACAGTGGAGAAAAAAGTATTTACTACATAAGAGATCTATAGTGAGACAAGTTATCACAGCTATAAAGGAGATTGCTCGTAGATGGATGCTCAAGTGTTTGAGCTTAAGTAAGTGCTCTCTTTATTAGTCCATGAGTAGGAGACAATTTTCAGCATCTTCAGGATGTACGGGAGAACCAAACTACCATGGCCTATCAATCTCATATAATTTCTATTTGTATTAGAGAGATTCAAACATATTTGATATATGAATAATACGATTAGTGACTTCTCGAATACTATATTTTTCTCTCTCTTTTCTACTTCTAATTATAATAACTAATAAATAAAGAAGAAAGCAACGAATGCATCATGTCGAATCAATATAACACATTCGTTAGGGGACAATTTATTTAGCAAAAAAAATGAAAAAAGAGGAAAATAGAAACAATTTGAAACCCTAAACCGCATAGCAACTGTCTTCCACATCGAAAAAACTGCACGAGGGTTGTAGAGCGAGAACGGTTAAAGCTCGATCTCCTATAAAATAGAGAGAAGAGATCGGCCGAGATTCTAACCTTATGGATCGTGCAAGAGAGAATGAATCGAAGAGGTTGACAATCATCCCTTGTGTGTTCGACTGGTCAAAGCCATACCCACCGAGCAAACCGCCAACCTCCATTGTACTGCTCAAGCAAGACTTAGCCTGACGATTCTCTTAGTCGTGTGAAGCCAAAACCACCAATCCCCCTTCCCCTCCATACGTGGAGTCGAAGCTAAAGCTGTCGATCAATTGCCCTAGCAGATCATCTCTCCCTCTGTTGTCACATGAAGAGCCAAAGCCAAGAGGAAGTTCTCACGTGTTAGCCCTAGCCGAACCCCCTCCCTTGCTGTTTTAAGAGAATAAAAACCCAAATTCCAGAACTATCCTCCCTTATTAAGTCATGTGAAGTATAGGCAAGGACAATTTTGTCCATATTAAAAGAAAAGGCCTTTTGAAGTGCCAGTTCTAGGTAATGTTCAAAACAAAAATTGTTATAACTAATTTATTGCTCCACAAGTCAAATCAAAAGCCTCCACCATTGATCTTGGGTCTAGTGCGATATGAAATTATCTCCCTCCATCGATCTTGTATCTTAAGCAAGCGAGAAGACACGAAAGCGCTATTTCGCAAAATACAATATTTATAAGCTGTCATCTTGCTAAAATTAAAAGATAATTAACTTAATTTAAATTTTTTGAAATTAAATAAATTACAGGTTTAAAATTTGAAGACCTGCGTCCATTGATCTTATATATCCGACCGGGGATTTTATGAAGACCTCCACCGTCGATCTTAAGTCTGGTGCGAGATGAAATTACCTCAGTCCATCGATCTTGGATCAAGAGTAAGGGAGAAAAGTGCGCGTCGCACTAAATTTTGTAAATATAGCACTGTAAAACCATTATGCTATCAAAATTTATTGGAAAAAATTTAACTTAAATTATTAAAATTACACACAAAAATGGAGATCAAAAATAAAAAAATGATCAAATTTTGAATCATAAAATGAAATAAAAATTAATAATTTTCAATGATTACAATTGAACTAAACTTAATAGAATTTGAGAATTTAAAATTAAATCATTAAATCATTTGATGGGTTTGAACATATTAGCACATTAAAGATGACTTTATAATAAGCATAAGTTCAATCTATGTATATAAAACAAACATCATCCACAAATTAAACCTTGGCATTCTAATGGACGTAAGCCCAGTTAGTTAATTGCATTGCACTAAATTTTGCGAATATAGCACTGTTAAGCCGTTATAATATCAAAATTTATTGGAAATAATTTAACTTAAAATATTAAAATTACACACAAAAATGGTGATAAAAATAAAAAATAATCAAATTTTGAATCATAAAATAAATAAATAAAACTTATAATTTTCAATGATTATAATCCAACTAAACTTAATGGAATTTGGAAATTTAAAATTAAATCATTCAATCATTTGATGGGTTTGAACATATTGACACATTAAAGATGACTTTATAATAAGCATAAATCTAATATTTATATATAAAACAAACACCATCCATAAATTAAGCCTTGGCATTCCAATGATTGTAAGCCCAGTTAGTCTAAACTCTTCTATGAGTGTAAGACTAACTCATATTCATAAGAATGAAATTTGCATTAAACATTGGCTTCTAATAGTGTAAGACTAACTCATATTCATAAGAATGAAATTTGCATTAAACATTGGCTTCTAATAGAATCAAGTCAAATATGTATTTACACGGCAAACACTATTCACATGAATGGCATTCCAAAGGGATATAAGTCCAGCATATGTACACAACACCTACCCAAATTTGGCATTCCAAAATGATATAAGTCCAGACACTTGTTCGTCATGCGAACTTCACTAAATCTGGCATTCCAAATGAATGTAAATCCAATCTAACGACATTCTAATATATGTAAGTCAAATCTATGTTTGTCATGCAAACATCACATCATCTAAAATGGCAATCCAAAAGGATGTAAATCCAATCACTAATTTGCAATGCGAACCTCACCCAATTTGGCGTTCCAAATGGCGATAAGTCCAATCCTAATTGGCATTCCAAAAGAATATAAGTCTAATCCTAATCGGCATTCCAAATATATGTAAGTTCAATCAAAAAACATTTTAATAGATGTAAGTCCAATCACTTATTCTCCATACAAATTTTCCTAAAATCTAATGGCATTTTAATAAATGTAAGTCCAATCTACTTGCATTTCAATGGATGTAAGCCCAGTCACTTATTGGCCATGCGAACTTCCCTAAAACTTTTGGCATTTCAAAAGGATTTAAGTACAATCAACTGGCATTCCAATGGATGTAAGCCCAATCACTTATTCTCAATGCAAACTTCTCTAAAATTATGTCATTCCAATGGATGTAAGTATGTCTATAATACAGACTTAATAAAATTGAATTATTAAATAGACTTATAAATTAAGTTTAGCTTAAATAATTCAATAAATATTTGCAATCACAATAACTTTAATCTACTCGAGATCTCTGAGACGATGCAATCCATGGGCGCTAATCAAACTCCCTGGACATTATGGTTAATAGCCCTCTGATGTTGGTAGACTGGAATAATGACAGTCCCGAGACTACAGAACTATGGGCTTGATTGGGACTACCTTCTTTTTTCTTTTTCGACAATCATCCACACCACACCACTAAATACCGATTTATACTGATGATTAATATATATTTCTAACCTCAATCGAGAGTGCTCTTCTACTACGATAAGAGAGGTAATTAATCATTGATGCCTGCATTCATAAGAAGTAGAACCCAAATCAAAATAAACCCTAACATAATGTTGGGGAAAATCCAGTTGAATGTAAATCAATCTTGCTCATGAAGAACAAACTTCTTAACATCTAATAAGATTGCAGAGATTTCAAGACATTTTTCCTAAGCGATCAATACCCCTCTTACTTCTCCTAAGAAGTCTCACCAATAAGGTCTAGTGTCATCCATAGATATATCGAGATTCAACATTATTTTTGGTGTGGTGAGTGTGGATACAAGTCACAACACAGAAACCGAGCACTTCAAAAAGCAGAACCATATTGGTATGGAGCATAACACCTAATATTTTGCTACCCACTATGATTTGAAGATGGAAAAACACATCACTCACCTCATCCATGGAGCCATTGAGTGAGCACACAAGTGAGGGTCCCTGACGGCGTGTGCTAGATGGGTTGTCTGAATAGGCCATTTTGTTAGTCAAGCTTTGACGAAGGTCGTTAACTTCAACATCAAGTTTAGAAGACACTTCTTTCCACACCACTGACAAGGAGACATTGCCTCCCAAGTAAGAGACTAACAAAGCTTTGACCAACACTTTTTTCCAAAAAAAAATTTCTGAAGCTTGCACCACCGAAGTTCAAGATTCCTCACTTTGAGTCTAATAGAGACACCATGTTGCCTATTTTGAGTTGACCACTTCATTGCTCAACCTTGATGATGCGTTAAAGTGTTGTCTTTTCCTTACCACTTTCAAGAAGTAAGTCTTAAGATGGTTTTTATACCTCCCTATGATGCACCGACAATTTCAAAAATAAGGTGTGCAGTGTCCAACACGTGTCGGACACGGACACGGGTCTGACACACCTCCGACATGTGTCGAATATGACAGAGAAGTGTCTGATTAAAATAATATTAAAAAATTAAAGAGGCGCCCTTGTCCTAAATAATTGAATTAAAATTATATAAAAAATATTTTAAATATAGTTTGATATATTTTAAATTATTGTAGAGTTTTTAAAATTTTAAGAATGAGATTTGAGCTAAAAAGAGAGAATAATAAAATATATTTATTATAAATAATTATAATAATATTTATAAATTTAGAATTGATAATAAATTTTATTCATTAAGATTATTAAAGTATATAAAATAAATTACTTTAATATATATATATATATATTACTAAAGGAATTTATTTAAAATTTTTAATTAAATGACTTATTTTTTATTATTTTTAATATTTTATCTATTTAATTTATATATAGTATTCTTAATTATTATTATAATGCCGTGTCCAACGCCCATATCCCATATCTTTAAAAATATAAGTGTCCAGTGTCCATGTTGTGTCACATTCGTGTCCCTGTATCCATGTTTGTGCATCATAGATACCTCCCAATAGGCATTATCACTTCATTTGCCAAGTTTAAAAAGATGTTCATAACATAATTCACTAGCACATAGATGACTCTTCAAAGCTCATAAACTCTATTATAGATGCATCAAGAGCCTAGAAAATCTTTGAGGAAATTTATCACTCATTTTCAAAAGAAGATGTTAGAAATAAAGGAGCTTGAACCTACAATTGCACAAGTTGCATTAACCCAAGGCTTGAGAGAAGTCATTTAAATATGCTCTCAACCTCTAGCATGCGAAAACATTAACAAAGTAGTTGGAATTTGGCAGCAGCCATGTCAAAGACAGAGTGCAATGAAGTTGGTCAATTCTCTCCAACGACTCATTAAGAGGTGCCTGAGAGAGAAGGTAGATCACCACTCACACATCAAGTTAAATACCAAATTGCAACTACAAAAGATAGAAAGAAGGTCAAATGCGCCCCGCAATCATCCCCATTAGCAGTAGTAGAGAATGCCTAACCACCAACAGCTACTCAAAGGAACAGCTACCATCCATCAAAAGATGTGGCAACCAACTCGCCTATACCAAGGTGAGTACTAATCGCATCATCACCTGCAATTACTCCTTTATGGGTATCGATGTCCAAGTTAGTTAAGACCATTCAAAATAATGAGTGCTTAGCACTAATAGGACTAATGGGCTTGCACAAGACTAGTCGGTATTGTGCATACCACAAGAACCATGGCCATGACACCAACGCTAAATAGAGTGATTATTTATGCATATTGACTAAAAGAATTCACTCTCTTATGATATTGATTGGAGATGCAATATGCCCATAAACGTAAATAAAAATGGTAAAGAATAACTACCCTTCTAGGTCACAACAATATGCCCACTAAGTGGGGTAGGCTACATGAATCCTTCGTCTCCATTGTGTCCTATTATGTATCAAATTCTCATTTAATTCAAGTATACTAAGGTCATTTTTTATACATCTTAACCAAGTCTTTTTAGGTCTACCTCTACTTTTCTTAACATAAGGTAAATCTCATGCATCTAATCACCTAACCAGGTCATCGGATGGCCGATGCTTTATGTGGCCAAACCATCTAAGGCGACTCTCTCTAATCTTATCTGTCACTGGAGCTACTCCAACTTTTTCCCGAACATGCTCATTTCGCATTTTATCTCTAAGAGTAAAGCCACTTATCCACCTAAGCATTCTCATCTCCGTAACACTTAACTTAATCTTATGCTTCTCTTTTATTGGCCAACATTCTGCACCATAAATCATTGAATGTCTTACCATCATCTTATAAAATTTTTCCTTAAGTTTAAGCGATATTTTTCTATCACACAACAACCCAAATGCATTCCTCCACTTCAACCATCCAACTTGAATTCTACTAATAACATCTCCATCTATTTCACCATCATTTTGAACAATAAAACCTAAATATATGAATCGCTCACTCTTTTTAATGACTTGTTCACCTAATGTCACAACACTATCACTATAACTTCTACAACTAAAATTACACTCCATATATTCAGTTTTAGATCTACTTAAACGAAAACCTTTAGACTCTAAGGTTGACCTCCATAATTCAAGTTTCTCTTGAACTCCCTCTCTAGTCTTATCAACAAGAAGGATGTAATCAGCAAAAAGCATACACCGAGATACATCTTCCTGTAAATGCTTAGTAAGAACATCCATAACTAAAGCAAAAAAGATAATGGCTTAAAGCTGATCCTTGATGTAATCCAACTGAGATAGGAAAATATTTTGACAATCCTCCTTGTTTGGACACAAGCAACAGCTCTAGTATACATATCCTTAATGACTTGAATATAACCAATATTAACTCATTTCTTTTCTAGAACTCTCCAAAGAACATCTCTTGAAACTTTATCATAAGCTTTCTCTAAATCAATAAATATCATATGTAGATCCTCCTTACTTTCTATACTTCTCCATCAAACCTCTTAACAAATGTATAGCATCCATAGTAAATCTAAGCGGCATGAAATCAAAGCGGTTGTGCAAAAGCGTTTGTATCACAATGCTGTAAATATACAATTACTCTCCCATAATTTTAAAGTATGACATTAACTTAATTCTTCTATAATTTGCACACACTTGTGCATCACCTTTATACTTAAATATAGAAACCAACAAACTCTTTCTCCACTCATCTGCAATCTTTTATCTTTAAAATAACATTAAAAAGATTTGTAAGCCAAAAAATTTCTTGATCTCCTAAACATTTCCACACTTCTATTGGAATATCATCAGGTCCTACTATTTTTTCACATTTCATTTTCTTTAAAGCTTCTCTAACTTCAAATTTACTAATACGACAATAAAAATAAAATTCTCTATTTTTGTTTAGGATATTAAGGTTGTTAAAATCAATCGTATTTTCAGATCCTTCGTTGAAAAGTTTATCAAAATACCTCATCCACCAATTTTCAATATCCTTTCCTAAGAAAAGCACTTTATGATTTTCATCATTAATACACCTCACTTGAACTAGACCTTTACTTCTTCTGTCTCTTTGGTTGCCTAACTTATACATACATCTTTCACCTTCTTTAGTATCTAATCTATTATATAAATCATTAAAAGCTAAATTTTTTGCATCATATATTGCTTTATTAGAATCTCTACATATCACTTTATATCTTTTTCAATTCTCCGAGTTTTTACATCTAAACCAAGTTTTATAACAATGATTCTTATTTTTTATCTTTTCATGCACATTCTAACTCCACCACCAACTACTTTTATTAAAAGAAGTTTTTTCTTTTGATTTTCAAAACATATTTTTAGCAACTTGCATAATTTTACTTGCTACTTTTTCTCACATAATATTAACTTCCTTATGAACATCCCAAATTCTAAGCACTTCTAGCTTGCTCTTAAAAATATTTTTATTAGTACTATGTAAGTGTCCCCATCTATTCATAGGACAATAATTTGATTTATTTTTCATCTTCCAATCTTTTATTTTAAAATCTAAAACTAACAATCAATGTTGGGTACTTAACCTTTCATTTGGAATGACCTTACAATCTTTTAAATCTAAATGATCTATTTTTCTTATCAGAAAATAATCAGTGTTTTACTAGATCCAATTTTATAAGTAATAATATGTTCATCTCTTCTCTTAAATAAAATATTAGCAACTATAAAATCATAGGTTAAAGCAAAGTCTAATATAATCCTATCTTCTTCATTAGTCATTCCAAATACATAACCACCACGAATATTTTTAAAATCTTCTACCACTCTACCAACATGTCCATTTAAATCTCCTCCAATAGATATTTTTTCTTCAAGAGGTATATTTTGTATTAATCCCTCTAATTCATTCCAAAAATTTTCTTTTAAGCCTACATCCAAACCTACTTGAGGAGCATAAACCCTTCTAGGTCAAGTTTAGTAAAGTTATCTTTCCCTCAGAGATTGATTAGATAAAGGATATATGATGATATGTCTTCTAAGTACACATTTTGACAGTAACTCTTATAACAGGTGTATTATATAGAAAAAAAAATTTAAATATAAAATTGATAAGAGAAGGTAGATAGTTCTTTATTTTACTCTTTTAATTATTATTTCATAAAAAGATATGATTTTGATTCACTGATAAATAAGGGCATGCATAATGTTTCTTAAATCTTGAATTAATATAATTTAAAAGTATACTAATGCACTTAGTTGTTTATATCACTACTTAGTTTATGGTCATTTTTCAGAAAAATCTCCAATAACTTAAATGAATGGACTAAAGGAGTACATGTATGACCGAAGATATTCTTCATGAGGTAAGTATTTTTAACCAATATCAAAGTCATCTATGTATTATAGTATGAAAAACCTTGTAAAAAGTTAAAATGATAATCTAGCTAACACTTTTCTATCAATGAAAATGTGATAATGTTTTATATATATAAATTCGACTGTCTGTTCTTGGCTCAATATTCTAAGCTTCCTGATCAGGTCATGACGCCATGTAAATTTTATATCTCCCCACCATCTAACGCTTCATGAAATGTAATTCCCTAATTTAAATAACTTGTAATCTCCTCCATTTCATAAGACAAAATGTCTCCTTTAATGCTTCTTATTGATTAGCTTCATAAATACACCAAGGTTATAATAAATGAAATAGCAAACTTAAATGAGCCAACTTACATAAATAATGTACTTATAAATTATATAATTAATGAAAAATATTAGTTAAGTTCCTCTTATTTGCGATAATGTAATTAGGTTTGTTTGAGCTTTATTTGATTGCCTTGCATCTCTTGGTCATATGAAATTGGTCTCCCCCATATGTAAATTTAGTCAAACAATGTTAAGACACTTACAAGATAAAACCCTGCTTAAGCATATGTTAATATAAAATATGACTAGCCAATATAAGCTTAAATATGATAAATCTTAATTAAACCTAATCAATGTGCACCCTATGTAGAAGTGCATAGATAAATTTCATATGTAGAAGTGCACCCTATGTAGAAGTGCACCCTATGAAAAACTTAAATAATAATAAAAAAGAGTGGAATCTAGAAGCCCTAACTGTTATCCCTGATAGCAACAACCACCCAAAGGGAGGAGGGTGCTTAGAAAACTCTCCAACCACTCTACTTCACACTAGAAAAAGAGAAAAGGAGTCACTACCACTGTCGTTCTTTTGGTCGGGCGCACGAAGAGTCACCTTCTCGGGTGAGATAACCAAAGTCGAGCTCTCCTCTTGCTCTAGTCAACTCTTAGGGCTATTTCAATGAAGAAAGGAACTTTTGAAGTGTCGATTTCAAGTAAATTTTAAAATAAATTAATTTCTTGCCTCCTTAAGTCAAATTGAAGACCTCCGCCATCAAATTTGATTCCGGTATAAGATGAAAATCATCCCTCCGTCAATCTTGAATCCAGAGCAATGGAGAAGACAATAAAAATTTTGCAAACATAGCATTGCTAAGCCATTATGCTGCCAAAATTTAATAAAAATATTATATAACTTAAAATATTCTAATAAAACGGTACAAAATTGACCTAATACGGCCTAAAAACGAAGCATCCTAAATCGGGGCGCTGCAGCGCCATACTCTGGTGCCTAGACGCTAGCACCACTACCCCCTAAATCTCTCTGCACGGACTCAAGCGTCGCGGCGCTACTTTGTAGCGCCAAGGTACTAAGCTCTCAAGTTTTTACCTATAAATCCTTCACCCTACAGCGCCGCAGCGCTGCCCTACAACATCGCAACATTGTTATCGGCATCGTGGCACTACCTCCTAGCGCCGCAGCCCTGCCTTCTCAGCTTTTAAGGTCAAAAATCCCAGTTTTAACGTCGTAGTGCTGTCCTACGGCACCGCAGTGTTGCCTTCTCAAGTTATAAGGTCAATATGCCTACTTGCAGCGCTGCACTTAAGCATCGAGGCGTTGTTTCAGCATCGCAGCACTACTCTTCTAACGTCTAAGCACTACTTTCTCTGATTTTAAGTCCAAGTTTCACCATCTAGCGCTGAGGCACTAACTTCCTAGTTTTTTTTTAGAATTTTTATTCAATTAAATTTTTAACTTATAATAAGATTTAAATTGCAATTAAATCTAGGGGATGGTCAACCAACATTTAAAATAACAAACAATTAATATGAAATAAAAATTTATTACAAAATATGCCAAATAAAATTACAAAGGTATAAAAAAAAGAGAAAAATAATGAAATACAAATACATAAAAAAGGAGAAAACTAACCTAATAGTCATAATCATCCTCTTCTTCTTTTGGCTCCTCCGGAGTGCTAACATAAGGGTGATAATGATCCACTACAGGAAAAAAAACTTGACTCGGATCAGCATTAAAGTTATAATTTTCAAACATCTAAACAAATGATGAGTTTAACTCAGTCACACAAGAAAATCGCTGCTGCTGCTAACTCAAATGATGATCAAATTTCATTTTCAATTCTTGTTGCTGCAGGTTGCATTCACCAACCTTTTTTCTTAATTCAGAGACTTCTTCTCTAATTTTTTGGAGTTGTCCATTTAAAGTTTCGGAGGATTTGGATCTGAATTGAGAAGCACGTGAGCTTTCTGTTATCTCCATTTTTTATCCAAACCCCTCAATTGCTCTTTTAGTCAGAGAAATATTTTGTATAAGGACTTCATCATCTGGCTCCCCCGACACATCAACCGCAACACATATATAATAAATAAGAGAAGGATAACCATAACCTAAGGTAGTACTACCCTTAATCATATTACAAATTAAATTATAAATAATCTTTCATATATCTATAGTAAATCCCTTTTGAATTGCATAATTCAAACGGCTCTATCCTTAGCTACCTCACTGATATTACCAATGAGCATCAGCTTGTCAGAAATAAAATAATTTTAAGTCTTAGCCTCAGTATTAAGGCTGACAGTAAAAAAATTGATAATCATTTCCTCCCGCTATTTTCATTGAACATTTGCATTTTTAACAGTG
Organism: Cymbidium sinense; assembly: GCA_021442155.1. Classification (NCBI taxonomy): domain Eukaryota; kingdom Viridiplantae; phylum Streptophyta; class Magnoliopsida; order Asparagales; family Orchidaceae; genus Cymbidium; species Cymbidium sinense. Next base: position 55,060,938 of record CM038217.1, read on the forward strand.
AAAAAATTAAGAATTTCATCAAAATCAGAATGATTATAGTAATAAGAAAGATATTTATATACAAAATTTTACAATTTGTAATGTGTTAATGGTAATACTATTAAAATATACTCATTTTCTCCTTACAAACACTTAAATTGTCATAACGTTCCTTCGTGTTAGAGAAGAACTCTCGCACCACAGGAACGACGCAAGCTTTGCTATCGTAAGCAACATGTTCTCAGACTCGCTCGTTGATGATCCTCTCCACACTCCCACCTGTGTTGTGGAATCCTCTTTCAGGAATGAGGTTCTTGTGGGGCGTGCTGGTACCTCTCTTCCGCATCAATGCTAACAAATCAGTCAACGTCGCCCAAAGCCTCCTCTTTTTGCCCTTGTGGAAGTGTTTGACGGGCATATTTGTTGTCCTAGATATGAGTGAAGGCTAAGAGGAAGGGTTGTAAAGATTCCTAAAGAAACAAAAGTTTTATAATAAAAAATAGACTGCCAAAGGATTCTATTTATAGACTAAATCTAGCATCGTGGTGCTGCTTTTACAACGCCTAAACGCTAGCCTCTAGGTTCTAAGGATGAAGGACAAGCGGCTAAGCGCTGATCAACCGATTAAGGCGATTACTATTTTTGTCAAAAAGGTCATTCATTACCATTAATTGCGCAACCGACAGAGTAATTAAAGCGTGTCAAGCATTGATGGAGCGCATCGGCGCTCTGACACAACATCACGGCACTAGTCAGAGTTTTATCTTTTCTATTAAATGAGAGTCTTCCTGGTTGTCAGCCTTTTTAAACCATTTTTAACTAGCACCGCGACGCTACTTTGTCAACGCCTCGGTACTGATCAACTAGTAAACCTATTTTTCTTTATTTCAAATATTGCATCACTCTTTTTTGTGGCGCCTCAGCGCTATGGTGCTAATTTCATAGTGCCAAGGCGTTGCCTTCTCATGTTTTAAGGCATAAATTTTTGCCTTCCAGCGCTGTGGTGCTAATTTTTCAACGCCAAGGCGATACCCTATTAATGTCTAGGTGCTACCCTATTAACGCCTAGGCACCACATTTCCAGCACCAAGGTGTTTCCCCTTTAGGGCTTAAGTACTGTCTCTCTGGCGCTGCCTCCCCGAAGTAAGAATCAATAATATATTCATTCGCTATCTGAACACCCTTATAATTTTGGCATTCCAAAGAAATGTAAGTCCAATCTATATATTCGCAATGTGAATATCATCCTATAATTCTAGTATTCCAAAGAGATTTAAGTCCAATCTATATGTTTGTTATGCAAACTCTAAATTCTAAATGGCATTTCAAAGGGATGTAAGTCCAATCTAATGGCTTTCTAATAAATGTTAAGTCCAACCCGTGCTTACAATATAAGCACGACCTAAACCCTATTGGCATTCCAATGAATGTATGCTCAATCTACCATTTGTTTGCAATGCGAACATCCTTAAATAAACCCAATCATGGCACTCCAGAGAGACGTAAGTTCAATTCATTTATTCGCCAAGAGAACTCTAAATCCTATTGGCATTCCAATGAATGTAATGTCTGCAACGCAGACTCCATAAATTGAATTATAGAATAAACTTATAAATTAAGTTTAACCTAAATAATTCAATAAACAACCTACACCATAAAACCTAAACTACAACTCTAGCCTACTTGAGATATTTGAGACGAGGCAACGCATGGCTGCTAATCAAACCCCCTAAACATTACGACTAATAGCCCTCTAATGTTGATAGACTAGAATAACAGTAGTCTCGAGATGACAAAACCACGAGATCTTGATCAGGACTACCCTTCTTTTTTCCTTCTAGACAGTCATCCGCACCACACCACTAGACACCGATTTATACCAGAGATCTATATTTATTTACAAACTTAATCAAGAGTGTTCTCCTACTGCAGTAAGAAAGGCAATTAACTATGGATGTTGTTTTCATAAGAAGTAGAACCCATATCTAAATAAATCCTACCATAATATTAAGGGAAATCAACCAAGCTGCCTCATGAAGAACGACCTCCCAAGACAATATAAATTAAGTCTGCATGACTCCTGAAGGAATGGAAGCAAGCACGTTCCGTGCTAGCCATTCATTTCAGGACATACATTGGCATCCAACTTTATGGAAACTATTTAGCGTTATCAAAGTCTTCAGATGATAAAAGAGGACCCTAAATATCCAGATTAGTAATAAAACAAAGAGTTTGCCAAAAATAAAGAAGCCAACATAAACCAGCACATATGCATTGCATGCATCAAAAATGTGTATCAATACTATGTATAGAACTATAAAAGACTAAAAACACTACTACGCATAGAACTACAAAAACTCAATCCACATACCACCTTCACATTTGTGCACGGTTGGTAGGGGTGAAGAACTCCTTGATTTCTCAATGTGAACGTTTGAAAACTTTAATTCCTTACTTTTCTTGTGAATAAGTATAAACAGAATTAGCAGTAAGAGAACAGCCACGGTTATAACCACAACCCCAACGGCTGGAACTAGGGTCAGCAGGTATGAACGATGATGTTTCTTGAGAGACATGTTTGTTACATTGGTTAGGTTCTGAACAGTACTTTGAAGAGATAGTGGGCTTGGAGGGGAAGAAGGTGGCGGCACTTGAGAAGATAATCCTGAAAGGTTATCAACCCAAACATGGACAAGATTAGAAATCAGGAATAGTAGAAAAAATTTAAGAAAATATGCAACCACGCAAGTAGGCAGTGGCACTTGAGAAGATGATCCTAAAAAGTTATCAGCTAAAACATGAATAATGTTAGAAAACAGGAATACCAGTAAAAAAATTATAGGAGAAATCTAGAACCATGCAAACATTTACTTTCAGTAGATCTTTTGATTTATTTGTCCTATGAAAGAAGATAAACTGGGAAGGGAATTCAACATGTATTCATGAAAGATTAAGAAACAAAATTGATGCATTATCAGTTTTAATAGTTGTTTAGAAAATTTCATTAGCAGGCGTGCTGTGTGTCATCGTACAACATTTAGGAGAGTTATCCTGCAACAGAACATGCGACACTTACATCAAGCAGATAAGACCAGCTTGAATGCACTTAAATTTGCAGCTAGTTCTGAAATGATTTTTGACAAATAATGTATGTTACACATCCATAACTATATCCTCTTGATACTTGGTTTGGTTGCACATATCAAGGCTCATATTTTAAATTACTAGATACTAGAAGCAAAGGTGTACTAGATGCTAGAAGCAGAAGTAAACGGACAGGAATCTTGCATATCCCATAGAACTGAGACTCAAAGCTACCTATGCTAATGCAGTTAGGTTCTTAATGTAATTTATGGAAAAGAGAAGATACAAAACACAACAATCCAAGGTATAATTGACATTGAAGGAGCACTCCTGGGAAGAAAAGTTGATTATTTGGGATTTAATATGTAATGCATATATAGTTGGGATAGAAATGATAATGATGATGATGATGATGATCTGATTCACTACACATCATGAGATACAATGATGCTAAACAGCGGCAAGCGTGGATGATGAGTGGTCTGCCACAGGATGTTTCTTTATGCTTGCTTTAACGTTTAACAGTTGCATTTTAAACTACATTTTAATTGTATTATCTACAACTGAGGCAGGCTCTACCAAAGGCTGCTAAAGAAGCATTATAGCTGAATATATTGGTGACTGAAGTTGGCGTGAATTATCTCCTATTCATCTAAATTGCTAGTTGTCACCATTAGAATGCAATTTATTGAGCAAAATGATAGGTCATCATGAAAGAATAATTCATTTAATGAATAATAAGGGTAGCTCCTGCAAATGCCAACACAATTTATATCGACTAAGACCCACACTCGCCAAAAACTTTCACCCACTTTCTTTCCTATTATGCTACCACTTGATTGATCAATGATGTAATACCACAATTTAAGGCAAAATAAATATATATAATTAAATCTTAAATATATTTATAATTTGAAAGGTAATTAGTGTTTGAATTAATTTAAACAAATTAATCAATTTTATCTTAAACTCGACTCAGCACTGTAGTGGCACTATAGCTTCCCACTTACGATGACATGCAACATAAGAAGATGGATCGGACGCTAGGAATTAACATTAGGTTAATTAAAAATAAATATTAGGTATTAAAACACCACAACAACAACAACAACAACAAGCCTGTATCCGACTAAGTAGGATCGGCTGCATGAATCCTTTGTCTCCATTGTGTCCTATTATGTGTCAAATTCTCAATTAATTCACGTATACTAAGATCATTTTTAATACATCTTAACCATGTCTTTTAGGTCTACCTCTACCTTTCTTAACATGAGGCAAATCTAACACATCTACTCTCCTAACCGGGTCATTGGATGGTCGTCGTTTTATGTGGCCAAAGCATCTAAGGTGACCCTCTCTAATCTTATCTGCCACTGAAGCTACACCAACTTTTTCCCGACCATACTCATTTTGCATTTTATCTCTAAGAGTAAAGTCACTCATCCACCTGAGCATCTGCATCTCTGCAACACTTAACTTAGTCTCATGCTTCTCTTTTATTGGTCAACATTCTGCACCATAAACCATACCACCATCTTATAAAATTTTCCCTTAAGTTTAAGTGGTACTTTTCTATCACACAACAGATCTTCCTCCACTTGTCCAACTTGAATTATACTAAAACATCTCATCTATTTCACCATCATTTTGAACAATAGAGCCTAAATATCTCGAATCGCCACTCTTTTAATGACTTGTTCACCTAATGTCACAACACTACCACTATAACTTCTACAACTAAAATACACTCCATATATTCGCTTTAGATCTACTTAAATGAAAACCTTTAAACTCTAAGGTTGACTTCCATAATTCAAGTTTTGCTTGGACTCCCTCTCTAGTCTTATCAACAAGAAGAATGTCATCAGCAAAAAGCATACACCAAGTTACATCTTCCTGTAAATGCCTAGTAATAACATTCATAACTAAAGTAAAAAGATAAGGACTTAAAGCTGATCCTTGATGTAATCCAACTGAAAAAGAAAATTATTTTGTAGATCCTCCTTGTGTTTGGACACAAGTGACAGCTCTAATATACATATCTTTAATGACTTGAATATAAGTAATATTAACTCCTTTCTAGAACTCTCCAAAGAACATCTCTTGAAACTTTATCATAAGCTTTCTCTAAATCAATAAATATCACATGTAGATCCTCCTTGCTTTCTCTATACTTCTCCATCAAACCTCTTAACAAATGTATAGCATCCATAGTAGATCTACTTGGCATGAAACTAAACTGATTATGAGAAACTTTTCTATCACATCGTAACCTATGCTCAATTACTCTCTCCCATAATTTTAATGTATGACACATTAACTTAATTCATCTATAATTTGTTATTCTTAAATATAAGAACCAACAAACTCTTTCTCCACTCATCTGGCATCTTTTTAGTCTTTAAAATAACATTAAAAAGATTTGTAAGCCAAGAAATTCCTTTATCTCCTAAACATTTCCACACTTCTATTGGAATATCATCAGGTCCTACTGTTTTTCCATATTTTATTTTCTTTAGAGCTTCTCTAACTTCAGAGTTACTAATACAACGATAAAAATAAAATTCTCTATTTTTGTATAGAGTATTAAGGTTGCTAAAATCAATCGTATTTTCAGATCCTTCATGAAAAAGTTTATCAAAATACCTCATCCACCTATTTTCAATATCCTTTTCTAAGAAAAGCACTTTATGATTTTCATCCTTAATACACCTCACTTGAGCTAAATCTTTACCTCTCCTATCTCTTTGGTTAACTAACTTATACATACATCTTTCACCTTCTTTAATATTTAATCTATTGTATAAATCACTAAAAGCTAAATTTTTTGTATCATATATTGCTTTCTTAGAATCTCTACATGTTAGTTTATAGTTTTCCCAATTCTCCGAATTTTTACATCTAAACTAAATTTTATAACAACAGTTCTTACTTTTTATCTTTTATTGCACATTCTGACTCCACCACTAACTATTTTTATTAAAAGAAGCTTTTCATTTTGATTCTCCAAGCACATTTTTAGCAATTTGATTAATTTTACTTGCTACTTTTTCCCACATAATATTAACTTCCTTATGAATATCCCAAATTCTAAGCTCTTGTAGCTTGCTCTTAAAAAAATATTTTTATTAGTATTCTTTACGTGCCCCCATCTAATTCTAGGACAATAATTTCATTTGTTTTTCACCTTCCAATCTTTCATCTTAAAATCTAAGAATAATAATCGATGTTGGGTATTTAAACTTTCACTTAGAATAATCTTACAATCTTTACAATCTAAACAATCTATTTTTCTTATCAGAAAATAATTAATCTGTGTTTTATTAGATCCATTTTTATAAGTAATAATATGCTCATCTCTTTTCTTAAATAAAGTATTAGCAACTACAAAATCATAGACTAAAGCAAAATCTAATATAATCCTACTTTCTTTATTAATCACTCCAAATTCATAACTACCATGAATACTTTTAAAATTTTTTACCACTCTAGCAACATGTCCATTTAAATCTCCTCTAATAAATACTTTTTCTTCAAGAGGTATCTTTTGTATTAATCTCTCTAATTCATTCCAAAATTTTCTTTTGAGCCTACATCCAAAACTGAGTAGCAAACACTTATAACATTGATAATCTTAGTATCAACAATAATCTTTGAAGCTATAATTCTATCTCTAAATTTATTATATTTATAACATTATCTTTCAAACTTTTATCTATAATCACACCTACACCATTTTTAATTCGACTTCTACCTGAATACTAAAATATAAAATCTAAACAATCAATCTCTTTGGCTTTCTCCCCAACCCATTTAGTTTCTTAAACACATAAAATATTTATCTTCCTATGAACCATAATATCTATTAATTTTATTAGTTTACTGTAAGAGTACCTATATTCCAAGTTCTTAATCTAATTTTAGTTTCATGGACTAACTTCTTTTCCCGCATCCGTCCATAATGTGAGAACCTTGCTTATTTAACACTGCACCTGGGCATCGATGCAGCGAGAGGAGAATCGATGAGAGGATGTGCCATGGCTATCGGATGACTCGGCCGCGTATGCAGGAGGGTACAGCAAAGGGAATCGAGGCTAAAGGGGGTCGGCTTGGATTGTTGACTTGAGAAACCTAAGTCTTCTGCTGAGGTTGGTCAGAAATATAAGTAAAATTTGTAATAAATTATTTAGTATTAGTTTTGAGATATTTTGTTAACAATAATTTTTATACAACTATATACTTATATTATACAATTTACGGATAATTTAAATTTAATAAATTAGTCTATTTGACATAATTTAATCATGTCTATATAGTAATAACTATGTGTGCATTATACATGATTAAATTTGAAATAATGAATTATATTAGCTTAACAAAATTAAATTGAAGATTTACAATATTAGATTTCTCTTGTAAATATAAAACGTTGCGTATATTTATTGATAATTTTATTAATATTATATTTAGTTAATTTATGAGTTAATCAATTAAGTTAATTTAAAATAATTAATAAAATGTTTTAAAGCAAATTTCATTTTTATTAATAAGTTAAAAGTCAAAACATACAGTTTATACTTAAATTACGATTGAATATGATTTATTAATTAGTAAAGTTAATGTAGTCAATCCAATAAATGAAAATTAACTAACTTATATTGATTGCATAAAATTGACGAAAATTGATTTTAAGTAACTCTAAATATTTTAATGAATATTCTAACTTTGTTATTTTCACAATTAAACAAGAGTAAAGCACCAAAATATAGTTTTAAGGAGGAAGAATGTGTGATTGCGGCCGACTGATAAGGTACTTTCTTAATAACATTAAAAGGTGATAATTGAATTAATTTTAGCAAATTGATAATAAATTGTATGGTAAATAAATTGGGGATCTAATTTGATCACTTGATTTTGTAGTGTTGGGAGAGTGGAGACTTTTGTTAAGCTTGTAATCAGTGGTTTTATGAGGAAGAATCACGTCGAGACAGTTTATATAAGAAAAAAATTTTAGGTAACTCATTTTATGAGGAAAATTCATCAATTAGATAATGTTTGCAATTCTAGTAAAAACAAACAAGTTTTCAATCTTCTACACTGTTATTTATATATGATAGAATGTAATGTAATGTCAACTCTTCATATTGTAAATTATAAGTGTTATGGATTCCTAATCATGTGCAAAGTATATATATAAGCAATCCTTGTTATCATTGCATTCAAGTTATAAATTTTATTCAAATGATGTCTCTTGGGATATTCACTCATTTAAGCATGTTTGTAACACTGAAATTTATTCCATTTCATTTGTATCTGCTTTTAAAAGTGTATTGAGTATTTCATGCTTAATGTTAATTGCAATCATCAAAATATGTCTAGCTAAAAATGTTATGTGATAAAAATCAAATTAACAAAATGTTATGATGTTATCTGAACAGGTTTAAGGCAAAAGTGTCTCCAGTGAGGCAAAAGGATCCTCAAATAATGTAAAGTAAGACAAAAGAATCCACAAATAATATGAAATGGGGCAAAAGAGTCCTATAAAAGGAAAAAGGGTCCTCAATATAGCTTTCGAGTTACTTTACATAACCAATGACCTTGATATCTATACATACATGTTCCAAAGCTAATATATATATATATATATATATATATATATATATATATATATATATATATAAGCGTGTGTTATACTTGCAAGCATGCAAATTATGTTTCTTTCAAAGTATTAAAAAGTAAAGTTTAGAATTACCAATTTCACAATTATGTTAATCACAAGTATATAGTTTTGTTTTACAAATGTCTATTCACTTGCATATTGATTTCTACGTTTCAATGGTTGAAATTTGTATTAGCTTTACTTATCTTGCTGAGTATTGTGATTAATTAGATGAATATAATTATTTTTACAGGGAAAGGGAAAAATAAGTTGGAAGAGTGGAGTTTTGACCCTTTTAGAAAGTTTTTGTAGGGAAAGTCATTATAAATAAGTTTTGAGAAATTTTAAGTTGTGTTCTACATTTGATGTTTTAGAAACTTTATAGTTTAATATTAGAAGTTTCAGCTATATTGCTTCCGCTTGCTATGAATATTAGTTGATTTTAGTACGTCATTCTTATGAAATATTCTTGTGCAGTGTTTGGGTGAATTTAAATGACTGAGTGAATCTCCTACTCTATTCTATGGCAAGAAAAATTTGTAATAGATGTTTAAGAAACATTCAGTCAGCTAAATCTACCTTCTCTGTTACGTCCTGCTTCGATGAGTTATAGGATATCATAGTGGGGAATGATAAATGAGATCTTTATTGCCTACTCATCAATCCGTAGACTAGTGAAAGTGTTTTATAACTTTGCTAATTTTGTATGCCTCCTATTAGAAGCTCCTCTAGAATTATACAAATATCACGTAAATGTTAGGATAAAATACTCAACTAATTCTCTCTAATTCTTATCACAATATTAAAGCCCTAGGATTTTTCTCTTGCATTTCCATTATTGAAGCCTTCATAGTTGTGTTACCACAATCTTATGGCCTATATTATAGGGTACTTTTCCTTTTCATTTATTTTTCTATAATTACATATATCATTGTTATATTTTTGCACTTACTTTTTTTCTTTTTCCCTGTGGACAGAACCACAATTTTTCTCCATAGCATAATAATAATACCCATATGCCCTTGCTCTCGGGTTCTTTTGAAATTAAGGAAAGAACTGACAACCTTTCAAAAAATAAAATATAAAAATTTAAAAAGTCACCAAAATAAAACAAACTAGTGGGATATAGATGGGTCTTTAGTACGAAATTCAATCTAATAGTTTACTATATAAATATAAAACTAAACCAGTGGCCATAGACAACACTCAACATATGGAATTGATTATCTTGAAACATTTGCTCCAATCGCTAAAATGAATATTATAAAAATTATCTTATCTTTCGCAACTGACAAGGATTATAAGATATAATAATGCGATATAAAGAATATCTTCTTACATAATGACTTGTCCTACTTGAATTTTACTCTAATACAAAACAAAAGATATGCAAGCTAAAAAGGTATTATATGCAATACCCAGAAAACAGAAAAAAAAAACTAAATAAATAAAATGAAAAATCCAACCGCCGCGACGGTTGGCCACGGATTGGAAAAATCAAAAAGGAGGGAAAACTCGATTTCAGTTTGTCGAAAACGAAACCCGAAACGCGAGCAATGAGAGAGAAATGGAGAAGGAAATTTCGTGCGTGAACCTTCCGTGCGTCGATGACCGAGGGAGAAGAAGATTTCGTGCTCCGTGCGTCGACGACTCAGGGAGAAGAGGGAGAAGGCGGCCTCGTGCATCCGTGCATAGAGTGAGGCGTCTCCAGCCCCAACATCGTCATGGAGGCTCTGTGTGACAGAGAGGAGGGGCCCTTGCATGCGTGTGCGTGACATCGTGACGGAGTAGAGGCTTAGGGAGAGATAAGTTATTTTCTTTTGGTTTTTTTTTATAATAAAGGAAATGCATTTTTATATTATAAAAGGGAAATGTATTTATATTATATATGTTTCAATTTAAAAAAGAAGTAAAAATCCAAATGTCTATTTTGCTATACAAATGTCTACATAAATATTTCAATATACAATATATATTTTAATGATATTAAAGGTTATGTATATAAATCATAAATATGTTGAAAGATTTATGAGAATAATTAAATTGTTAAATTAAAACCTATAAATGAAATGCTTATAATTTAGATGAATGTACTAAAAATATGATTAATGGTATGAATAGATGGAGAGCATAATCCTACCTTTGCTTATACAAATCAAACTTAATTATTTAAACATATTTATAGAGTAAAAAAAATGATTATGTTACATGCATATTAGTAGGATCATAATCTAAAGGTAATAATGAATAAAGTGAAATTGATAATTATAAACAATATTATTAAGGAATTTAACTTGATTTAGAAAATAGACAATGAATATTGATGAATGTGAGCATCAATTAATAAAAGCTATATGTTAGTATCATAAACAAACAACAACAACAACAACAACAAGAAGCCTTAATCCCACTAGGTGGGGAATTTTTATGAATCATAGGTCTCCATTGTGTCAAGTTCTCATTTAATTCAAGTATACTAAGGTCATTTTTATACACCTTAACCAAGTCTTTTTAGGTCTACCTAACATAAGGCAAATCTAATGCATCTACTCTCCTAATCGGGTCATCGGACGGCCGACGCTTTATGTGGCCAAACAATATTTTATTCTATAAGAATTTTAATTAAGGAAAGAAATATTAAAGGGAAGGAGATTCAAGAGGAAACTGCAAATTAAAGTGTGTAATTATGTTCTTACATTTATGGTAAAAATATCTTTAATTTCTTTTGATGAAATGCATATTTATATGATTATGACTTTTTCTTGTACTGCAAGTTGTGATTTATTTTCCTGTTTCTTCATAAATTGTGATGTAGTTTCCTATACCTTCATTTTGGATAATAACCTGAATACTAAATCATATTGTCACTTCGTCATTTTATAAAATTAACTGATTTACTGTTAGTTATGAATTAATATGCATAGTTGTATAATTGTATGCTATAAATGTGTATGTTGAAAGTGGAGTTCACCCCCTTATGGTACTTGGTTGGGGACGCAATGTACCCGTGCACGAAAAAAAAATATCAATGAAATTGACAAAAGGTAATGACTACTTGTCTTTTGGATGAGTATTGGTAAAGGTTTAGACGGTGACTCCTAAAATGGATGATAAATATAAAAGTAAAATAAAAGTGAAAGTTCACACGAAATGTTTATTTGTACATACCTCATATATGTTTGATTGTTTGAGCAATTTTTTTATGTACATGTTATAACAAAAAATGACAGGAATACTAGTTATACCTTCTTATTTACTATAGTGTAAGATAATTGATCCAGAATTTTATTGATTGTTATTTTTTTTTCAACCATCTACTAAATGGTGCTAGAGGAGAGTTATGTTTATCGTCGTAGAGAGACTTCATGGGATAAGTAATTATGTTGATTTATGTTTAAATTATATTTCATATGAACTTTGTTAGTATATATATATATATATATATATATATATATATATATATATATATATATATATATATATATATATATATATATGTGTTAAATAAATTGTAGATTGTAGTGACTCTTATATGATTGGAGATTTTGTTTAAGATTGAAAATGTTAGGTAAGTTTTTCTTTTATCCGTCCAGGCCAGTACATTTCACTTGGTATTGAAGCTCGGGTCATAACAAGAGTGGTATCAGAGCTTAGATTTTATATTTAGGGATATAAGTATAATCATAATCAAAGAGCCATTAGGAAGATGATAAATTTTATGAAAAGAATTACATATGATTATATTGATTGATGTGTAACGATTATAATTAATTTGTGCTTCTCAGGCCTATGAAATCAATTCAAGAAGATCTTGGGTGAAAATAGAGAGGCACAAACCGTTGAGCACTAGAATTTGGTGCAACCGCCTTCACTAGCGATAGATGCATTTACACAAATGATGGAAGCAATGACTCAAATGATAAGAAATCAGCATGCATAAGCTAGTTGAAGTAGCGAGATTCCTATTGACAAATACCTTAAATTATTTCAGGATATGAAGCCACCTCTTTTCTCAGGGACAGGAGGACCTATAGAATCAGAAAATTGGTTGATGCGGATAGAGAAAATTTTAGAAAGTATATCATGTCCTACAGAAAGAAGAGTTGTTTTTGGCTTCTTTTTTTTTGAGGCTGGAGAGATGGCGAGGACAATTGCAAGAGAAGTTTGAAGAAAGGCCTTACAATCTTGTTTCATGGGAGGACTTTGTGAAGACCTTTAGATATTGGTTTGTACTCCTCTCAGCTAGGAGAAAAAATGCAGGACAAATTCATCAGATTAGTACAGGGAGATCGTTCTATCATGCAGTATGAAGCTGATTTTACAATTCTTTCAAGGTATCCACCTCAATTGATACCAAATGCAGAAGAAAAATGTCATAGGTTTCTATCTGGACTGAAAGATCTAGTCAGACAGCCCTTGATTCCTCTGGATATTGATGACTATGTTGTATGTCGGTGAAGAATAGAAGGATAAAATTTTTTAGCTATCGAGAGAAGGAGATATTGAAGAGGAGAAATGATGATAGGCCAAAATCTGGATAGAATGTTCAAACTGAAAAATCAAACTGGAAGAAGCCTAAATCATATACTAATGTCAGGAGTAGCAGTATTACCACATGCCCAAAATATGGAAGAGCACATAAAGGAGAATGCCTCTCAGGCACAAACACTTGTTATTGTGTATACATATGGCAAAATCTTGTTATCTTGGGTGAAATCTTCAATGGATCTAGAAGTGTTCAACCTCCTCAGGAAACTGTTGGTAGACAAAAGAATCGAATCGCATCGGTTACATCTCAAACTCAGGCAAAATACATAGCCGAGTTTATGCAGCGCAGCAAGCAAAAGACTCACGATCATATTGTATGTCTTTATTTAAATTAGTATTGTTACAATTTTATATTGTGCTAGATATATTACTTTATATGTCTACTCATTTATAGATATTATCTTTATTTAAAGTAAATCAGGTAGAATTTTATTTGATACTAGAGCATCACATTTATTTATATCTGAGGAATGTGTGAGAATTTTGGGATTGCAAATTATGAAAATGTCTGTAGTACTTTCAATGGCAATACCAAACAGGTCTCAAATGAATGCTAAAAACGTTTGCAGTGTGAATCTAAATATCTGTGAAAGAAGCTTGGATGCAGATTTGATAGCATTCTTAGAATTTGATGTGATTTTAGAAATGGATTATCTAAACATTATGCTTATAGATTGTTGTAAAAGATAGTCAAATTCAATATTCCCGAGAAGAAGAATTCAAATTGAGCATAAAGGAGTATTACATGATGGTGTCTTGCTTGAAGGTTCAAAAGATCTTGAATATGATGACTTTTTTGCTCAAGTTACTGATGTTACTAAAGAAGTAAAGAAGTTAGAAGATATACCGGTAGTGAAGGAATATTCAGAAGTTTTTATGGATGATTTATTAGATTTATCTTCAGTCAGAGAAATAGATTTATCTATTGATTTAATTCAAGGTGTAAAACCTATAGCAAAAGTACCATATAGAATAGCGATAAAAAAATTACAAGAGTTGAAGACTTAACTACAATAATTGTTAGAGAAAGAATTTATCAGGCCTAGCACATCTCCTTGGGGAGCTCCTGTATTATTTGTGAAGAAGAAAGATGGGAGCTTAAGGCTATGCATCGATTATAGTGTAATATCCAATTATTATTTCCTAATTAAATTTTTTAATTAATCGATTCTTGTAGCATCTGGTGCAGCGTGCAGCGGGATTAAAGCCTCGGCGCGTGTTGGCGGATCGATCGAAGGTAATTTCCTTAAGCCGCACTATTTCATTTCCTTGACGCGGCTGCGAGATCGAGGCGCTCCGTTCGCCGCATCGATTTCCTCCTCCTTTCCTTCTTCGCCCGGCCGGCGGCCGCTCGTGACAGATCCGAAAGCGCGCATCCGCGTCGGCAGGCGAAGTGCCGCTCGTGCGTCGGCTCGTAGTTCGAGCCGTTGACGACTTCCCCGGTCTCGCCTTTTCGGTGGAAGCCCGATTTCCGCCGGCAGCGTAGCGACCGCCTGGTAAGTCCGTAGCTTCGGTTTGAAATCCTGAACCGTCGGTTCGACTCGTGAAGACCGTGGGAATTCTGTTCGGCCGATCGGAAACTTAGGAAGTTTTGTCATTCTTAATTTCTTTCCTCTCCTTTTTTCTTCAGCTTCCTTCTTGGCGTTGAAATGCGTGATTGAGGAGTTCCAAACCGCTTTTAGGTGAGTGGTAGAATTATTGAGGGGATTTGGATTGGTGTTTGTTAATTTTAGTTTATTGATTGAAGTAATTAATAGTGGCGTTAGGAGAGTTTCTTTGGAGATTACTTTGGAGTCTTGTTTCCAAAGCTTATGAGGAGATCAATTTGTAAGATTGGTGTTAATAGTATGTTTCATTTATGAGTTGTATGTTATAGAAGTGCTTAAATTTATTTTATTATAGGTTGTGTACTCGAGGAGGAATCGAGGTGCACATCACGACACTGACTTAGACACTGAGGTGAGACATACTTAATGTAAATTCGCTTTCTTCTTATGTATGCCATTGTTTTACGACTTATAAATTGTATGAATGCATATATAAAATGTAGATATTTCTGTCATGTTGAATGCATATATAAATGTTGATTACTTGGCCGTCGATTTATGATTCTGATGATTACAACTAGTTGGCATTGATTTCATTGCATATAGAAATGATTGAAAACATGTTGTAAATCGATAATGTGATAAAAGCAGTGGAAAATTGTGATAGGAAGGCTCTGGCGAATCTGCGTAGATAGCAAAAGTTCGAGATGAGCCGTGATTAGGGGATCTTAGTATCCCCGACTCGGCATTTGAGGTTGTTTAGTTAGGCATTCAGTGTCATATAGGTATGTAGAGTATGGTTCGAGCCGCCTACACTGCTTTAAGCGGCGGTAGTGGCGACCTTATGAATGAAAGTCAAAACTGTGATTATAAATGACATTTAGAAAATGATTTGATATAGGCCGAAATGAAAATCACGTTCGCGACATTGATTGATCTGATTATGAACTTACGATATTATTGGTTATATTGCTACATTTACAAAGACTTACGGCATATTGTTCTGATTAATTACATTCTGATGTTTACTACAGTTTTCGACTTTGAAATTTCATGTACATGCACGTTTGTTTCTCTTGTCTTATCTTGAGAGCTTTTTAGTATTCTTGTCTCTAAGCTTTTAGCTTATGATCTTCTGGATTGAAAATTCGGAAAAGAAAATTTGGGTAGAAATTTAGTCTTTTGTTGAATTATATAGTTTTGGGAAGCTTAAAGGCTTTTGGGTACGCAAATTAAATGTCTTTACGCTCGTATTTATTTTAAGATTTCATACTTCCAGGTGTTATTATGAATTAAGTTAAGTAGTATATGAATTGTAAATAGTTTAGTGATGATTTGATTAGATACACCTTTCACCGCTCGTTCAGATACGGTTGGAAGCGTGTTGGTGGAATCTCAATCGAAATCAGTCATCTGTTACCGCGTCGACCTAACATAAGGGGTCATCAGGGTGTATACAAATGTCACATTGAAGAATAAATATCTCTTACCAGGATTGATGATCTTTTTTGATCAAAGAAGGAAACTTCGATTATTTTGATTGATTTAAGATCGGGTTATCATCAGCTTAAGATCAAAGAAGAAGATATACCAAAGACTACATTCAGTACAAGATATGGGCATTATGAGTTTGTGGTGATATCTGTTGGCTTAACAAATGCTCCAGCTGTATTTATGGATCTCATGAATAGAATCTTTAAACCATTTTTAAATTCATTTGTGATTGTATTCATAGATGATATTCTAATTTATTCCAGAGATGATGCAGCTCATGAAAATCATCTTCACATTATTTTGCAAGCTTTGAAAGGAAATGAATTATATGCAAAATTTTCAAAGTGTGAATTTTGATTAAATAGTATCATATTTTTGGGGCACATGATTAGTAGTGAATCAGAGTAAAGTCAAAGCAATAACTGAATGGTCCAGACCAACCACTGTCATAGAAGTCAGAAGTTTCTTAGGGTTGGCAGGATATTATAGGAGATTCGTTGAAAGGTTTTCACAGATTGTCATGCCACTATCTAGATTAACTTAGAAAGCAGTCAAGTTTGAATGATCAGATCAGTGTGAAAAGGCTTTTCAAAAATTGAAGAATTGTTTAATGACTGCACCAATATTAACTATTCCATCAAGGATAAAAGGATTTCAAATTTATAGTGATGCATCATTAAAAGGCTTGGGATGTGTACTTATGCAAAATGGAAGAGTGATTGCTTATGCTTCAAGGCAATTGAAAAATCATGAAAAGAATTATCCAACCCATGATCTACAGCTAGCAATAGTGGTATTTGCATTGAAAATTTAGAGGCATTATTTATATGGAATAAGGTGTGAAGTTTTTACTAATTATCAAAGGTTGAAATACATCTTTACTCAGAAGGAGCTAAATTTAAGGCAAAGGAGATGGTTGAAACTCATTAAAGATTATGATTTGGATATTCAATATCATCCAGGGGCCAAATGTGTTCATGCTTTAAGTAAAAAACAACTGGTAGTGCTTATTGGTTGATCTCTCAATAGGAGGAGTTGATTAAAGATTTAGAAAAATTAAAAATTTTAATTATCAAATCTACAGATGATCATGCTTTATTGTTAAATCAAATGGCTATATAATCAAACTTGAAAAATAGAATACGAGATGCTTTACCTCAAGATGATGACTTTCAAAAAATTTTAAATTTAGTAAAAGTAGGCAATACATAAGATTTTGAAATTGATGGAGATGGATTATTGAAGTATCATGACAGAGTTTGCATTCTAGATATTAGAGATTTGAGAAAAGACATTGCATGAAGCACATCATTCTAATTATACAATTCATTCAGGTAGTAGCAAAATATATCAAGATCTTAAGAAAATATTTTGGTGATCAGGAATGAAAAGTGTAGCAGAATTTGTCTACAAGTGTCAATCATGGCAGATGGTTAAGGTTGAACATCAGAAGCCAAGTGGACTTTTACAGCCTTTGTCAATACCTGAGTGGAAATGGGATGATATTACTATGGATTTTGTGGTTGGCTTGCCTAGATCCAGGAGAGGATGTGATGCTATTTGGGTTATTATTGATAGATTATTCATCCAAACTTTATCCAATCAATGTCGATGTTGTTGAAAAGCTAGGAATAAAGTATATTGATGAAATTGTGAAATTACATGGTGTGCCAAAATCTATAATGTCCGATCGAGATGGCAGATTTACATCTAGCGTGGCCAATTGAAGCTTTAGGTAAGAAACTTTCATCTTCATTTCATCCTCATGGTAGTCAAAAAAAATCAAACACACAAGATTTGCTTAGACTTTGTACCCTTGATTTTGGAAGAAATTGGTAAATTAATTTGTCTTTGATTGAGTTTGCCTACAATAATAGCTTTCAAGCAAGCATTGGTATGGCTCCCTATGAAGCATTGTATGGAAGGAAATGCAAAACACCGTTTTATTGGGTGGAGAAGGAAAAGAAGAATCATTGTGCGATGTAGTAGATGAAGCCACCGAAAGATCGATTAATAATGATAGATTAAAAGTTGTTCAAGATAGGCATTGGAAATACTATGATGTTAAACATCGGCCAGTAGAGTTTGAAGTGGGAGAATTTGTATTTCTTAAAGTCAGCCCCATGAAATGTATAAAACGATTTGGCAAAGTTGGAAAGTTGAGCCCACACTATATTGGTCCGTATGAAATCTTGGAGAGAATTGGAAAAGTGGGTTATAGACTGGTTTTACCTTCTCGCATGCAAGGAGTGCACAATGTGTTTCATATTTCTCTTTTGCGAAAGTATATTACTGATGAAGCCAACAAAATTATTGCGGATCCTATTGATATTCAACCGGATCTCATATTTGTTGAGGAGCCAGAAAGAATTATAGATTATGATGTTAAGCATCTCAGGAATAGAGAAATTTCAGTTGTCTGTGCACTATGGAAATATGGAACAGATCGAGAAGGTACATGGGAGAAAGAATCAGAAATACGAGGACTTTATCCTCAATTGTTTAATTAAAGGTATGTTTATTTTCTATTATTGTCATTTAATTTCGAGAACGAAATTTTTTTAAGAGGGAGAGATTGTAATACCCAGAAAATAGAAAAAATAATAAAATAATAAAATGAAAAATCCAACCGCCGCGACGGTTGGCCATGCATTGGAAAAATCAAAAAGGGGAGAAAGCTCGATTTCAGTTTGTCGAAAATGAAACCCGAAACGCGAGCAACAAGATAGAAAGGGAGAAGAAGGAAATTTCGTGCGTGAACCTTCCGTGCGTCGATGACCGAGGGAGAAGAAGAAGATTCGTCTGTGAGTCAACGACTCGGGGAGGAGAGAAGCGCCTCGTCGCGTCAGCCCAGTGAGTAGCGTCTCCATCATGCGTCAATTATTTGGGGGCTCGTCTGACGGAGAGAGGAGAGACCACTAGCGTGCGTGTGTGCGTGACATCGGCCCGACGAGTAGAGGCTCAAGAGAGATAAGTTATTTTCTTTTGGGTTTTTTTATAATAAAGGAAATGCATTTTTATATTATAAAAGGGAAATATATTTGTATTATATAGGTTTCAATTTAAAAAAGAAGTAAAAATCCAAATGTCCATTTTGCTATACGAATATCTACATAAGTATTTCAATATACAATATATATTTTAATGATATTAAAGGTTATGTATGTAAATCATAAATATGTTGAAAGATTTATGAGAATAATTAAATTATTAAATTAAAACCTATAAATGCAACGCTTATAATTTAGATGAATGTACTAAAAATATGATTAATGGTATGAATAGATGGAGAGTATAATCCTACCTTTGTTTATACAAATCAAACTTAATTATTTAAACATATTTATAGAGTAAAAAAAATGATTATGTTACATGCATATTAGTATGATCATAATCTAAAGGTAGTAATGAATAAAGTAAAATTGATAATTATAAACAATATTATTAAGGAATTTAACTTGATTTAGAAAATAGACAATAAATATTGATTAATGTGAGCATCAATTAATAAAAGTTATATGTTAGTATCATAGACAAGAAATGAATAAAATAAATACATTGCTTTCTAATATTGATCCAATCAATATTTTATTCTATAAGAATTTCAATTAAGGAAAGAAGCATTACAGGGAATGAGATTCAAGAAGAAATTGCAAATTAAAGTGGGTAATTATGTTCTTACATTTATGGTAAAAATGTCTTTAATTTCTTGTGATGAAATGCATATTTATATGATTATGACTTTTTCTTGTACTACAAGTTGTGATTTATTTTTCTGTTTCTTCATAAATTGTGATGTAGTTTTCTGTATCTTCATATTGGATAATAACAATCATCTTAAATCATATTGTCATAGTCATTTTATAAAGTTAACGATTCTTTAGTTATGAATTAATATGCATAGTTGTATAATTGTATGCTATGAATGTGTATGTTGAAAGTGGATTTCACCCCCTTATGGTACTTGGCTGGGGACGCAATGTACCCGTGCACAAAAAAAAAGGGTCAATGAAATTGGCAAAAGGTAATGGCTACTTATCTTTTGGAAGAGTATTAGTAAAGGTTTAGACGATGACTGCTAAAATAGATGATAAATGTAAAAGTAAAATAAAAGTAAAAGTTCACACGAAATATTTATTTGTACATACCTCTTGTATGTTTGATTGTTTGAGCAATTTCTTTATGTACATGTTATAACAAAACCGCATGTTATACCTTCTTATTTCTTATAGTGTAAGATAATCAATTATGAATTTTATTTAATTGTTAGTTGTTTATTTTTTTTCAGGTAACCATCCTAACTAAATGGCTGATAAAAGGAAGGGTTATATTTATCGGCGTAGAGAGATTTCAAGTAATAGGTAATTATGTTGATTTATATTTAAATTGTATTTCATATGAACTTTATTAGTATATATATATGTGTGGACAAATTGTTAAATAAATTGTGGATTGTAGTAGCTCTTATATGATTGGAGATTTTATTTAAGATTAGATATATTAGATAAGTTTTTCTTTTATTCGTCCGACCGTTTGTTCCCGTCTTGGTATTCCAAGCTCCCGGACCGGGTCATGACATTATATGGGTTGAAGAATCTTGAAGGGCGTGGGTAGAAGGTTTGTCATGGTAATGCTCAACTTGGTATACAAAAAATATTAAGATGGTCACAATTTTTTTATAACACAAGGTTTCAAGAGAAGTCTTTGTTCTACTACTTTACATTAACTATATTATTATGTGATAGATTGTGACTATAAGGGAATTAAGAATTTTAAAAATTGCTTTAGGAATTTGAAATTAAAGAATTAGGCATGCTAAAGTACCTCCTCAGCATTAAAGTTGCACATTCTTGACATGAAACATTTATACCATAACAAAATTATAGAATAAGCTTGTTAAAAGAGATGCAAATCTACAGAGTGTCCCATGAAATAAGTCATAAACTAGAAAATGCTCTAAAATATAGCACTAGAAAAGGCCTCCTATCAATGATTGGTAGGAAGACTTCTCTACTTATCACATACTAGACATGAGATTGTCTATACTGTTGTTGTGATAAGTCAACTCGTGCATAATTCTAAAGAATCACACCATCAAGCAATATGTAAAATTTTATAATATTTGAAAAGAACCTCTGGCTAAGAAATTCTATTCAAAATGAGGGAGAAATTGACTCTTGAAGCACACATAGAAGATTATGTGTTATATGGTTGGCATAAGCACAACTTCAAAATGTGGTAACAAAGATTTCATACAAAACTGAATTTGAATCTATTGCATGATGACTCTACAAATTATTATGGCTAAAAATTATCCTGTAAGACTTAAAAGGTTGAATGGAAAGATCTTATAAGGTTCTATGTGATAAAAAATCAACTATCAATATTGTACATAACCCCACACAACATAACCATGCAAAATATATTTAAGTTAATAGGCATTTTGCATAGGAGAAGCTTAATAGTGGCATAATTTGCATTCCATTTGTAACCATAAGTGAATAATATGATGACATTTTCACAATGCATTATCAAAATTAGCCTTCTATAAATCATCAAGCAAATTTGGAATGGATGATGTGTAACAACCATAGAAAAAAAAAAAAGAATTTCATTGTTTTTATTCTTGAATCGTAGCGTCGATTGAATCCCGACGCCACGACCTAATAAATCCACGAGGCAAGAAACTTTCGGCCTTAACCAAAGCCGAAAGAGAGAAAGAGAAGGGTCGGGAAGAAGAAGTCGTACTGTACCTTACATGTGTGCCTTCATCAAACGAGATGAAGTCGTCGTCGCTAACGCTAAGCCACCGCGAGCCACCATCGATGCCGCTAGGCCATTGGACTACCTATAGTCTTCCGTGAGTGTGCCACAAAGGAAGAGGAGAGTGATCGAAACCTAAAGCCTAGAATAAGGAGAGTCGAACGCTGCGGCGTGCATCCTGAGAAGCGGTTAAGTATAACCGTGCAATAAGAAGAAAAGAGCTATTTTTCCGATTTTTATAATTTGAGGAAACGCATTTATATTTATATAAGTTTTCAATTTCAAAATTTCAAAACCCTATAGTCCATTTTACTATACAAACTTTTACATAATTATATTTCATTACATAGTATATGTTTTAATTATATCAAAAGTTATATAAATAAATCATAAACATGTTCAAAAAATTAATAAGAATAATTAAATTGAAAAGCAATAAATGAAAATGTTAGATTTAAAGCTTATAAATGAAATGCAATTATATAGACTCTAACTGCAAAGTTTATGAAACCATAAACTTATGTTAATTTTCACAACCTTTAATTAAAATGAGAATCAATGTTAGATTAGTAAGAATAATTATCAACTAAAATTACAATTATGTTTTTCATATTAACTCACTTTACATCTAACATATTTATATTAAGAAAAATAATATGATTTAGAAAGTATTATATGACATTTTGTATATGTATAAGTATCATTATATTAAACGAAGTAAATATTAAATAAAAATAATTTTGAAATATCTTTAATTTAATTTAAAATAGGAAGAGTATGTATTAATTTAAAATAAATAAAAGATGTTGTGTATGTTAAATAATCTAATAGTTAAACCAAATAAATATAATAATCAATATTATTATTAATTATGAAATTAACTTGATTTAAAAATAAACAATGAACTTTTAATGAATGTGAGCGTTAAATAATTAAAGACATACACTAATATCATATACAAGAAAATAAATAAAATAAAATAAATTACTTTCAAATATTGATTAAATCAATATATTTATTTTATAGATACTCAAATTAAAGAAAGAAATTTTAAAGAGAACGTGATTCATGAAGAAGCTTCAAACTAAAGTGGGTAATTATATTCTTACATTTATAGTAAAAAAAATTTTATTTTTCATGTGATAGAATGTATTAGTATATAATTATAAATTATCTTCGTATTTCAAATTGATGTTAAATCATGTTGATACTTATGTTATTATACAGAATTAATTGATTTTCTATTTTGAGCTAATATGGATAACTTCATAAATCCTATGTTATGAATGTGTACCGAAAAGTAGTTCACAGATAATGAGTTTGAGCACGCACGAAAAGTAAATGAAAATGGTTACTTGTCCTTTGGATGTGTTTTAAAAAAGGTTTCTTTCTGGAAAATGTTTTTAGACGATGGCTCTTGTAATGATTGATAAATTAGAAAATAAAATTTAAAAAAAAAAAAATGTTTATTTTATCTACCTCTTATATGTTGGATTATTTAAACACACTTTACATAATGTTCATGTTTATGGTAGATCTATCATGCATATTAATTCTATCATATTAATTTACTATAGTGTAGAAACATAATTTATCCACTGAAAATATTATTCATTTGTAAGTTATTTTATATTTTTTTCAGGTAACCTTTCTAACAAAATGAAAAATAGAAGAGAGAAATATGTTTATAGTCGTAGAGGTACTATTTTAGTTTATGTTTTAGATTATGTTTTATATGACTTCAGTTGATGAATAATTTATATTTGTAAACAAGTTTATTAAATGTGATTTGGATTTGTAGTGGCTCTTATAAAATTGAAAAATATTGTGTAGTTTATATTCTATTGGATGTGTTTAAGTCTTTTTTTTTTCTTATATGTCCGACCGTTCCTTCCAGCCTTGATATTCCAAGCTTCCGGGGCGAATCGTGACATGATGTATATTCATTCACTTAAAAAGGAGGGTGAAATGCCTCCATAATTTTCGTCAATTAGGACCCCATAAAATTTGCCCTCTTTCATTCTTGTTCCACCAACATCTCATTCATTTGAGAGATACTTACTGCCTACCCATCAATATGTGTGCAACTATAATTATTCCACAAATATTATTCCTTGATTTTGTATGTTTTCCATTAAAAGTTATCCTAGGTTGTACAAATATAATACAAATATTAAAATGAAATACTCAAGCAAGTCTCTCAAATTTTTATGAGCTGGGAATACATATTCCTGGTGTGTAAGTTGCTTATTTGGAGCTCATAAATTTGAAGTGGTAAACACCAGTAAGTATAGTCAGAGGTGTCAACATCCAACTAATCCATGGATTGAGAGTTAATAAGCCCAATCACCTTATGGTTGCACACACACTTTCGGGAGGTATGTAGCAGGTGATATCATGCTATCATAAATTTCACGATAAAAATCCCTACTCAGCACATGCGACTCAACAACAACTCTGTGACCGCGAAGAAATGCTGTGAAGTAGCTTGAACGCCTATATAGAGCAAAGACTCTATTTTGTACATAACAACACTATGATAGAAAAACATTACAAGACAAAGCCTTGACATTTTTTCAGAAATTATTATCCACAATTACAAAGCACAAAAAGTAGGTGCATAATTTAGTAATTCGGATTTCTTAACAAAATATGCTTTAACAATTAAAGCACATCAGAAAAATCCTCCAATGCTTACTTTCTCAACTTTTCAGAAGAATAGCATAGCACTTCAATTGAAACACGACTAAACAGTCATACATGGATTACAAGATAAAAGGAAGAGAGGTACATGAATATAGATTGCAACCAAACTATTGAAGAAATCTAGGAACAATGCCATTATAAAGATAATTTGAACACCTAAGTGAATGGCATCCAATCTTCTCACAAAATGTTCTTGATGATTCAAAGGTAATCCCAGAAAAAAATGTAAAAAAATTATAGCCACATCTGTGGTATAAATTAATGAGCAGGTTCAGAACTTAAGAAGAACAAAGAAACAAGTATATACTGAGTTCATGAATGGAGTAAGTGTTGTAAAGCAATCAAACTTCAGAATTATTGTACCTGGGAGGATGCTCGGCCTTTGTACACCAAAAAAGCAGCTGGCCATGTCAACAGCTGACACACTGCCGCCTTGGGTAGCTAGGACTACGAAAACAGCATCACGACACATACTCAATGCAACATTGTTGTCTGGGCCTATAAGATGATGAAGGTATAAAATGCCAGAGTTTAAACACCTCCTGCAATTATTCTCTGATGTGAGTGGCATCTCACAATTAATAATGACATCACTAAAGTTAGGAGACTGCATCATCTCCAACACAGTTCCTCTTCCACTGCACTGATAAGAAACTTGAATCTTCGGTCCCAGGCCACAGAACACTGTAGCAGTATGCGGAATTCCATGCAAACCAAATGTTTCAGAAACAGAACTAAGGCAGATCTCAGAGAATGCTGATGGAACTCCTAGCTTGCCCGTTTCATTAGCATAATGTGCAATGGAAATTGTAACTAAGGCATTAATGTAACGGCAGCATTGTCCCCTCTCATTTGGATCCGAACAAGCAGAAGCTGCCAAAGTAAAATTTGCCCAGCTAAAATCCAGAGGACAATCTGCTCAGGTGAATTAGTATGCATAAGACATTTATAGTTATTCTATAAAACCAGAAATTAAACCAGATGAATACAGAAGTAGAAAAGGAAATCCTATATAGAGACTAAAGAAAGAAGCACAGATCACTTGATATTTCCACACTCTAACAAGAGGTATACAACTTAGTATAAAATATATGGTAGAATTTTTTCTTGTTTTACTTTCATTGCAAACTTTATACTGTACAGGAAGTGGAACTAAAGCCAGAACAGAGATCTAGAAAATAAAGTGAAGAACTGGAACATACTATAAATTGCTGATACTAAAGAATCTGCAACAGTCAAGAGAAAGTGTGATGGATCAAGTCTTGCTATTTTATTCTCACAATAGATGATACTAATTTGATCACTTCACCTTCCAGTATAGCATTATCGCTAGCAATTCTGGGTTTATGAAGAATGTACCAATTTGTCCACTTCAGAAAAGGAATAGCCCAATCTTTTCAGCGTGGAAAAATAGTCTCGGACAAGAAAAGCAAGAAACACAAGGAGAATATTCAAGAAGGAATCAAAGAGTAGCAAGCTAATCTAGAGGTTCTCTCTATCTGAGTAAAGCTCTAGTTTTTCTTGATCTCAAGCTTCCCTCTTCAAAGAGTATCTCTGCAGTTTTATTTCATAATCTTAGTCTTTTCGTTTTTTGAACAACCTGTAATACAAAATGGAAAACTCAATATTAGGATTTCCTATTGTAAAGGCCCATCTTAACCCTCTACACAAAAGGAGCCTGTCATTATAATCCTTTCGCAAATCATTTTAAACCAAGGTGTTATCACAACCTTAAGGCTAAAAGCCTATTGGTGTTCCAATAGTGCAGATCACTATAACATTTGCTGCAGCACAACAACAACAACAAGCATTTATCCCACTACGTGGAGTCAAGTAATCCTTCTTCTCCATTGTGTACTATTAAGTGTCAAATTCACATTTAATTCTAATAAAATATCATTTTTTATACTTCCTAACCAAGTCTTTTAGGTCTACCTCTACCTTGCTTAACATAGGCCAAATCTAATATATCTACGCTCCAAACTGGATCATCAGACGATCGACGTTTTATGTGACCAAACCATCTAAGGCAACACTCTTTAATCTTATTTGCCACTAGAGCTACTCCAACCTTTTCATGTATATATTCGTCTTGGAATTTTTCTATATGTAAACCCACTCATGCACATGAACATCCTCACCTTTGTAACACTTAGTTTTATGCTTATCTATTACTAGTCAACATTATACACCATAAAGCAGTGCAAGTCTCACCACCATCTTATAAAATTGTACCTTAAGCTTAAGTGGTACTTTTCTATCACACAATAGGCCCGATGCATTCCTCCACTTCAACCATCCAACTTGAATTTTACTAATAACATCCTCATCTATTTCACCATCACTTTAAACAAAACGTTCACTCTTTTTAATGATGTGATCACCCGTTGTCACAAGCCCACCACTAGATCTTCTACAACTAAAATTACACTTCATGTATTAGGTTTTAGATCTACTCAAACAAAAGCCTTTAGACTCTAAGGTTGGCTTCCATAATTCAAGTTTCTCTTGAACTCCCTCTCTAGTCTTATCAATAAAAACAAAAAGTATACACTAAGGTGCATCCTCATGTAAATGTTTAGTAAGAACATCCATAACTAAAGCAAAAAAGATATGGGCATCTAGCTGATTCTTGATGTAATCCAACTGAAATAGAAAAATATTTGGTCGAACCTCATTGTGTTTGAACACAAGTAATAGCTCCAGTATACATATCCCTTAATGAGTTGAATATTAGCAATATTAACTCATTTCTTTTCTAGAACTCTCCAAAGTACTTCTCTTGGAACTTTATCATATGCTCTCGCTAGATCACCGAATATCATACGTAGATCCTCCACACTCTCTCTATACTTCTCAATCAACCCTCTCAACAAAGGTATAGCATCCATAGTAGGCCTACCCGGCAAAAAACTAAACTGATTTTGAGAAATTTTTATATCATGTCATAACTTATGCTCAATTACACTCTCATAATTTTAATGTATGATACATTAACTTCATTCCTCTATAATTTGCACAATCTTATTCATCGCCTTTATTCTTAAAAATAAGAACTAACAAACTCTTTCTCCACTCATCTGGACTCATTTTAATCTTTAAAATAATATTAAAATTTAATAAAACAAAAAATTCTTTGATCTCCTAAGCATTTCTACACTTTAATTAACATATCATCAAGTCCTATTGATTTTCAACTTCATTTTCTTTAAAGATTCTCCAACTTCAATTTCACTAATATGATGATTAAAACAAAAATCTCTATTTTCACTTAAGATACTAAGATCACTAAAGTTAATCGTATTCTCACAATCTTCATTAGAAAGTTCATCAAATATCTCGTCCACCTATGTTGAAAATCCTAAGAATAAAACTTTTTAATCTTCATCCTTAATACACTTCACTTGAACTAAATATTTAGTTCTCCTGCCTCTTTACTTGGCTAACTTATGCATACATCTTTCACCCACTTTAGTATCTAATCTATTAGTTAAATCATTACATGTTAAATTATTCACATCACATATTGTTTTCTTAAACTCCCTACTGGCTACTCTATATCTTTCTCAATTTTTCAAGCTTTTACATGTAAATTAATTTTTATAACAAACCTTCTTATTTTTAATCATTTTTTTCACATATTTGACTTTACCACCAACTATTTTTACTAATAGGAATTTTTCCTTTTAATTCTCTAAGCACATTTCTTGCAATTTGTTTAACCTCATTTACTATATTTTCTCATATATCATTAGTTTTCTCATGAACATCTCAAATTTTAACATCTTGTAGCTTGCTCTTAAAAATATTTTAATCAATATTCTTTAAGTATCTCAACTAATCCTAAGATAATATTTTGATTTATTCTTAATATTACAACCTTCATCTTAAAATCTAAAATTAATAATCGATATTTGATACTTAAATTTTCACTTAGAATGACCTTACAATCAATATAAACGATCTATTTTTCTTATCAAAAAAAGATTAATTTATGTTTTACTATATCCATTCTTATAAGTGATAATATGCATATCGCTTTTCTTGAATAAAGTATTAGAAATTACCAAATCAAAAGCTAAAATAAAATTCAATATAATCATACCTTCTTCATTATTCACTTCAAACCCCACCACGAATGTTATTAAAATTCTCTACCACTTTACCAACATATCTATTTAAATCTACTCCAATAAATACTCTTCATTCAAGAAGTATCTTTTTGTATAAATCCTTCTAGATCATTCTAAAATTTTTCTTTTGAGCATACATCCAACCAAACCTACTTGAGGGGCATAAGTTGTAATATCCAAAATACCCCAAATAGATAAATTCAACATGATTTTATTCATACCATTCTTATTTACATACTCCAAAACTTTACACATGCATTTTCATAAAATTCCAAATTTCATGTGAGCAAAATGATATATGCATAACCACATATTATGTACTTCTAAGTATTGATAGAAATATTCGGTTTCATTTATATAGTAATTAGTTTAAATTCTAATTAATTACTTTCTAATTAAGCCCACTAAGCTAATCAGTTACTGTAGCGAATCTGACATTTCCACTTAAATACTCATGCAACGGCTGATTTAAAGGTAGTGGAAATGAGTATAGTACGGACTAAATGGAAATAATAACATGGAATATCAATATTTCTTCCCTTCATTATCTCCTCCACTTAACATCCTTCGATGCCTTTCCGTCATTTCACTGGGTGATGCTACTATTTTTCTTGCCTCTTGGAATCAGGAGATTGCTGCTAAGTACGGTTTGGAGGAGATTTGGGAGAGGAATTAATGTTGGTAGCTGTCCGTGCTATCATTCTTTTCAGAATTGTTAACGGTGGGTTGGTGCTTTTGGAGAAATGGGTAAGCCATGGTATTATACTTGGCATAAATAATGAAATGTTGGTATTAATGCTGTTCAGCAGAATCAGCCATTTGAGGGAGATTTTGGCGGCCTGTGAGGGGAGTAAGAAAAAAAATGAGCTCCTACATTTATGTATATGTTAAAGTTGATTGTGACTACTCAGAATTCAAATGTGTTCATCTTGGGCTGCTGCTGATTTCAATGAAACTCCCCCTCTTCTTATTTTTCTGCTGTTTACCGTGAGACCCTATCTTTGGACTGCTGCTGTTTGGACTTATGTTGACTGCCATTTGTACCATTTATTGACTGCTGTTTGGAAATATGTTGGCTGCATTTGTACTATTTGTTGGCTATTGTTTGGACCTATGTTGGCTGCTATTTGTGCTATTTATTGACTGTTAGTTGGATGTTGCTGGCTGTCATATAGGTAACTTTGGGGATAATTAAAATTGACTTTCTTCCCCTATCCCCCCCTCTTTTCTTTTTTTCTCTCTCCCTTTCCTTGATCTTTACCTCTTACAATCCTCAACTATCAGATGCCTCTTTCGTACCTCATTTGTGCCTTGATTAGCAGCTAAGAGCAGTATTGGTGTTGGGTTTTATTGGGAGGCATTCTGGGTGTATTGTAGTTGGACAACAGGAGATAAAGAGTTAAGGAGGTATAAGATTGTAATAACCCGAAACTTAAAATAATAAAAATAAACCAGCTGACGGTTAGGCAGAACAAGATCGAAAAGGCTCGGTTTCACAAATCAAACCGAACCACCAAAACATACGAAAGGAAAGCGGAGAAAGAGAGAAAGAGGAATTGCACTCACCTTGCGGAACCCTCAACGTCAGAGGAAGGAGGAAGGAAAACCGAGGCGTCGTCCCAACGTCGTCGACTAGAAGAAGGAGAAGGCTACTGCGTCCCTAACCGTTGTGGCTTCATTGTCGCCTGAGTCGCCGAGCTCCATGCCGTCAGAAGAAGGAAGAAGAAGCCTCAGCGTGCGTGAGAGAGGAAGCGAGACGCGTGAAGAAAGGGCTGGTAGTATTAACCGAGGAAATAAGAAAGAGGTAAGCAAATTTAGTAATATGTTTAATTAGAAATTCTGATTTTAATGTTATTAGCTTTGATTTAGTGCTATTTCAAGTTAACTTAGGGTTATGATTCTAACTTAGGGTTATAGATTTCAGTAAGGACTTTAAATTAGAATTAGATAGCATAATTAAAATTTAGTTTAAGAATCATTTTAAGATTATTTCAAGAATAAATTTAAGAAAAATAAGGAAATGGGAGTATTAGAATTTAGGAACACATATAAAGGAAAATGTTTATATTATATTATAGATTAGAATCATTTGATGATATGATAATCAATTAATGTTATATATTAAGTAACTTTAACAATTAATGTTATAGAATTGCAATTAAGGAAGGAATCATTAAAGGAAAGGAGGTTCAAGAGGAAACGCAAGTTAAAAGTGGGTAATGTTCTTACATTTATGGTAAAATGTCTTTACTTTCCAAATGATGAAATGCATGTTTAGATGATTTTGACTTTTCCTGCACCTGTGATGATTTTCCTACTTTTACATAAATAGTGAATAGTTTACTGCTTCTTCATGTTGGATAATACTCAATGCTATCATATTGCAGCGCTTTATTTTATCGCTCACCGATTTCGTTAGTTATGAATTAATGTATGATATGATTGTATCTTTATGAATGTGTAGCTTGTTCACCCCTTATGATGCTGGGGAATGATGTACGCGCACAAATATGATTCAAAAGCCAAGAAAATTGGCAAATGGTAAAAGGTTATGGACTCATCCTTTGGATGAGTATGACGATGACTCGGACGGGTGATAAAAGTAAAAGTTCATATCTTCTTCTAAATGTTTATGAATCGACCCCATATCGCTAAATGTTTATGCATATTTACCTCATATATGATTGATTGTTTGAGCAGATTATTTTCTTTTATGTACCTATACTGTTAGAAAACCATGCATACTTTTTCTTTTTTTATTTCTATATGTAATAAGATAATCCTGAATTATATTCATTTGTTAGTTGTTTAATCTTTTCGTAATAATCCTAATTAAATGACCGATGAAGGGAAAGTCGCTTCTGCCATAAAGGAACTAGGAGATAGGTATTTATGTCAATTAATTATGTTGAGTTATGTTAAAGTGTATTTTTCCTGAATCTGTATTAGAACATTTATGTATGGATAGATTTTTAAATCATTGTGGATTGTAGTGGCTCTTTTATAATTTTATAGTTGGAGACTTTAAATTTATATTGGAATTGTTATAGAAATGTTTTCTTTTATCCGTCCGATCTGCTTCTTGGTATTCCAAGCTCCGGGCAAAAGATAGTATTGTTAATTCAAGTTAATTTACTTTAACCACTTCGTTTAATACTATTTAATTCTCTTCCTGCAATAACTTCTAGGTCTAAGTCTTAAGCTACAATCATCCTAAAATTCGAGGCATAGTGCAAGGCAGGAGAAAAAGAATCTAGGTACAATTAACAAATCTTACTAAATGACACTTGAATACAGTTTAAGCAAATAATGTATGTATATTTTACAATTAAAACATATTTTAAAATATCAATCTTTGTAACATATTTCAAACAATTTTTGCTTCATATGAATATTTCAGTTAGCTAAGTTGGACAGTTCGGTGAGTAGGATTTATGAAAAGGAGTGCAATTTAGATACAATTAAGTGTTAAATCATAATTTCATAAATTTATGTAAAGTGAATGTCATCCATCATTTTGAAAGGAGAATTGTGCTTCAGGTTATGTACTCGCGTCGTCGAGCACATCACGATATAAGCCCAACCATGAAGGTGAAACATGCAAATGATAATTTAAATTTAGTTTCTTATAGAAATTTGCTTGTCACTGTTCCTACTACTCTTGTGAATATTATATACACAATACATAAAAATTTATGTCATATTTATACAAGTACAAATGTTAATGCACGACCTATAATAATATTTTATTGATTTATCGTGATCATAAGCCAATCAAATATCTTGATGTCATATTACACAGTTGGGCATATTGAAAATGTTTTCGTGCAGGTACTACTATTTGCTAAATAAAATGAAATGCATATGATAAACTAGAAATATCATTAAAATATTATAAGTGGAATGTTTTACGATAACCTGCGAGATAGTCAAAAATTCTGACGAGATGAATTTTAAAAGAAAATTTTAGAATTCCCGACTCTTAACATTGAGATTGGGCAAACCAAGTGGTGTCAAGGGACTGTTTGATAAGTAGTATAATATCGACCCTATCTTATTTGTAGCTTTGGACTTATGGGTCAGATGATGACTCTTATGTTATGAAAGTCAAAACCTATGCAATTATCAATGACATTTGGAATAAAATAATTTGATATAAGATAGCACTTAAATTCATTGAACGCATGTTATACATACAATTACTTCTACTATATACCGTTTACATGCTACAATCTCACATGTTAATGTTCAACTTGCATACTTAACAGCATGTTCCTTACGACATATTTCACTTACAATTATATTTCAATATATTTCAATTATACATGCACATTATTTCTGAAATCTTGCCCTATGATTATTTCAGCTTTACTTGTCTCAATGGGCTTTAGCTTATGATATTATATGTTAACATTTCAAACAAAAACGAAATGAGTAGTATCTTGTCAAGCTTTTTGAATTGTACAATTTTAAAATATAATTTTTCTGTACAATTTTGGAAGACAATAAAAGTTTTTTGGGTACGTATGAACTTTTATTTTGATGCTTTTAGTGGCTATACGTTTATGTTTGAAAGTAAATTTAGACACTTCCCAAATATGTGGCTTATATCTGAAATGAATGATATAAATGTTCAAAATGTAAAAATTTGCTCATCATAATTTGGTGAGATTCAGATTTAACTTGCTTATCCCGAACTGACACATATTCAGATAAGTCGGTGAAATCTACGTCTAATCAAGTCATCACATTCTATCATACTTCAGATTGACTATGGGATAAAGGGGTTATTTGGGGTGTGACATAAGTACTTATAACATCAATAATCTTAGCATCAACAACAATCTTTAAAACTATAATTCTATCTTTAATCCTCTTAATTTACACAATTTTATCCTTCAACTCTCTTATCTATAATCACACTTGTACCATTTCTAGGACGACTCTTATCAGAATATCAAAGTTTAAAAATCTAAATTATCAATCTCATTGACTTTCTCACTAACACATTACTTTCTTGAATGTATAAAATATTTATCTTCCTATGAACTATAATATTTATTAACTGCATTAATTTACCCGTAATAGTACCTGTATTCCAAATTCATATCCTAATTTTAGTTTAATGGACTAATTTCTTTGCTCACATCCATCCAAAATGCGAGAACTCTTGCCTATTTAATACTACACCTGGGGGCTAATGCAACAACCATTGCACACTTTTCACTATATTCAAGTTATACAGTGTGTCGCTTCTAGAGAACGTCCTAGCATTGAAACAAAATATTCATGTCATAATTTTTCGACAAGTTTTACACCTGTTGTCGACTACTTAACGCAACCCTCCACTTTTCTAATCCAGGACTTAGGACCCAGCAATGGCAGTGTTCACCATCATCAAAGCATTTGTAATATCCAATTAATTTATGCCTAATTAATTTTGTTTTACTAATTTTAATTAATTCTTGTATTATTAGGGCGGTAAAGCATGCATCGGGGATTAAGCCATTCGGCGTGTATGGTTGGATCCTCCGACTTCTATTTTCCTTCCTTCCTCGGTCCGCCAGCTCAGTTCTTCTCCTCCTTTCCTTCCACGCCACCGGCCCGACCGCTCCGTGACGAGCGAGGCAGCCGCCTTCCACCGGCATCGGCGTCGGCGGCGAGCTGCAGCTCTCCGTGGCCAGACGCGTCTGCGCAGAGATTCCGCGTCGGCTTCTTCCTCCATGGCCGTCAGTGAGGTCCTGCCGGCCGCGGAACCCGTCAGTGAGGTAAGATGCATGGGTTAGGGAGTTTAATTGGCTCAGGATTGGAATTAGGTCTGGCGATAAGAGGGGGGAGTTTGTGACTTCTTTTCTTTCCATATCCCTTTTCTTCAGACCTTCCTTGGTGTTGAAATCGTGATTGGGGAGTTCATTTGTAGGTGAGTTCTGAGGTATTGAATGGGGATTTAGGATTGGCGGTGTTTGTTAATTTTAGTTTTGTTGATTGAAGCGGAATTAATATTGGCGTTAGAGTCATTACTCGATAGCTTATGAGGAGATATCAATTTCGTAAGATTACGGTTTAAATAGTATCTAGTGATTATGAGTTTCATGTATTAGAAGTATTTAGAAGAGTTATTCCATTATAGGTTGTGTACTGAGGAGAATCGAGGAGCACATCACGACAACTGCAGGTGAGACATAATTCTTAAATTAAATTCGGTTTATTCATGTATGCCACTTGTTTCCTTGTTTACCACTTCGTAAATTGTATGAATGGTATATAGATATTTATCATATTGAATGCAAATACAAATGTTTATTACTGACCTGCATAGATTCTTGATTTCTGATGATTGTAAGCCGGTAGTTAAATATGATTTCATTGGGCATATAGAAATGTTTTAAAACATGTTAAATGCAGTAATGTGATAAACAGGGAAATGTCAGAAAAATTGTGATAGGAAGGCTATGTTATAGAAATCTGTAGATAAGCGAAGTTACGAGATGGCCGTGATTAGGGGATCTTAGTATCCCGACTCGATTTTATTTGAGGTTAGTCGTTAGTCCGGGGTGTCGGTACATTGGGTAAGTAGTACGGTTCGGCGCACTACCCTTGACTTTAGTGACGGTAGGGTGGCGACCCTTGACGCTTATGATTTGATATAGGCGAAATGATTTTCATTAAGAAGCGCTCTTTTGACATTGACATTGTATTGTATGTACTACATCATATTGTTGATTATATTGTTACATTCTGCAACCCATATTGTTGATTCTGATATTCATTCTTCGGGTTTAGTTTGTAAATTTACATGTACATTACGATTGTTTCTGTCTTGAGCTTACTTTAGCATTCTTGTCTCAAAGCTTTTATATGATCTTCTATTGATAATTTAGGAAAAAGGCTGGGTAGAAAGTGCTTTGTTGAATTGTACAGTTTTGGGGTGTATAGTTTTGGGAAGATTAAAGGCTTTTTGGGTACGTACAAAATTTTAATACTGATGTCTTTAGTTGCTCTGTATTTATTTACAAACTTAAAGATTTCATGCTTCCAGTAATTGTGATATGAATTAAGTTTAGTATATGAATTGCAAATATTTGTGATGATTTGATTAGATGCAAATTTCACTTTTCGTTCGCTAAGTTGGAGCGTGTTGGTGAAATCGTGTCTATCGAGTCATCTGATACTTACACCGACCAGCATAAGGGGGTCAGAGTCTCGACAATGCGATAAATTTTAGATCATCATCATCATCATTATGGCTCCCATTTTTAAAACAAACCAGAATGATCAAGACTTGTGATTCAAGAGGCGGCCCATTACATGATGGGAAAATTCCCATCTCAGGTATGTCGGTTGTTTTGAGCGGGTATTCGATCTGTTGGGCTCAGTTTAGCCATCCTAGGCTAAGTTTATTGGTGTTTTGATATAAATAAATTTTGTTGTGTTTCTAGGGTTCAATTTTTGCTACAAGTTTGCATTAAAGACCTTTTTTTGGGTTTTCCTCCTTTCTTTCGATATCCAAACCTTGCAAACGATGCCTAAGGTTGTATCTTGTGCAGAATTAGTGGTTCTATATTCCGAAGCTACCGAACAACCTTATAGTTGTTGTACCTGTGTTTTCAACTATCCAAATTGCAATTTTGCAAGAAGAATTCCTCCAAACAGCAGGTATGACTCCTTTGTCACCCCACTATGACATTTTCCATACTTTTTTTGAACCAAGTTACCCTATTGGTATCCCTAGAGCAGAATCATTGGTATCAGAACCAAATTACCTTATATCCACCTAAGGTTTCGTCCAATCAAAACCTAACTCAAAAATCTACCATCACTAACATTTCCTCCCTCAAATCACCCTCCACTCACAAAACCGAACCCTAATCAAACCCCAATCCAAAAATAACCCCAAAATCATTCCAAAACCCAACCTTTTTTCTCTCCAAGCTTTAGCATTTTTGGCCTTTAAAATCCAAGAATCAGGAACCAAAATCCACATTCTCTACTAAAAAACAAAATCCTAACCTAATTTATCCAACAAGCCGCCAAGGAGAAATATCTATCAGGGAGTCCCAGAGCTTTCTATGAAAGATATGCAACCGAAGATCCGCCAATTACAGAGGAGGCTTACTAAATTTAAAGGAAGGTAGCAAACATAAGCCCAAATAGGCCACCACGGTTACAAATTAGATGAATAAGAGGAGAATACCTTCCACCTATCTTACTCTAGTGACGAGGAACCCATGCCTTATCGATTTGGCAATGCATACAGAAGAAGAAAGTGCCAAGAGAACATGACCTCAGGGTGAAGGTTGACATACCAGATTTTGAGAGACATATGGATCTAGAGATATCTTCATTGAGTGGATACAAACTGTGGAGCAGATCATTAAATACAAAAATATTCTAGAAGACAAGAAGGTCAAATTAGTTGTCATCAAGCTCAAGAAGAGCACATTATGATGGTGGGAGAAATTGAAGCATATAAAGTAGTGTGAAGACAGAAGTAAGATCACTACATGATCTAAAATAAAAGAGTTGCAACACAAGTATCTACCTACATATTATAAGCAGGATGTTTTCTTGAGACTCCATGATATAACAAGGACATCTAATTGTTAAGGAGTATACAACTGAATTTGAATAGCTCATGTTGAAATGTGACTTGATAGAGCCATAGGAGAACATAGTTGCCAAATAATTGGGATGCTTAAATCCCACTACCAACAACATGATGCAATAACAACCATATTGGACCTTGATTGTTGTGCAAACATTAGCTCTGAAAGTAGAAAGACAACATGAGAGTATCAAAAGCACTCCACCCTTCAAACAGAGTTCAACACTTAGATCTAGGAGTGCAAAATCTACTCCATATGAGGACAAGCCAGTCCAAGATGTGAAAAAGGGAGAGCAGTTCAGCACATCCAGCATCCTCCTAGCTAAAAATTGCTTCAAGTGCCATGACTATAGGCACATGGCATCCAATTGTCCAACCAGAAGGGTGATCCCCATTATGGAGCAAGGAGATGGGGTGGATGAAGAGGAGTCCGCTGAGGATAGACTTGATAATGATTATCAACTTACTGTTGATGATGGGGAGATACTTATAGTTTGGAGGGTGCTCCAATTCAACCCAAGAGAAAACAATAATGGTTGAGACATAACATCTTTCATACTCGATGCACTGTAAAGGAAAAGGTGTGCAGCCTTATCATTGATGGAGATAGTTGCGAAAATGTGGTGTCTACACAGACAGTGAACAAGATAAGCCTCTTTACCCAAAAGCACACCCAACCATAATCACCTATTTGGCTAAAAAAGGATAATGAGATTTGTGTTGACAAGAGGTGTTTAGTGGAATTCTTCATAGAGGACAAGCTCCAAGAACAAGTTTGTTGTGATGTAATGCGTATGGATGCTTGTCACATTCTCCTAGGGACTTATGGGGCTAGCATTAATAGTGTTTGAAGAAATCTGGGGTGATAGATGCTCAAACCAAGAACGACACCTGTAATAATCGAAAAATCAGCACCGAAAAAATAATTTAATATAAAAAAATCCAACCGCCGCGAAGATTAGCTGCAAATAGAAGAATCGAAGGGGGCGCCCAGTTTCGGTTTACCCAAATCGAACTCCAAAATACGCGAGAGAGGGAGAGAGGGAGAAAGAGGGGAAACCTCGTATATGCGTCTAGCAGCAATGCTTCATCACGAACCACCAAACCACCATCGACCCTCTTGATCTCGCAGTTTAACGAGGAAGGGGAGGGAGGAGAAAGCATGGATTCCTAGTGAAAAACGGGAGTTCTCGCTAAATAGAAAGAACTTCTATATTCTTCTTCTTTTTTATTTGAATATTTCTTTATTTGATTTTAGATTTCTTCTTTCTTTTTCTTTCCCTTCTCATCTTTCAAACACCTTAGTCCTAACAAGCTACCAACCTTATTGTACTTCCAGACAAGTAAGGAAAGCCAGGTGCTGGTGTTGAGCCCTTGCAAACAACGGGAGGAAGGGACCCTCATGAACGACGGAGAGGGAGTCTCTGCGCACGACGCGGACTGAACGGAGAGGGACGGCAAGTTCTGTGGCTAACCGAAGGAATATATAAGGAAGGTGAGGTAAAGTTTAATTTATTTGTTATAAATTGAAATTTTACTTTTGACTTAATCATGCTCTATGTTATAAATATATATTAATTTAGTTGATGATTTTGTAATATTATAGTTCGTTTCTTCGATTGACTTCTTTTTACAAGAGATTCATCAGAAACTTTAATTCTATAGTAGCAGCCCTGATAGAACTATTAAAGAAAGAAAAGTTTTCATGGTTATTGGAAGCACTAGCTAGCTTTTAGGCACTAAAATAATAGGTTACTTAAGCGTCTGCTCTAGCTCGGTCTGATTTCAAACAGGTGTTTGAGGTGAAGTGTGATGCCTCCAACATTGAGATTGGAGTTGTACTAAGTCGAGGTGAACATCTCATTGCCTATTTTAGTAAAAAGTTAAATGATTCCAAGCGAAAGTACTCTACATAAGATAAAGAATTTTATGATATAGTGAGAGCCCTTAGCCATTAGAGTCACTACTTACAAGTTACTGAGTTCACTCTCTACACCGACCATGAGACTTTGAGATTCTTGCAAACTGAAGGGTAGACACACATCTTAAGTGGAGTTCATATCATCCTTTCATTTTGTGCTTATATATAAGTTAGGAAGTCAGAATAAGGTAGTGAATGCTTTGAGTTAGCGACAATTATTAATCACTACTATGTAGTCTAAGGTCGTAGGTTTTGAAATATTGAAGGATGCATAAGTCGCTGAAGAGAATTTTCAGGAGATTTAAGCATGTTGCTAGGAAAAATTATGAGCAATTCTACATATCAAATGATTACCTATTCTTTCAGAATAAGTGACTTAGGAGCTTACTCAAAGAGGTCATTCTATAGGAGTGTCACGATGGGGGGATAGCAGTCAACTTTGGCAAAGATAAAACTCTTTTCTTGATGAAAAAGAGCTTTTATTGGCACAAGATAGTTCGGAACATGGAGAGACATGTTCGTCAGTGCAAGGTATGCTACCAAACTAAAACTCATAGCCAGAATATGTAATAATCAAAAAATCATCACCGAAAAAAAAGGGAAAAATAAAAATAAAAATAAAATAAAATCCAACCATCGCAACGATTGGCCACGAATAGAAGAATCGAAGGGGGGGCTCGGTTTTGGCAACGAGAGAGAGAGGAAACGAGAGAGGAAGAAAGAGATGGGAAACCTCGCATGCTCTAATCGAGAGGCGGCTTCACGTCACACCGAAGCGGTGTCACACACCCCGGATGACCCCTACCCTTATTCAGGGTCAATCTGTAATGTATCAGATAACTGACACACGATTCCAGACACGCTCCAACCTCGCACGTGAACGAGCAAGTTAAATTTGTATCTAATCAAATCATCACAAAATTTAAAATTCATATACTAATTAATTCATATCACAAAATTGGAAGCATAAAAATCTTTAAGTTTGTACATAAATACAGAGCAACTAAAGGCATCAGTATTAAAATTTTATACGTACCCAAAAAGCCTTTAATCTTCCCAAAACTATACACCCAAAACTATACAAATCAACAAAAACGGACTACCCACCTCGCCTCTTCCCCGAAAGTATCAATGGTAGATCATAAGCTAAAGCTTAGAGATCAATAATGCTAAAGTAAGCTCAAACAAGGCATTAAACAATCGTATGTACATTTAAAATTTGCATAAAAGTAAAAGTGGTAACTATGCAAAATGTAATCGAACAATACGCTATGACAGATCAGATAATTTGTCATGTCATGGGAGTCGCCGTTTATTTATTGGTTATTTAATGAAAGAATTTCGCCTAAAGCAAATCCTTTTCCTAGAAATGTCACTAATTGCAGGTTTTGACTTCATAACAAAAGGTCGCCACCCGGCTAAAAGTGGAAGGTAGGAACTACTACTTGCTATGCCCGACACTTGACTTAACGGCCCAACCTCAATGTCGAGTCGGATACTAAGATCTCTTAAAGGCTCATCTCATCGAACTCTTATCAAGCAGATATCTAAAACATAGTCTTCCTATCACAATTATTCCTGACATTTCTCTGTTTATCACATTACTGCATTTAACAATTAATAATACATGTTTTAAAATATTTACATATGTCCAACAAAATCATATGCTATTAAAGAAAATGAACCAACTGGCTTATAAACATTGCCTATACTAGCGAATAAGCATTTGTAATTGCATACAATATATGTAAAACATCTGTATGTTATTCATACAATTTATAAGAATCATAAAAAGCGCATACATGACTATAAAACCGAATTTAAATTAAATTATATCTCACCCGGCTTGTCGCGATGATGTGCGACGCTTCTAGTACACAACCTACAATTAAATAACTCTTCTAAATACATGAGTTTCTCATAAATACATTTAACACGGTAATACCCTTCTAAATACATGAGTTTCTCATAAATACATTTAACACAGTAATACCCTTCTAAATACATGAGTTTCTCATAAATACATTTAAATAATAATACAACCACTTAAACTGATTCTTACTCACCCTCTATAATCTTCTCAAACACAAGAAGACGACTCCAAAGTAATCTACTAACGCCAATACTAAATACGATTAACATAAAGTTAATAAGATTTCTTGTTTGAAAAATTAACGCATTCATACTACTACATACATATATTATCTTTTCCCCAAACATTTTCGATTTCCCCAAATCCTTTCACTTGGTTTAATTTAATCGCTTAACCCCACATTACCCTTTTATTTTCTTACAACCCAAGTCAATTACTTAATTCCATCGAAGCAACAGAAATAGGAATTAAGTAAATGGATTGCATAACTTACCCAATTTCCTTTAAATCGCCTCCTCTCAACTCTACGCATTCATCCGGAACTCGATCGGCGATCTGCGCGATTCGATTCCGCTGACGAGGGTCACTCATGAAGTCGAAGCGGCAGCGGCGGCGCAGATCAAGGCGAGTCCGCGAGCCGCAAGAACTGGCACGCCAGTCACCACTGAGGCTGACTCGTCAGCGACGGCGGCGCGGTGGTATGGTTCTAGTGAAGCCAAAGGCGAGAGGAAAAAGAAAGGAGGAAATTACCGCTGCGACTCAGAGGAAATGAAATAAGGAAGCTGCGGGAGATTACCTTCCTTAGATCCAACCATACACGCGTTAAATCCTCCGCATGCAAAGTAAAGTGGGTTCCTGATACCTGAATTAGATAAAATAAAATTAATTAGGAAATAAGCTAAATTGGATATTACAACCGGAGCCCTCCGCGTGCTGGCGACCGAGAAAGAAGAGAAGGGAGTGCGTGCAAACAGAAGCCTTGCGAGCACAGGAAGGATCGAGCGGCAACGGGCACGAGTCATAGGGCAAACCGAGATAGGGAAAGATATAAAGGTAAGTAGGTAAAATGGATAATATTAATTTTTTTAATATAGAAATTTGATTTTAATGTTATTATCTCAATTTTGACTTAGGATTTATAAATTTCAGCAAGGAATTTAATTTGAGAATATGTAGCATAAATCAAATTTCAGTAATTAAGTATTAAATCTTTACATATGAAATATAATTGCAAACTAAATGAAACCTTAAACCTATGCTAAGTTATAATATCGTTAATTAATTAAGAATCATTTTAAAAGAAATGATAAACATTAAATGAATTTTATCTATATTAAATCACTTTAACACTTAATATTTTTATATTAAGAAAATTAATAAGATTTAGAGAGTATTATATGGTAAATTAGACATGTATAAATATCATCATATTAAATGAATTAAAGGTTATAAATAATATTATTATTATATAGGAATTTAACTTAATTTAAAAAATACACAATGAAATATTGATGAATGTGAGCGTTAAATAATAAAAGATATACACAAATATCGTAGACAAGAAAT
Source organism: Cymbidium sinense (assembly GCA_021442155.1). Lineage (NCBI taxonomy): Eukaryota > Viridiplantae > Streptophyta > Magnoliopsida > Asparagales > Orchidaceae > Cymbidium > Cymbidium sinense. The sequence goes on from CM038217.1 coordinate 55,103,816, forward strand.
AAATAAAATAAAATAAATTGCTTTCCAATATTGATCCAATCAATATTTTATTCTATAGATACTCAACTTAAGAAAAGACATATTAAAAGGAATGAGATTTAAGAGTAAGCTTCAAATTAAAGTGGGTAATTATATTTTTATATTTATGATAAAAGTTTCTTTTATATGATGAAATACATATGATTATGATTTTTCTCAGACAAATTGTAATTGATTTTTTCTTTTCTTCAGATTTGAATGAACAAATAATCGTAGATCGCTTATTATTGCGAATGCTTATATGAATTAATACGTATAAATAAGAATTAGAAATTTGATAATTAAAGTTCACGCCTTACAGACTGGTTGACGAATAATTCGCATAAAAGGCAAATGAAAATGACAAATGGTAATAGTTACTTGTCCTTTGGATGAGTTTTGGTAAAAATTTTCTTTTGGTAAAGATTTAGACGGTGACTCATAAAAATGGTTGATAAATATAAAAGTAAAGTTCCTAAATATGTTCAGTTGTACATACCTCATATATGTTTGATTGTTTGAGCAATTTTTTTATGTACATGTTATAGCAAAACCTATCATGCATATTATTTATGCTTTCTTGTTTTATTATAGTGTAAAACATAATTAACCCACTGAATTTTATTCAATTGTAAATTGTTTAAATTTTTCAAGTAACTTTTTTAACTAGATGGAAGATAGAATGGATGATTATGTCTAACGGCGTAAAGGGACTTCAAGAGATAGGTATTATGTTAGTTTATGTTTTAGACTATGTTTTATATGATTTCTGTTGGTGAATATTTTATATGTGTGAACAAATTTATTAATTATAGTTTGGAATTGTAGTGGCTCTTATATAACTTGGAGAAATATATTGTGTAGTTTTGTTTCTATTAGAAATGTTAAGTAAGGTTTTCTTTTTATCCGTCCGACCGTCCGTTCCCGTCTTCGTATTCCAAGCTCCTGGGCCGAGTCGTGACAAAATATAAGTCTCTACACTCTGCTTCCTATTCTGGAGTCACATTAGATAGACATGAACATGGATTTTGTTGTTGGTCTTCCCCGGACCCAATAGGGCAAAGATTTTATTATGGTGATAAAATAATTTCCCCAAGATGGCACATTTTTTACCTTGTCATAAGACGATGGATGCATCACATGTGGCAAACTTGTATTTCAGAGAGAGTTTATCTTCATTGTATGCCTAGGACCATCACCTGAAATAGGGATGTGAAATTTCTTAGTCATTTTTAAAGGACTTTACAAGGCAAGCTGGGTACAAAGCTCTAGTTCATCTTAGCAGTGCACACCCCAGACTAATGGACAGATGGAGGGAGTAAATCACAAGTTGGGGAATCACCTCAAATGTTTTGTGGGCAAAAATATAAGACAGTGGGATTTAATTCTTCTCCAAGTAGAGTTTGTTTACAACATGTCCACTAGCCAATCCATAGGCCACAATCTTTTTGTGATAATTTATAGGAGGAATCCCCTCAATCCATTGGAGTTGATTCCTATACTTCCCACCATTGAGCCTAGTGTCTATGCTGAGGTCAAAGTGAAGGAAATTCAGTCTTTGCATTAACAGGTCAAAGAGAAAATTGCTAAGCAAAATGCTAAGTATCAAAAGCAAGCAAACAAGTCTCAGAAGGCTTAGATTTTTAAAGAAGGTGACTTGGTGTAGATTAGATTGAAGGAGAGGCCCCGCATGCTCATTTGGAAAGCTCAAATCTAGAGCAGATGGCCCATTCAGAGTCATTAAGAAGATTATGGCAATGCTTCTAAAATAGATCTACCGAGTGATCACAACATCTCTGCCACCTTCAATATAGCAAACTTGTCAACATATTATGAGAATGCAAAGACTCCAATTAGTGAAGTTGACATCTCCCTAACCTAGGTAGAATGATGTGGTATGTAGACCCTCGATTGTACACGGCGGAACAATGGGCGTGATGGGAAAATTCCGATCATAAGAGCTCTATCCGATTCAATTCTGAACCGGGTTGGGGTATTTTGGCCTTGTTGAGCCTGATTTGGCTATCTTAAGCTAGGTTTATTGGTGTTTTGATATAAATAGATTTCTTTGTATTTCTAAGATTCAATTTTTGTTGTAAGTTTGCATTAGAGACATTTTTTTTAAGTTTTTCTCATTTCTAGCTATTATCCAAACCTTGCAAGTGGTGTCTAGGGTTGTATCTTGTGTAAATTTAGTGGTGGATCTCTTCCAAATTCTTCTTTATCCATTCCAAAGCTATCGAATAACCTTCTGGCTGCTATCCCGGTGTTTTCAGCCATCCAAATTTCCTATTTTGCAAGCAAAATTCCTCCAAACAGCAGGTATTACTCCTTCATAATCCCACTACAACCTTTGCCCATACTCCTTTTGATCCAAGTTACCCTCTTGGTCTCCCTAAAGCGGTATCAACTTGGTTGGCTCTTACTCTTACAAACACAGCATATGCTTCAAATTAAGTGTCACTCTACTTTCCATACATGCATGGACAACCCCTCTTTCCTCCAAAACATGTGATGAAACAACAAAGTGCAAATCACTCTCAACATATTGTTAGAATGCTTTAATTGAAAGATTGAAAATTTTATTGCATTTGAAACCACTTTCCTTTGTTCTATGGCTTGACTAAAATTGTCTGATGAGCCATCACTACTCCTCCATAACCCTACAAGCATCCTAAAACAACCCCAAGAGCTCTCAACCCCTTCTCCCTCCACACATCCAAAGGCTTAAGCCTCTCCCTTCTCGGGTTTAGCATCATCACAACCCCTAATCACTTTGAAAAACCTCCAAGCCTCCCCACCCTTCCCACATATCACCATCCATTAAGACATATCCCCAGCTCTCATGCAAGACTTTTCCTAGCTTCTTTAGACTTTCTCAAGCCTCCACCATTCTACAACTACATCAAATGATCTCCACTCCACCTCTTGGCCTCTTCCAACACCACTACAAAATCTAACCCGATCCTTCATCTAAGCTCTCCACTATCCCCATCATACAACCATAAGTCATATGTTTACATTATCAAAATCCTCCCATCTACCTACATGAACCATCATTATTAGGAAATTGTATAAAACAGCTTACATTCAGATGGTGGGTCAACAATAACCTTGAACTCTCAAATCTAAATCATGCATTATCAAGATTACACAACAACAACTAGATAGAGAGGGGTTAATCATATTCTTACTCAAGGTTCCACTGAGCTCGTAAGTCAAAATAGTTCATAAACTAAGAATTGTCAGGAGGATCCACCATTGCCACATAATCAAGATCATATAAGAGCAAGATATTTTTAGAAGGTTAATGCAAAAACAAGGAACTACCTATCCAAATAAAAGCACCTCATCATGATATGCTCTTGTATATTATCATAACATACAACACTTTACCAATACAAAAGAAATTGGCATTGAGAATATAGCCTAAATTGAGGGGATTCAACCCTTTAGAGAATATTCCAATAAGTAGAAACTTCAGATTTTGTAGAACATGTCCTATAAGAGGAGGCACTTCTCACCTTATTCTCTGCATAATAACTTGCATTAGAAAAGCTTAGTTGATCTTTAATAGTGTTTCTTTTATAAGGAGCATCAGTTAAAACAAAACAAAAATAAATAAATCCAGTGAAAAAAAGTTAACATAAGACTTACCATAAAAGACACAAAATTACATGAATTTAGCAAGAGTGCCTCTCCTACATCCATGGATGCACAACAAAATTATTCCATTATAGCTCAAAAGAATACAACACATTTATCTCTTCACATTGCCCTATAAATAAAAAAGCTCTACAAAGAAATTAAAAAAGAACATGCTTTCAACAATGACCTCAATTTCTTGTTTCTAACACTAGTTTTTTCTCAATTGCAAAGGTATAGATTAGTTCATTGTCACTTCTATATTGGTAGTTATTTGTCACCATTGCATCATAAAACACCATCAAGATATTGCTTTTTGACGCCACCACATGACTTTTTTCCGAGGCTTAATAGTTCCCTTTAGACACCAACACCCGAGTACAAACATCACTAGCTTTATTACCCCTCTATAATGCAATCAAACAAAAAAACTTCCCGGAGCACTTTTAATTGCATGGCAACAATCCGCCTCTTTTTTATATTCCTTGGAATCTCTTGCATGTTAGACTTATAAGGCTCTCTACATGAATTGAAACAGCATAAGACTCATATAAATTCCTTACCAATATCAACTCCCTAACATAGATCCATGCCATAAATCATGTAAATCCTGTAACAGAACTCATATTTGTCTAACATTTCTAATGCATGAATCTCTTACATTCATCTCTAACCTACCAAAAGCTGAGTCCAAATATGAGGTCAAGTAAATAGGAATGTGCAGACTGCTGAGATGCTATTAAGTTTGGTTGCATCTCATTGTGTTTATTCATAAAATTACATAATCCATTAGACTTTCATTCTAATCCTAAGGGAAAACAATTTGAGCTCTACATTAATAGCATCCAAAAGGGATCTCTTGCTCAGCCTAAGTGGCATGCCATTCCAAACCCCCACCAAACTCCAACAACACCGCTATCATGTTTGTCCTCATCATTTTCTACGTAAAGCTTTGCAAAGATCCAACTTTAACAGAGATAGCTTCTTCAGGTCAAATGTAAACATAATTTCTAAGCATCTAACTCGAAATAAGTTCAAAAGATCATAATAGGCCTGCAATGAAAGTTCACTCAAGCAATAGCAAACATTTTGTTTGGTCTCTATTGGGAAAGAATTTTGGTCAACTTAAACAAACATATTATACCCCATATTCATTTCAACTTTTGTTTGGATAATGCATATCACATTCAAAATTATGAGGACTAAGGAATTACACGTACCAGAGTAAGTTTTAACCTGATTTCAGCTAGAAGTTTAAGGATCATAGTATGTCCTTTCAACGTTTGGTTTTTCCCTCAAGAAACCACCAAGAATGAGAAGGTGATAGAAGGGAAGAACCTTATCAAACTTTTAAACTTCTGGAGGTGAATCAAATGTTCATAAACTTTCATGAAGACCAAGACAAGCAATCAGTTGGGAACTTCTTTTAAAGCCTTAAGAAGTCTTAAACCTATTTTATATCGAGAAGCAGAACATCCTGCTTGTACAAGAGTCTCTATCACCAAAATTTAAAAAGTGGTGTTCGACCTCCGGCTCTCAACGGCGAAACCGCCCAAACCCGTGGTTAAAAATGATTATAAAAAGTCCGATCAGCTTATGCAGTCGTACTCTAGTCGAATGGCCTCTTTTGGTATGTAGTTGACAACGAAGTTTCAGTGCAATCATTGGTCAACCAACAGTCTTAATCAAGCACAGGTTACAGTGCTATCCGGGTCGACCATTAATCCAATTCAGAAATTGACATTTACCATCCAAGTCAACATTATTGGTAACTATTCCAAACAAAAGAAACCGATCAGCCCTTCTACCTTTCACCGCCGATAGATTCCTTCCTGGTGAAAGCCATTCTTTCACTCCATTCTACTGAAATCATCTCACGGCCATAGAAGTAAAAAAATATCAAAGGAAGAAACAACGGTAAAAATCACAAGTTAAGCTCTATCGCCAGCAACAGAGATGATCGAACAACAAAAAACAACTCAGCATTTTAAGAAGAAACCACCAATGCCCGCACACCACTTCAAGATAAGTCTCCTATCGAACCAACATCGCCAAACGAAAAGGTTTAAGCGAGAAAATGCATAGTAGAATGGGCGAAATGTCGTTCTTATTTACTCCATACGGCAATGAAAGAGAACATCCTGTCCTGCCAAAGAACTTACCTCCTGCGATCGCTACAAGGCCTCCAACTTCCAGAAGAACGACCAAAAACAACAAACCAATAAGCAGAGCCAACATGAGAGAAGCGAAGGGAGGCGGCGGCAGGGAGAGAGAAAGAATGTGTTGTGTATTGTCCGTTTCAGTGTTTATGTCTCTTTATCATTTCTTGCCACTGGCGGGCAGGCGGTGCATCGAGCCGCTAGCCAGTATCCGCTTTCAGACCTGCTTCCAGCCGAGAGAACTACCACGTTCTGCTCACCCGCGGCGGAGCCAACATGGCGACCTTTTCTGGGCCCGCTTTGTAAAATAAAAAGCCACAGGTAACCTCGAAGTCTAAGCTTACAGGCGGTTTGCAGTAAAGAACGACAGACAGACGGTAGTGGTAGGTTCGCAAGAATTCTCAACAAACAGCTGTATGATGCTCTCAAAATTTGAAAATTTTGAATCTACATAATATATAGGTTTTCTTATTCTATTGATTATATATATATATATATATATATATATATATATATATATATATATATATATATATATATATATATATATATGTATATATATAATTTGTGTAAGATTATGATTAAATTTATTTAAATTTGATATAGGATGTGGGGAAGAAATACAAACTTGATTTTATGCTCATAAGATAAAATACATACATAATAATTGTAAGTATGAAAAACTAATATAAATTAAGGAGAAAAATAATTTTTAATATAATCAATATAATCAATAACATCAGTCCGATAATAATATCAAATAAAAAGTGATATATCATTGAAAAATCTCATAGTTCAAGTAAGAATTTTGGTGCATGCATGTTTTAAGACTTTAGGATATCATTTGGATCCCTGAATAGCTTCCATATATGACATGTTTATAATCAAATCAAGCATCTCGACGAGATAAATATAACGAGCCTAAACTCTCTTAATTCTAACTTTATTTAGGTATTCAAAAGCTTAAAATACATCTCATGATTATGATTAAGGGGGTCATTCGAACCGTCTGATGGAGTAGTTTGAGTTTTGTTTATATTTACAAACAATGTTACACCCATGATATATAAATAGTCTCTTATTCTTCACATAAAGGGACCTAAGTTGGAGAGGGATGAGAGCTCTGATGCTTGAAGAATCACGGAGCATAATCTGATCGTCATCCAACCACTATCGTCGAATCTTCGTTGGTCGCTGTTGCCCGACCATCGTCGGATCGCCATCGGCCACCACAGTTGGACCATCGTTCGTCATTGTCGTTAAATCACCGCCGACTGTATTGCCAAATTGTCGTCTCTAAATCATCACCAACCAACGCCGCCGGATCACCCTCTAGTCACCATCACCAGATTATCGTCAGCTGCCACGCTGAACCACCTTCGGCTGTCATCGCCCAACAATTACCAAATCGTCGTCACTAGAACGTTGCCTGACTATCGCGGCCGGACCACCACCATAAGAACGCCGTCGTCTGACCATCGCTCAACTATCGTCATTGGATCATCACCATTAGACTATCACCTCAAACGAAACTATTATCACTAATCTCGTGATATTTTTTGTAGAAATCTACTCTTATAAGCTTGCATTCTCCAACTTTGCTGATATGATAAAAATTATAACACTTATATAGTGAGATCATTTCAACTGGACTATGCTCCGTAGTTTTTTCCTTCTTGAATTTTCCACATAAAGTCCCTCGTGTCCTCCAAACCCTTTTTTCTATGTATGTGGAATCTTCATGTAAGGCTAAGACATTAAGTTTTCTCACTTTACCGATGCGAATCTTCCTACATGGAACAAAAGAAAATTGAACTGAAGCTATAATAAAAAAAATGAAACCAATAAACCCAATAATATTCTAAATAAAATTAATAAATAATGTTAAAATACTAAGATGATCCTATTGATATAAAATTTACTCTTATGGTGAGGATCAATCTAGCACTTTATAGAACCTTATGTAAACGAATTTCAATAAATGAATTTAATTAATTAACCCCAACAAGCAATCATCATTTATTAAAGCATAAATGTGAGGTAATGAGACATGCAGTATGAACAATAAAAAAGCACGAATGTCATCTAGTAATTTGGTTTACAATGTAGGATGAAAATTATCATCAATTCTAAAATGAATTTTAACATTAAGTAATTTATAAACACTTATATGCGAACTTTACATGTTTTATGCAACATCCATATGCATCCTACTCAATAGTCATTAATCATTCTTTGTGTATACATTCACATAACTATTGTCAGTTTTATCAAGAAACCCTAAACCAAAAACTTAAACACCAACCTAAAGAAATATAGTGATTTCTTATAGAATTGTCACTTTGTGGGTGCATTGACCACACTAGCTAATAACCAAAAGGTTTCTACTAACATACACACCACTACATATGCACATAATTTTACATATATTTTATAAGTAAAATTTTCAACAATTATTTACTACACAATGTAACCAATGTTATTAAAATATTAAATATGAGTTGCATGAATAAAACTTATATATTAAATAGAAGTAACATGCAGAAAATAAATACAATAATTGCAAAATTTTATGTGGCAATAAATCAAGGTAAAGTTATTAATGCAAATAGGTATGAATATAAAAATGAGATCTACTATCATATGTATAACAAGTAACATGGATTACACCCCTAATAACTATAGTTATATTTATCTACTAGAAAGAGTTGCTTACCTCGATCTATAGCACTTGTACCTATGCTCCTTAAGATCCAAGTAATAATGCCAAATGGTTGTTAATTTAGAATTCCTAAATGAATATGAATAATAAATCAATAACTAACAAGCACAAAAGGCTATATAACTACTTATTTATCGAATAAGTGCATCTTGGTTAATCTAAGTCATCTCATCACCTCATTGAATTGTATTATGAAGATGAACTCGAGTTTATCATTGAGAGCATAAAAGCATATTATTTTTCAACATCAAATTAATAATAAACATTTAATATTAACTCACTCTAACCATAGTTTGATCACCTTAAACTTTACAATAATTAAAATAAAAAAATCTACACACAAGATTAAAGAAATTATAGACAAAAAATGCAAAATAATGAAACATTCAAGACCCTAGCCTTGGAGTGTTTAAATTAAAAGCTAAGGTGGCTACAAAAAATGAGAATTGTGTGATTTACATGATTAAAGGACGTAACTACAAGAACAAGTGGTTGGGTGTGATTTCATGAGAAGATTTTGATTGAGTTAGATTCTCATGAGGGTGGGCGAGGCTGCTTAGGGTCACTAATTGAAAATCTTACCAAGTTCATTAGGTTGGTTTACCTTTAACATGAACTTTTTTCAATCATGGTTCAAACATGATTACAATGAAGAAGTTTGAACATATTTCAAATATGATTCAAAAACATTAAAATTTTATTTGAGGAAAGTGGAATCCTTATTGAGACATAGTTGGAATCATATTTAAGCAATGCTAGAACAAGGTTTTAACCTTATAGAAGCATGGTTCAAATAAGGTTCAAGTAAGAGTTGAATAGAACTTTAATATGGTTAACTATGGTTCAAACATGATTTAGATAGAGCTCAAGTGAATTTCCAATAAGATTCAAACATAGCTCAAGCAAAATTAATTTATACTTGAATATTATTTAAATAAGGTTCAAATAAGATTCAAATATGGTTTGACATAGTTCAAATATGATTTGAGAAAGGTTCAAATTATATTTGAATATGATTCAAATTGGGTTCGAATAGTGTTCAAGTCAGATTTGAAAAGAGTTTGGTTATAGCTAACACATCAAATTGTGTTCAAATTATTGTGACCCAACTAGGCTCTATACTCTAAACTACATAGGCTTGACCTCCATTTTATGGAAAACCATTAAGTGGACTGCACCTCATACAATGGCATCTTAAGTAGCCAATCAATGCAAGAATCACACATTTCTTCTCGTGCTTGCCACCAAGTCCAAGCTCATTTTAAGGGAGTCGATTATAAGGAATCTTCACTTAAACATAATCGTCCAACCTAGCCAACCTTCCTCCTCAACCCTTTTGAAATCAACAACAAGCCTTCACCTCTTTCATTTGATGCTTCTTCCTATACTTGAAATCTTAATCACCAACTTTCCTTCATTGACCCATGGCGATGCTAAAAAACCTCTCACAACAAGGTTAGTGTATAATCCATCTTCTTTCTCTTCTCAATCTTTCTATTTATCTTTATCTATTCATTTTTTTAGTAGGTATAAGAACTCAAATTCTTTATATTTTCTATTTGCTAGTTTCATATGTGATTGACAACATTTCCCTTTAATATCTATATTATGTTAGGCTAGTTGAGAATTCAATTTCATTACTTGTATTTTAAGTATTTAATTTCTTTAATTATATGCATACATTTTTTATTTGAGTATTAAAAGATCTTATATAATTATCTTGTTGGAGTAGGTTAGGATTAGATATTTGTGAGTGATTTGACATTAATATTGGAGAAGATTATATATTAATGATAATAGAAGTAGGATTAATCTCAGTAATGATCATTGCTAATTCTCTCAAATCATATAATAATTAAAATATTATTTAAATGCTTGGTAATAGAAATTATGAAATCTTGATTTAGATCATAAAATAGAATAAAATTCTTGATGTAATAATAATGAATTTAGATTTATAATAGAGCAAATGCAGTCAATTAGATTATATTTATTTTGATAACTAGTTTTAATTTTTTTTAACAGTATGCATGTATTTGGTTAGTAGTTTGAATTATATAGTACCTTTGAGTTTAGTCTAATAAACATTAATAGTTGAATCATAGATAAGCTCAGAGTTTCATGTTGTTCATTTTGAGATAAAAACTAATGTTTATAAAATAGATAAATGCACATTTATTTGATAGAATTGTTAGTACTAGTGTTGATATAATTGCATAAATTATATATATATATATATATATATATATATATATATATATATATATATATATATGTGTGTGTGTGTGTGTGTGTGTGTGTGTGTGTGTGTGTGTGTGTGTGTGTGATTCATAATAGAAGAATTGATGTCTATATGCAATGATATGTAGATTGGTAAAACCTTAAAACTATGGGCAAACCAAGGCCACCCATAAAGTGATAATTTCATGAAAAATGATTAGATTTCTTTAAGTTTGGTGTTTATTTTCTCAATTTAGGGTGTCTTAACAAAACAGACTATGGCCATGTGAACAGATACACAATAAAATGATTAATCACTATTGAGTGAGGGTTTGATGTGTATGGGATTACGTGATCATTAGATGACATTGTTTACATTATTAGTATATATGTGGTTACTCGTACTTCCTTTGTTGTTCATATTACATGCCACATTATATTATCATTTATGCTTTAATAGATATTAATTATTTGTTTAGCTTAATTCACCAAACTCATTTAATGAAATTTTTCTTAAGTAGGTTATAACAAAAGCTACCATAGGAGTAATTTCTTCAGCAATAATAATATCTTTAATTTTTTTAAACTTATTTATTTTTTTGGGTTAGATAGTTTTGGTTATTGTAGTTGTTTCATTCAACTTTCTTTTTATTTGCTACCATATGCTTCTCCTCTTATAAATCTAAATTTAGAATTTTATCCATGAAATAAAATTATATTTTTCTTTTTCTTGGTTGCTCTTATTATGTGTATTCATTGTTGCGGGCTCTGAAAATTCACCGCTGACCTCTCAACAAATATTGAATTGAAGAGAGTTTGATTTTTAGAATGTCGATGTAATTTTCAGAAGGTAGATAGAATAGTAGATACGACACTACCTAGAGATTTCATCCTCATTTGGTGAGAACTTTAGGTCCGGTTCCAGGTTTCTTATAGGCGCAAGCCCCTATAGTTAATTACCCCTCCCAATAAGTGAGAGAGAACTTTCGATTAAGGCTAGTCGTTAAATCGCTAAATATGTAACGTATAGTAGCAGCATATGGAGTTTTAGAATTTAAGGTTATGAAATTCATCATTTCAGCTTAAATCGGATGGTTGGGAGAATGATGACGTGCTCGATCTAGATCCCATGGTTCCGTCATCCCGGGCTATTGTGGTCCCTAGTCTACTTAGTGAGAGGAGGTGGTCGACCCAACCTGATTGAAGGATCCTTATTAGTAACATATGTGTTACGTCGTCCAAGTAATCCTTGTATACTTGGGGTGGTGTTTGTCTAAGGAGACAATCTTAAGTCTACCTTAGCTGACAGAGGATTGTTTTCCCTATCAAGTATACCCTATGATTCATCAAAGGAGCCATTGAGCATCACGGTTCTGATCGTGATATAATATAATGGAGCATGGCGGCCAAACCACCCAATCGAGGACTCACGGTATTACATCATCCGTGGAGCCTGCGGCTAACCACGCAATCGAGGACAGACGTCTTACTAGCAAAAGATTGATTGAGAGTGAACATAGTAGAACACTTGATTTGACATTGGCTCCTTTATGAGCTAGAGTTTTCTTAATTTGTCACCCCCGATAAATAATTGCAGAAGGTGGATAGATTGAGTTTGGATTTAAGCTTTTAATGATAGAATTCTATTTAAGCAGTTTCAGATTGCTACTTAATTTGATTTGATAAATTGATTAATTTGAATGTGTTTAAAAATTTTAGATTCTGTCAACTCTGTTTAGCTGCTAACAGAAGATTAAATCTACTCTCACCTAACAAAATCAATTTCTTAGATATTTCAGTAATTTGAAATTTTGATAATATATTTTTAGGTTTTGTTAACGGGACCCAATTAAGACTAACTACGGCTTCAGACAGCATCCTCGACACTTGAATTTAAGTAGTCAACGTAGTATCGGGGCCCATGCAGGTGTTTAATAATTTAGATAATTTTATGTTTGAATTATGAGATTAATTTTGTATTTATTTAATCTCTGCTTAGTCTGCGCAGCCTTTTTAGACATTAAAATTTACACTTTAAATCTCTATGTCCGAGTATGTACAGGTGTTTATAGCTTAGATAATTTCACCTAATTAGTGATTTCGTTGATTTTGAAAATCATAATTTAGAATGAAGTTCTTTAATGTTTGTATTGAAGGAAAGTTCCTTCATTAGATGCGAAATTAGTTTAGTTATTGCCTTCATCTGCAAAAGTGCATCCGTGGCGAAATGTATTATTGAATTTTTCAATTATTAGATATTATTTGGCTTGTAGTCTTTTATAAGCATTAGTTATACTTCCCAACAGGTTGCTCGTCTTTAGTGAAAATCACTTTTGAAATTAATTTTTTTTTTTACTTTAACTTGAAAATAGCACTTAACTAATCTCTTATGCTTCAAATTTGACTTTAAGCACAAGATCCCAATGATCCTTTTAAAGGCCACATTCATGAGTAATCATGAGTTTCCTAATTGAATTTGTGCTTATAAGAAAGCTATCAAATTTCTTGCATACTTTATTCTCAATTTGGAATTGGACATTTAGGTTTACCACCAATTATTTGTCGTCTAATATTCAATTGAGATATTTATTTCATTTGATATCAAATGCGATTGTTCAAATGCTCAATTAATATTATTCATATTGATTACTTGTTCATGAGTTTAACACTTTGAACTTTCAAAAAGAAGCTTTATTCACATAAGAAGAGTTTACATCTAACATGAATTTATCCTTAACTCCACATCAAATCCCATATTTATTTGAAAACTAGACTTCAAATTTATTGTAAGTCTCTTATGAGTTTGATATTTATCTTCCCAACTTTCAATTAAGGCTTGTTTAATTTTAAATAATTTGAATAAAATAGAACTCACTTTACCACTTCAATTTAAGTCATAGATAATTGCAATTAGAGTTCGTGAGTTTAATATTAACCTTTCCAAATTTTACTTGCATTTTAAATGAGTGTTCTATTCTTTTCAAAATTTTCTTTAATTGTTCTTATATTTCTCTTTAATTTAGCATTTATCTTCATATTGATCATATATCATTTTGTTTGACTTAAGTTTAAGTAATTTTTATTTGAATTTTAGTCTAAATTTCGGCAGCCTCCCGGCGTCATCCCCGTGCAGGGGGCTGCATTGGAAGTATTTTGACTTTCTCGGTACGTCCTAATGAGCGTAGCGAGTGGTATTTTGTGATACCACAGCCTTCTTCTTGCACCCGCTATGCCCTATGGGGCATTAACGGGGTCTTGAAACTTGAATAAAGAGAAATACAATGCAATATATATATATATATATATATTCATTTCTTTTTCTCTTTTTTTTGAAGTCCAAAATTCATTCAAAATTTTGGTAGCATTGTAGCAATGGGGAGCGATATCTAATGGATGTTGGCTTTCTCGGTATGCCCTAATGAGCATAGCGAGTGGTGTCTTGCGACACCACAGCCGTCTTCGCACCCACTACGCCCTCATGGGCATTAGCAGGGTCTTGACACCTGCAAAAAGAGATAAGCATATATGTATTTTCACATCCGTATTTTCTCGCACCCACTACACCCTCATGGGCATTAACGGGGTCTTAAAATCTGCAGAAAGAAATACAACCATATATGTATTTTCACATTCATATTTCTCGCACACACTACGCCCTCATGGGCATTAGCAAAGTTTTGAAACCTGATGTCAAGATATCTTCCACAACCTAGGCACCCACAAGTGGCGTGGAAGTCAGTCAGTGGGTTTTAAGCATTTCAAAATCGTGGGTTTATTCCTTCCCCGATTCACGCTTCCAATTGCATCCATCTGAACCTTGTAGATTGTCGTCCACTACCCAACATTTGAAATTATAGAGAACAGGATCATCAAAAACATGGGAATACATTCCAATTGATGGACAGCTTAGTAGAACCCTACATGCAATAAGTTGACCAACCTTCCAACAGCATCAGAAGATCGTGCATTGTTAGAAGACCCAGATTCTTGCATGCATCTGGACTCCTTTGTCTCAAGAATGGAGGTCAGTCTGTGAAGTTTCCTAGCCATGATCTTCGAAATCAGCCTTTGGGTCCTCGACAGTACTGCCTCATCCCCCGAACCCTCCGACCTCACCACCTTTGATTCCTTAGCCGGAACTACCACCGTTCCGGGGCTTAATTTTTAAAATAGGCCATTTTATAAACTTAATTGGGTGATTAGTCATTTTTTTAAAAAAAATTAAAAATAGGCCTAGTCGCCCAGTCAGCGGGGGACTGACCCTTTAAATTTTTTTTTTTTTAAAATAATAGATAGTCCACATTTAATATATTGTATCTGACTCATCAAATGTTGGATTTTGGCGTGCTTAGTATCGTTAAAAAGATAATGAAAAATTCTACAACTTTCATGTTAACAACTTTTGACAAATCTCGTCCGGTGAGCCGCAGTATTTGCAAATATGTGACTTTTGAAGTTGCAAAAATTCAAGATATTGATGCAGCCCTCATTTTTTGGCCATATCAGGCTAATTAGGTGTCAGATTTTAGCATGATTAGTATCGTTGGAAAGATAATAAAAAATTCTACAACTTCCATGTTGACACCTTTCGATGAATCTCTCCCGGTAAGCCGCAGTTTTTATAAATATGTGACTTCTGAAGTTGCAAAAATTAAATATATTACTACCTTTTTTTTTTTTTTTTTTTGTATCTGAGGATATATTATTTTTTGGTAATATCAAACACTCTCAAAAATTTTCATTATATTGAGAGTGTTTTATATTACTAAAAAATAATATATCTTTGTATTATGGCAAAAAAAAAAAAAAAATCTTCTTGATATATTTAATTTTTCAACTTCATCCATTCAAAATTACTCAGAGATTCATCGAAAATCAGCCAAGAAGAATATTTTATTATCATTCCAATACTAATCCGCGACATTAATTTGATAAAAAAAGCACATCAATATCAATTTTTGTAACTTCAGTCGCGTTCATCTTTCACTCCTGACGAGATCGATAGTTGTTAGCTGAGAAATTTCATTATCTTTAACGATACTTCTATCCAACATATGATGAGTCAAAAACAATATATTAAATGTAGACTATTTATTTTAATTTATTTTTTAAAAAAATTAAAAGGCCAGTCGTCCGCTGTCTGGACGACTAGACCTATTTTTAATTTTTTTTTTAAATGATTAATCACCTAATTAAGTTTATAAAATGGACTATTTTAAAAATTAAGCCCCGTTTCCGCGGACTCAGTAACTGCACCAGCCACAGCGTCAGTCATCGTCGATGATTCCGTAGTCGCCTCCATCGCCAGCGAGGATCGCGGGAGAGGGGGTAGGCGGTTCGGTTGGAGCCATTGTGTCGAGAGGGAAGAAACATTTTTTTGTCTCCGCTGCGGTTTCTCAACCGAACCAAAAAAGGAAGAAAAGCGGGATCACTTGCTTGCGGTTGAGGAAGACGGAGTTAATTAGTTTTTTTTTTTTAAATCTGATTTCCTAAGTATTTAATTGGATTTAATATGAATTTTAAGCCGATATCATTATATAATCAATATATATATATATATATCAATTGAGTTATTAGATATTAGATGCAACAGCGGTCAGTTTTGATCGGAGATTGTTTGGTTAATTGTCAATTGAGTCAATTTACTCAAAATACGCGTCGCTCCTTTTCGGCTTTCGGCATTCATGCAGACTCATCCGAATTGAGTGTGAATAGTCTTACTTGATAGATTTTGATGTTTCAAAGCTAATGGAGCAATCAATTTCACAAAATGGAGATCGTTTGGCTTGCGTCGGTGCCTCCTAACTTTGATATGCGTGCAAGCGCGTTGATGACTTGAGCGCTTGATCAGTTGATTATCAAGTTGTGCAATATTTTTATTCTGATCAATTTCGATATTCTGAATGCGATGGCAAAGTCCGTTCGTCGATCAGAGATCATTTGGTTTAAGTTTGGCGACGTCTTGTGTATTTCAGCCTCGATTTACGTGCTGTCACTTCAAATCATTTGATATTTACACAGACTCGTCCGATTCGAGCGTGGATAGTGTCATTTGATATTTTTCGATGTTTCGAAGCTAACAATGTGATTAATTTTATGAACGGAGGTCGTTCGAACATCGTCACAGCTTCCTAACTCTGATATATGTGTTGACACATTAATAGCTTGATCGCTTGATTGGTTGATCATTATATTATATAATATTTATATCTTGATCAATTTCAACATTTTGAATGCAATGACGAAGTCCATTCGTCGATTGGAGGTCATTTTGACCATTTTTTGAGACGCCCAGTGCATTTTGAGCCCCAATTTGCATACTGTTACCTCCGAAGTTCGTCAAATTAAACTTGTGGCTTGTCTTGATTTATGGCACATATGAGGAGGTCAACAATTGTATATAAACATTATTCTCATAGGCACAGAAGTTTCATATATATATATATATATTTCACATATTGTTCATCTTCTTAACCCATGATATAGTCTCTTAATTCTTTTTATCTCATATTGCTAGAATGTACCATCTTCTAAACTCAGGGTGTGAAAGAGTAGTATTAAAGTTTATATTTGTATTCAACTCTCCTTGCTTTCTTAGGATTTGGGTAAATGGATAGGTTGTTATAACATTGAAGTATTTAGTATTATATGTTATTATCTTATGTTTATAAGTATTTAGTTAATTGTTTTATGTTGAAGTGAAAATTGCACAAATGACAATCCAAGAGCTACTGCTGAATCTATGCCCATCCCTAAAGGACCTCAGTCTGTAAGTCATTATGCTACTATTGCTCAACCAGTGGGAAGTATTGGAGCTCCAACTCTATATGTTGCTACATTTGTAGAGATGGTGACACAAAACATTTTGTAGGCATTACAAGAAAATACTATTGCTCAAATTACACAAGCTATTCAAGAAAATTCATCAACTATAAGCAATTCAACTTGCACCACAAGAAGCTCCACACACATTAGCCATCACTTTCAAAACTCAAGTTAATGGATAAATTATGGAGGTTAATTGAGGTGTGATAGACAAAGTAATGAACCCTTTTTTCAGGCTCATTTTCCTACCTCTAGTGAGATAGTTATACGTGGCTCCATGACATTGAGAAAAGGTTTCAAGGCATAAAGTGCCCAGAGGCATAAAGTGCCCCGAGGAGTGTATAGTGGACATTGTTATATCTTAACTATGAGAAGGTGTTGATTGTGTTAGAGTTATCATCATAATACTTATAGATTAGATGTAGAGATTATCATCATAATACTTATGGATTAGATGCAGTAGTACACTGGGCTAAATTTAAGAGGCTATTCGTGAAATAGTACTTTTTAGTAGCAAATTATTCAAATTTGATAAATGATTTAACAAAACTTGAGCAAGGATTTAAGATTGTTCTAAAATATAAGACTTAACTTATTAGGATCATTAGATTTTTGTCTTCAATTGGCCATCATGATGATCATAAAATCTATAATTTTTTGTCTTGTGGAAGATAACAAAAAATGTTTATCTACTGCCAATTATACTACCTTCATGTTGATCAAGCCATACAAGCGAAAATAAAAATCAATGCCTCTGAAGAGATGTTGAAAAGCAAAATAATGTAAACACGTAAGTAAATGAGAGTTCCTAGAAGAAGCATCATCGACATCAATAGACAGAGAAACAAACAAAAATAACCATCTTTGTATACTACAAAATATGGCATTCAAGAACCTATAATTTAATAGCCAACAAGTGTTTCAATTGTTATAATATTGACCATAAGGTCAAAGATTGCCCCCTTAAGATTCAATACCAATCTCATATAGTTGTCACAAGGAAGAATAATTTCAGGTAAAAGAAAAAAAAGGGGTTAAAGTTTAATGGAGGCAAACCTCAGAAACACAATGGCAAGGGACATGCAAAGTATCATCTTCAACCTTAGTATTATTAATCACAACAACTCTTAGCACCTTAACCAATTCCACGACACTTTTTAGCTTAAGAAAACATTTTTTAGCCTCGCAATTTTAGCAATAGCATTTTATGGCATACCAATAACAACAACAAGTAGTGCAATATTAGCCATATTGATATTAGATTTGGGTGCAAACTAGATAAGTGATTTCACCACGAGTATTCACTATATAAGAAGCTCGTAAAGCACTTGATTTGCTCTCATGTATAATTTTTATTTTTTAGTAACTTGTAAAGATTTTATTAAATTTTTTAGTATTGCATTCATTAATATTAAACCAATTTTTATTCTCAATTATAATCATATTTGTATATTGCCATTTCATTTAATTTATCTATAATTATAACTGAGTTTGTTCATGATTGTGGTATCATTATCAATGGTGTGTATAAACATATTGTATACATATTATTTACACTAGATGGGTTTGATGCAATATTGGGTATGGGTTGGCTTCTTTATATTATGTTATAATTGATTGTCATAAGAGGAGAGTCAAATTTTATATGCCTTGCATGTCATATTTTACTCTAATGTCATGAGAGGAGTAATATATATTTTTATTATTAACAATTAAATCTTATAAGATGATTTCTTATAGAAGTGTTGGTTCTCTTGCTCATATAGTGGTACTAGCATGCTTAGTGCCATTTTAAACAATATACCTACGGTTTGAAAATTCACTTATGTATTTACTTAATGTTATGCTTGCATATAATTATGAGATTGAGTTAACCGTAGATTTACTTTTGAGTATCACTTTGATTTTTAAACACCATATCACATGGTAACTTTTGAACTTTAGGAGCTCAAGATTTAGTGAAAGGAATTACCTTACAAGGGATTTGTCAAATACATTTTACCTTGGGGAGCACTAGTCCTATTTGTGAAGAGAAGAGAATGAAGCATGAGACTATGCATCAATTACAAAGAGTTGAATAAAGTGACAATGAAAATTTCGCATCTCTTATCTCATATTGATGATTAGTTTAACCAGCTACAAAGTTCATTTGTATTTTCCTAGATCGATCTTTGATCTGGATATCACTAGTTGAATATCAAAAGTGAAGATGTACCCAAGGCTTCTATTTTATCTGGATATGATCATGATGCATTTTTTATGATTGCATTTGGATTGACTAATACACCAATCGCTTTTATGGACCTAATGAATAGAGTATTCAGATCTTGTTTAGATCATTTTATTAATATATGTATCTATAATATTTTGCTTTAGTCTATGAGTGGGGAGGAGCATAGTATCTTACAGTTGCATTAAATGTTCTTTGGGAGAACAAACTTTATGCAAAAATTTTGAAGTGTGAATTTTGGTTGTGAGAAAAGGTATGTCTAAATCTTATTACCATTGGAGTTGGGATCTCCCTACATCTTATAAATGTTAGGGAAATTTTAGATTGGACAAAACCAGACATTATTATGAAGATTTACAGTGTTCTTGGTTTAGTGAGCTATTAGAGAAGATTTATGAAAGATTTTTCTTATATTGTTGCAGCTTTAACTAGGTTGATACAAAGGCTTATTAAGTTCATGTTGTATCATGCTTGTGAGTAGAGTTTTCAGAAGCTCAAGAGTTTCTTCGTGTCAACTTCCATCCATACAATCCCTTATGGTATGTATAATTTCAAATCTACAATAATGTATCACATCAAAGTTTAGGTTGTGTTTTGATGTAGCAAGATAAGATAATATCTCTTGTCTCTGACATCTTAAGGTGCATAAGATGAATTATCCTACTCGTAAATTTAAGCTAATTGTTGTTATTTTTGCATTAAAAATTTGGAGGCATTTATCTATATGGTATTCGTTGTTAGATTTTTATTAATCATAAAATCATTAAAGCTTGAAGAGTATTTTCAATCATAAAGAATTAAACCTGACGTAAAGATGATGGCTTGAATTGATGAAAGATTGTGTTATGAAAATTCAATAAAAATTAGGAAAGACTAAAGTAATCACAAATGCATTGAGTAAGAAATATTTGAATTATGCAGTTTGGATGGTCACTTAGAAAGGAAGTTTGATTAAGATGGAGTGAATTTAGCTTAAGATAGTATTTCAAGGAAATAGTATCATCTTATACCACGTGATTATTCAATCAACCATAGTAGATCGGATTTATGATGCTCAATTGAAAGATAAGGAATTGATAACACTTAGAGAGAAAGCTTAAAATGGGTTGAAACCCGAATTCAATATTGATCAAATTGACATGTTAAAATCAATATGATATATTTAGTGAAGCACAATCTACTCCATATTTTGCTATATTGGGTGTACAAAATTGTATCAACATCTTAAGTGTGGGCACCAAAAATTCGCCCTCGACCTCTCAATGAAGAGGGTTTGACTAAATATTAGTCAAATTTTTAGAAGCTAGATGAAATACTAGATAAGACACTACCCAGAGATTTCACTCTCATTTTGTGAGAACTTAGATCTATTTCCAAGTTTTCTATAGGCGTAAGCACCTATAGTTAATTACCCCTCTCAATGCTGAGAGAGAACTTTTGATTAAGACTAGTCGTTAGGTTACTAATTACTTAGCATATAGTAGTTTGTGTGAAAATATGATTTGTATGAGGTAATGGGAGGTTGGTAGTAAAGAATTCTTGAGTGGAGGCAAGTTACAATTTTGCCTTGAGAAACAAGATAGAGGGTTGTTGTAGTGAGAAATGAGGCTAGCAGAATAGGAAGTGAGGTGCAAGCTTGATGTGAGTGCAGATAGGATGAGCTTAAAGCTTGGAGAGGGCTTGTGTTAGAGATAGTACTGAAGATGGAGCTTGCTGCAGGTTCACTGATTCAAACAGTGAGAAAACTATGAGACTTTGAAGTTACGGCAAGCAGAAGAGATGAAGAAATAGGAGTCAGACATGAAATATAGCTTTGTGAAGTTTCCAAAGGGGGGTTGTTACATGTTCTGTAGTGTTCAGCCAAGTGAAGGGCTGCTACAGCTTCCTGCGCACAAGTTTATGGGGCTATGGTAATGGGTTTGGAGGGAGAATGAGAGCAGATCGGCTTAGGGGATGCTGAAGCTGTAGGTGGATTAAAAGGAGAGCAAGGAGAGGTGTAGAGAGAGGGAGTAGCTGTGCGAACATCAGGGAGCTTCGGCTGGAACGGAAGTTGGGGAGTGTAGTGAAGTGAGGAAGAAGCCGTGGAGTGAAGGGCTAGAGTTGCTTGCCAAAAAAGCTGCAGCTCTTGTGTGTAGGGGCAGGAGGTAAAATGACAGCTGGGAGTTCAATTGTGCATTATTGTAGCGAGAATATCTGTTGGAGAAAGTTTTTTATTTTTATTTCAACAAATGAGTTATAAAAATAATAAAGAGGGGACATCCACTCCTCTCCTCCAATCAGCTTCAGTTAAAGGCATGGGACTATAATGGATAGGATTGATAGCAGGCGAAAAAAAAAAAGAAAGGGGTTTAATTAACTATTTTTTTTATGTACACACATGAGAATAGAAAGGATTCTTGAGTCTTTCTTCTTCTTTTTCTTTTTGGAAAAATCCCATGCATAACTAACTTGGGCTGCCATCCTTTGGAAGTAACTTATTATCATTAGAATGGCATATGAGTTTTGGGACTACTTTAACCCATCTCAAGCAGAAGTAAGCTTCATGCAGAGAAGCTCTAACATTTGCTTTAACCCAAATTTCAGCTTTAAAATAATCCACCTTTTGATAACTAGATTAGCTACTATGATTGCCTGATTATTTTTAACTTATATGCGATTTGTAACAAAAGTTGCACTTTGTAGAACTGAAATTTCTCAAAGTCACCGATACCGAGGATGCAGGATCACATTTAAAATCTAATTCTAAAATTTTGCATCATTTCGATAAGAAGCAAGATAGATATGCTTAAATCAACGAAAAACGGTTAGTCCTCAAGTAGATCAATCTAATGTATTCGATTGCATTGATGATATTTTAGAATTGTCAATGCTTTGTATGAATCAACTTGCAAAGCTTTGTGAAACAAGGAGTGTCCGAATAGATTTCAATTGTAATTGAGGTAACTTGAACTTGACGCTTGTAATATTGCATTCAATATTCATTATCTTTTATGCATTTGATTGAATTAGTTGCGGTGGCACTTATCTTAATAATTTTGGAGTTCCAAATGCAACGACGATATTTGTTTTGTGATCGGGGATTGTTTCGAAAATTCGGCGACGAATTGGGTCACTTTTAATTAAAAATTGCGCATCGTCGCTTCCGATCACTCGATACTCGCGTAAACACGTCCAAATTGAGTACAGACAGTCTCATTTGATAGATTTCATCGTTTCAATGCTAACGACGTGATCAATTTAGTGAACAGAAGTTGTTTAGGAATCATTGCGGCCTTCCGACTTTGACATGCGTGTAAGCACGTCGACGGATTTCATTATTGATCGGTCGATCATCAAATTGAGGAAGATGTATATTTCGATCGATTTTGTGTTCCAAACGTGATGGCGAAGTCTGTTCATCGATTGGAAGTCATTTGGACATCGCCGAGGCCTCCTAATCTCAATATGTGCATAATTACATTTAAAATTGATTTTTCTTCAATTGATTTGGCTATTAATTAATCCAATTACTTTTGCTTTCTTAATTTTTTCATTATAAATGTATCGACGCAATATATTTTTCAAATCGACGACACTTCAATCGATTTTAATCACGATTAAGGCATTTTCACCTAAATTTAGGCAATATTGCATTTGATAGTTGCTGATTTTAACTTATGCGCTTAATTTGATTTATGGATGACACATGTAGGTCAACATTAAGAAGCTTTTTTGGTGGCTTGATATGAAGAATAATATGTTAGACTTTATGGCTAAGTATTTGACTTATCAGAAGATCAAGGAGAAATATTAGAGACTTGATGGTCTATTGCAACCACTTCTTATCCTATACTGAACGAGATTACAATAGATTTTCTGGTTGACTTACATAGATTAAAATAGGGACATGATGCGATTTTAGTTGTGGTTGATAGACAGACTAATTTCACACATTTTATACTAATAATGTAGAATTACTTAGTAAGAGAAGTTGTAAATATCTACATAAATAATATTATTCAACAACATGAAATTTCTATAATTATTATTTCAGATATAGATATATGATTTACATTTAGATTATGGAAGAAAATGAAAGAAGTTGTGGGCATGAGTTTAAATTTTACCACTGCATGTTATCGTCAAACAAACAGTCAATCAGAATGTATTGATCTTATATTAAAAAATTTGTTAAGAGTTTGTACTCTTGATTTCTGAGGTAGTTGAAAAGATTTCATTTTAGTCGTGGAGTATGGTTAAAAAAATAATTTCTAAACTAGTATTAACATGGCATCGTAAAAGACTTTTTATGGAAAAAAGTATAGATCTCCATTGTTTTGGTTTGGATTTAACACAAAAACCTCTTTTAATCTTAATTGCTTGATCAAATTATAAACAAGGTTCATCAATTTTGAGAATGATTGTGTTTAATTCAAGAGCATTAAAAGAGATACAAAAATACTTTTTTTATTAAAATTTGAAATGATTGTAATGATGTGCATAACACTTGAAACTTAACTATTTACAAAACTATCACTTTACCTCTACTTTTTAAATTCTCACTCAAATATAAAAATTATATTAAAACTTTGACCGAGATTTTTAATTTTATTAAATTAATAATAATTTGATCATAAGATCATGACAGTCATAAATATATAAACTTAATGTTTAACTAAAATGATATAGATGTTAATTTGATAAACTGTTAAAATTTTACTAATATTTATGTAATTCTTTATATAAGAACTCTATCTTCATTCTTCCTCACCCCCTGTTTCTCATCTTTCAAAGAGATCGAAGGAGCTAGAGCAAAGAGAATCAGAAATTGCAATGATCATTTTTTTTTTCTTTCTCCTTCCGTTCCACCAACTCATTGAAGCTTCTTCCTCCATGTGGGAGTTACACTTGTTACCTTTACTCCTCACAATCCTTCATGGATCCGATAAACAAGCTTGATAAGCTATGCACTATAAGCAGTATCACTTCTACTGTTGCTACCATTAACCTCTGTATAATTATTGAATCAAGACCGCATGATCATAATATAATTTATCTGGGCCATTTATGTATAACAAACTACCATGATGTATCTCTATATATGCTACTTGATGATGTTTTGTAGTGATAGAGAGTTGATTTAGCTATCATATTTTCCTTTCATATTATTTTGCATTCTTTTTCTATATAGATTTTTTTTTTGTTCTGCAGCTCCTTCTATTCCAACAATGTAGTCTAGTTTATTATGGTATCGAAGCATATTAAGCCAAGTTGCTTCTGATAATCCTCTTCTTTTCTCTTGAAGCCATTGATACATTCATTTCCTCTACATCAATCTACTTAAATCCCAACTTATTTCTTATTAAGATGAGTGATATAATTGTTCCATCTCAATTAAAGTTTCTTATGGCGAATGTTAAAATAGTGACACCATCAACTCACACTCAAGAATTATCCCCTCCAGCGATCTCAAATCACCAAACTCTTCATTGCAAATGAATTTCACGGTTATCTCAATGAATCTACGTCAAAATCCTCAAAGCAAATTGTAGATGAATTGTGTAATATAGCTCTTAATCCTAAATACAATACATGGATGCTTGTAGATCATTTATTCCATTGTATCCCCATGACTTTTTCCTTATTGTTGCGTGCTAGAAACCCAGTTGCGGTAGAATAAAACTTCACGCTTTAGCTTCGTTGGGAAATCCATCACGCACACAGATATTTGAAGAGAGATCAAGAAACTCCAGAATTTTTACGTGAAAAAACCCCAAGAAGAGGGTAAAAAATCACAGGGCTTAGTCCAGTAATGATGTTTCACTATATATCAACTTTAGAGTACAAAGTTTGAATCTTCCCCATTGCGGGACTACAAGGTTGTATGTGAGAAAGCCTAACAAACAAAATCCCAGAATCAGGTGACAATAGCAATGCAGTGGTAGTTGGGCTGTAACAATTGTTGGTGGCAGTCAGCGATAGTAAATGACAGCTGTCGGTGATGATCTGACGACTGTCGGGTGGTGGTAGCTTGTGATGGTGACCGGTGACGACGATCGATGGTGACCAACAATAGTGGCTAACGGTGGTTGGCGGTGGCGACCAGCGACGGTGGTCAACAACGGACCGGCGGTGGCGGTGGTCGCATGGCGTGGTCAGCGGTAAGTGGCCGCAGTGATCAGCTGGTGACCAACAAATGTGGTCGAAACGGCAGAACCGCAATGGTGGTCGATGGCGGTCGCGGCCAATAATGCGATCGACGACAGCGAAACAGGGTAGAGTCAAGCGGTGGTCGGCGATGACCAATGGCGGTGGTCGATGATGGCAAGGACCGAGCAGGCCAACGACGGTGGTCAGCAAGCATCGACTGGTCAGCGGCGGCGATGCGGCGTGGTCGATGATGACCGGGCTGGCGATGACCGGCCGACGGTGGCGATTATGCTTGGAGGATCTTCAAGACTCAGAGTTCTCTCTTCTCTTTAGCTTGAGCTTCCCCCCATATGAAGAATGAGGGGCTATTTATAGATTATGGAAGTGACACCTCTATAAATACAGGCAAAATCCAAACCACTCCATCAGACGGCTCAAAATGATTCCTTCGATCATCTGATATATTTTAAGTATTTGAATGCCAAAATGAAGTCAGAATTACGAGATCTTAGGCTTATTATATCTGGCTCGTCAAGATGCTCGATTTGACTATAAACACTTCATCTTTAGGAGCCGACTAATATCGCAAAGTTTTTAATTATATTTTAAGCGTTTGATTTGGGTTAGTCTTGACTTAGAATCAGATTGCTTTCGACATCAAGATTTGTGCTTCAACTATTTTCAATGCCATATCACTTATATTTCAAATATTGAATCTTACACCGAAATTTGACAAACTATTGAAAAGAGGCTACAATATACAAATAGATCATGTATTTTATAGTTAAAAAATGACTTACTTCATATATCAATGAAGGATAAAACGATGATGTAATAGTTATCTAAAATGAAGAGCAGCAAATGTGATGCAATTGCCGCCTCTGGTTGTCTACTCTCTAAAAAAGATATAATCCTTATATACTTCAAATGGTTTGTCATCAGCTTATCATGCTTTAATGACTGTCATTCAAACAAATCTTTAACCAATTAGTTTAGATGAGTGGAGAACTTAACTATAGAGACAATTAGAGAAAACAATTCTAAGATTACTTTAGACCAACAATTTGTTCTTGTTGCTAGAGGTCATGGATGTTGTAGATCTAACTTCAGGACATCTCAAAGGAACAACCTTTTGTAACTTATAACTCTCATTTGCGTTCTAAAAGAGTTGTAAATCAAAATTTCCAAAACACTAACAAATATAATCAAGTATATATATAATGTCAAATATGTGAAAAACCAAAACATTTGACACTGAAATCTTGTTATCGAGCTAATCTCTCAGATAAACCAGATACTCATACACTGTTTGCCACCAAGCCCACGAACAATATAGATTGAATATTGGATTATGGAGCTACATCTCACTTAACATCTGATGTTGCTTAGCTCCACAACCCTAAATCATATTCAGGCTCCCAACAAGTATCAATTGGAAATGGAGATCTCTTCTCCATTACTCATTTAGAGTAAGAAATCCTACGTACTCCAAATTGTAAGCTTTTATTTTTAAGGCAAAATTTTTAAAATAAGCATAATTATAAATGTAATTAGCAGATTAGGCATGCTTAAAAAAAAATTTAGAAATAGGCACAGTCGCCCGTTTAACGGGCAACTGGCCTGAAAATATTAAATTAAAAAAAATGAGCGTGAAGGCTCAGCTGCAGCAAAATGAGCGTGAAGCTAGAAGATGCTCAGATCCCACACGGATAAACGTGACCGAATACTAGGTTTTCACAATGTCCTCCATGTCGTTCAAGGTTGAAGTGCAAGATCAAGCAGTCTGTACTTGTACATGCAGACAACCCCAACCACTGCATATTTCATGGCCTCATATCATTCTTTGTGATGGACGTCACATAAACCTGACTACGTCTACACTCTAGATGTACCGCCATACATCGGCTCAATTTCATGTTATCCCCGATCATTATGGGTTAATGTATTTAGCGTCGACACACAGAACTTACACCACCAAATGTCGCAGGTAGACTCGGGCGATATACAAACACAATGGATGAGAACATACAACGATCAAATAGAATATGCGGTCTATGTAAAAATTCGGGGCATACAGGACTACTTGTCCACAAAGGCGACATTAGTATTTTTGTCAGGCATATGTGTTTTACTTGTACTCACCTTGTCTCCTTTCTATCGAGAACTTTGTATTGTACATTTTTCTTTCGGACCTGTCTTAATATGTGGTCATTTGTTTTTCTTAGTTTGGTCCTGTTAGCGGGAATGTTTCTTAAATGCTAGTGTGTTTTCAGGCATATGTGTTTTAATATGTGTGTTTCTTAGTTTGATCATGTACATTCCTGTATATGTGTTTTACTATGTGTGTTTTACTCTGTGCGTTTCTTGGTTTGATCTCGTACATCTTTTTTTTCAGGGCTAGTTCAGTATTGTGCATTTTATGAAATAAAACAATTATAATACCTTACATGTTTAGCTACATATGTACATTTGAAATTTAATGTATTTAACTGAACAATAAATTTTTAGGTAACATGGCAACGGAGAAAGGAGGAGCAGTTAGGCGTTGACGTAGACGCCGCACAGAGGAGCCCCCTGTCGATTATGGCTCCACACCCCCGGAGAGCTGAATGAGGCAACAAGTCCGAAGTAGACGAACATGGCAGGATGTCTGCACCTACTGCAGGTATGATCGTGAGAGCATTTACATGTTGGTAACACATTGCAGTACCCTTCCAGCTGAGTTGGAGGGTTTGAGTGTTGAGATGGAGCGAGGGTTACCTTAGGGAGATGACACCTGCTCATGTTAGAGTGTATAAGAATGAGCTTGATGGGTTGCTTCAGAGCCAGGTATGACCAAGTGCACTTTTGATTATTTTTTTTTTTGGTAATTTCACAGAAGATATAAAATTTACTATATGACTACTGTAAGTGATATGGGAACCTTATGGCTAGCAGATCCGCACCAGAGTGGCAAATGTTTGTTTGGCTGGTCGTGAGATATGGCTGACTTGGGTTCCATTGATCAGTTGGAAGCGAATTGAGTGGTACCTCCCTGATCGCGTTCTCAGGCAGTTTGGGCTATGACTTAGAGTCGACGTAGATCCTATAGATCCTTCATTTCAACGAGTCGATGGACGGGGAAAGGCTGACGTTGACTGGGTTGAGTACCACCAGGCTTACATATTACAGTGGGAGGCTAGACACGATGCCATTGTTGCTGTGGGTGCATGCTCAGTCCATTTCAGTCCTGGCAGGCTGCAGGCTATTTCATGTATCCTCACGCATCCATCTACATGCCACGATGTAGTGTATCCTGATCCCCTTGGGACCATAGGGAGATACCGGATGTTACACTGATGACACCGAGCGGAGACCAGAGATGATGTGCGGACGCGACATCACTTGCAATCCCCTGATGGCTGCACATTATACTCCAGGGAGTGATGCACTTCCACCACGCAGGCATCACCGTCATTAGATGTACTCTAGCATAGTCTGTAGTTGTAGATCATATGATAGCTTGATGTATGTTGTTAGATCGTTTTATATTTTCTATGTACATTGCACTGCATGACACCATTTATCCATGTAACATATTTTCAGTTTAAGTAAATTGCTTCTTCCAAGTGGAGTAACAAAAATATCCTCTTAACCATAAACTGTCAGACTATTTAACTTTTAGAGAATTTCATGCTGATTTTTTAAATTTTCCAAATTGCAACTAAAATTTTTAATAGAAACATCAAAATTTCTTATGCAAGGCGCCACAATCTCAATTCTGGGTCAACATAAAAGTCGTGAAAAATTTCGTGCCGATTCCAACGATACCAATGAATTCCAATAACAAACGAATTCATATGATCAAAATACCGTGGTTAGAATATTTTTTAATTTAATGCGCCCATTTAAGCATGGCTAATTGAAATAAGACCCGCCATTATAAGGCTGACCGACGATTAAATGGGCGTGCTATTTCTAAATTTTTTTTAAGCGTGCCTAATCCGCTAATTACGTTTATAATTATGCTTATTTTAAAAATTTTGCCTATTTTTAATTCTATACTTCATGCCCCTTAGATCTTTGATAATCTCATTTCAATTCATTGTTGACCTCTAAATATATTTCATAAGTGAAATTAAGCACACATGATGGAATCAATATATATTAAGTGTGATGTCAAAAAAATTTGAGTAAAAAACCTCGATTATGGTTGAAATCAATCGAAACATCGTCGTTTCAAAAAAATAAAATATGTTAAATGCATCCGAAATAAAAAAAAATTAACTAAATAAAGCTTGTCGCATCATTTAATGATCGCTAAATCGAGCAACATCAATTTAAGTCGATGTTGCTCAAATGATTCATTTTAAAATATGCAAATTATAATTTTGATATTAATAATACTATGATTATCATATTAAATTATAATAATCACTATAAATTAAACTCTTAATAAACTTAGTTGCTCAAGATTTGCCCCTTAGTTTTTCAAATTTTCCTCCCTCCTTCAATAATCATAGTCACCCAAATATCCTGATTGGCCATCACTCATTCAACCAATTAGGAACGAAATATTTATTTGGGATAGCTGTAAATTTTTAATAAGCTTAATTAGCTTCTCCAGATCTGCCTCTTAGTTTTTCTAATTTTTCACCCACTCCTTCAATAACTATAGGTGCCCAAATATCCTGATTGACCACCAATCATTCAACCAATTAAGAAATAAGTATTTTTATTTTGGTAGTTGTAGTTTTTTTTTTAAAATTGATTATAAAATTATTATGAAAAAAAAAATGATGATCAAATATAACTATAAATATTTTTAAAAAAATAAAATAATCAAAAAATTGAGCCGAATGCGCTCTAAGAGAGCCAACCCTAATATCCGTTTGTCACACCACTCCCATTTGCACGGCTCAACTCACCCACTCGACTCTCTCTACTTGTTATGCAACAAACTCCACTCTGGTCGGCGAACCCTTAACAGATCATCGTCCCCCAGTCTTGTTGGCAGCAAACTCTCTCCTCCTCTTGCCATTCATTCGTCTCAAGTAGCATGCCTGAACGCCTCTCCCAACCGGCCCTAAAGCCTGCCGAAACCCCACATTTCTGTTTAGTCGCTCCCTTTCTCGTTCTTTCGACTTTCCTCTTCGCGCGAGCAGACCAGGGCTCCTTAGTCGACCCGGCCTCTCACTCCCAAGACCGATACCCGACTTCCTCTTCCTGCTCCCGATCTACTCTTCCCTTTCTCAAATTGCCAGCCGCCGAAACTCAGCCAAGTCCTCACACTTCCAAAGCTGCTGCCCTTCTTCTCCCTATACCAATTTCTCTCAGGTTAACCCGTTTTCCTACAAAACTCACACTCCACATTATTAGGTTTCCTTGAACTCATTGTTTCTACTCCTAACATGCAAGATAAAGTGCACCATAAATGTGATTTTAAACTCTTAATGGTTATAAAAATTTTTTGGTTGTTCAGTTATAGTTAAGTTAAATCTTGTACAGATCATATTATGATATTGCTGTTAGGTAATCCCTAGTTTTTAAATCAATGTTAAGATGAGGGAGAAGTTGGATTTTAAGATCCACATTAAATTAAATCTTGTATTCTTGCCGTCAGATGACATTGGGATTAAATCCTTCCTAAATTTTGCTCATGTTGTGCCAACAATAGCCACTTAATCATTTGGATAGGTTAGGATTTGCAAAAACTCTTGCTGTAATTCTTGCTGTTTAATTGAGCTCAAGTAAAACCTTAATGCTATTTTGTAATCAATAGCCCTAGAATGGAATGGATGGATTTAAAGCCGACCTTCTTGCTTAACTTGCTTAAACTAAGTACTCATGCATATTATTTTAACATGGTAGGAAAATTTGCTTGAAAATAAGTATTCATATGCATTATTCCGACTCAGTGAGGAAATTTTGTGATTACATTTTCATGCTGGTGCAATTGAAGCCTATACATGCTTTTATTGATGCGATAGGTTAAACATTTTCGATCGTGGTGTCTTATGACACTGATCATGTGCACCTTTTTTGGTGTGGTGGGAATGCCTTGCCATCTCATAGTAGCCCCATTTTGTGATTACATTGTCATGCAGGTGCAATTGAAGCCTATACATGCTTTTATTGGTGCGATAGGTTAAACATTTTCGATCACGGTGTCTTATGACACTGATCATGTGTACCTTTCTTGGTGTGGTGGAAATGCCTTGCCATCTCGTAGTAGCCCCTTACGTGGAGATGATGTCAGGAGGTTGCCAAAGTTTTCAAAGAATAGAACCTAAAAAAAAGCCGAGAAGACATGATTTGAACTGGATATTTGAGCTTTAATGTGCCACAGAAAGAAAATGAATTGAAACTCAAGGTATAAAATGAAAATTTGGGATGGTGAAAGATATCAAATTTAAGTTAATTTGGATGAGAAATAAAATCATAACAAGTTTGACAACTTATTCATAAGAAAAAATGTGATTTGATATCTTGATAACAAACATAAATAGATTTTTCTATCACCATTTGAAATATAGTATATACTTCATTGAATCAATTGAAAGGACGTAAGGGAGACTTAAGCTAAGCTTGAATGACTTCAAGTTCGCAGACAATGCAATCTAGATTTTTTAATGCATATTCAACAATACTAATTAAGCTTTGAAAGAATAATGTGAATTGAATTTAGACAAGAAAATGAAAATTTTAAAAGAATGTGATAGTTCGTTGACGAACATATGCAAGCCCTTCTTCATGAATGTTAAAGTAATATTACTTCTCTTGTTGCATGAGAAGAGTTAGAGATGATTTAGATTGAGACATAAGAGCTTACAAAAAGTTTGATAGCTCCTTTATGATCATAAGTAAAATTGGATGACTCATCAATGCATGTGAATGAGATCTTATCATTAAACACTAATATGAAGTGAATCTTTGCATTGAAGGTTGTTTAAATATTCAGATGAATGTAATTTTGCATAAACACTTGGGCAATTTTATATGTAAAATTAGTGATTTATGATTTATGTAGTTAAACCATCACGAAATAATCTCATATTTGAATCCATAACTTAAAGATTCATGCTAAGTGTCGACATGAAATTATTCATTGCACATATTCATAGTGTTATTGCATTCCATTCAATCTAAATGCCTTTGATATGCATGCAAACTTTCAAGTGAGATGAATTTTATGCATGCTTTATGGGGTAATATCTTCCTTAATTCAAACATTTCTGTGATTTATGAAAGTATCTAAAAGAACCAAACTCACATGTTTTATAAGATAGTTCTATATTTGGATCTATAACTTTGAAATACATTCATATGTTTTAAAGAAAATGAACTTATCGTGTATGTTTTGAAGTGATTCTTTGTCTTATTTGAGTTCTTCAAACTTTTGCAAGCTTTTGAAGGTAGCAATATGATGCTTTAATATATTATGAAATAAACCATATTTAGCCTTGTTGTATTGACACATGTGTGAAAGACTTTGGCATGCATTTCGAGGCAAATATTCTTGCTTCATTTCAGATGTTCTAAAATTCAAACAATATTTAAAAGAGGTGAATATTCATATATATGTTAAAGCAATCATTCGCTCAATTTGAATATCTTGAAATATGTGTAAAAGCTTGAATAAAAATGATTACGTACATGTGTTTTGAAGTGAGCTTATCTCTCATTCAAGAGCTAAAAATTTATGCAAGCTTTCATATGAATAGATGAAGCACTTGCATGCATTACGAGATGATTTTATATTCAATCGTATTGCATCGAGATGTGTGTAAACAACTTAAAGGGTGAAATGATGCATTCATTTTAAACTAATGTGATGCTTAAATTAAACTGATCCTATAATACGATTGTACTGACTTCTTCAAAAATAAAATTAATAATTTTTTATTCAGACTCCTTCCTATAAATACCCCCTTTGGGAGGACTTAACTCAAGAATTCTGAACTTGAAAACTTTCAAAGAGGCTTAGGGAAGAATACTTAGGAGAAGGGTGGGGAGATCTCTCTCTTCTCTTTTCTTCTAAGGAATTGTTATAGGTAAGATTACACTTGGTTGTTTGTTTTTTCATTTACCTTGCATTGTGTCTTGTGTTTTTAACTTGAGATTGTGTTTTTTAGTATGAGAACTTGTGTAAACTTTATTTTTCTTTGATAGATTTCTCTTTGTACCTCTTGTGAGGGAGTGACATCCTTCTTGCCTTGAAAGAGAAGGAAGTGAGTGTAGGGTTTCTCCATTAACCATGAAGGAGAGAGGCTTCTTCGCCTTGGCGAGTTGTGCTGAAGGAGAGTCAGTAGATTTTGAAGGAGATCTAGAAAGTGGACATAGGTCAGTTGACTGAACAACTGTAAATCTTGCATCCCATTTTTTCTTTCATTTTGTTTCTTTTGTTTACCATAATTTTCCTTTGATTAGATTGATATATTTTATTTTTACTATTTAAATTTTAATTGCCTTTTAAATTTGAACAATTTAAAAAGCACACCAATTCACCCCCATCCCCTCTTGGGTGTGCCAATACTTACACAAATGACTACAATGATGTAGCTAATGTAAAAGAATATTGCAATAGGTGCAGTACCTGTCCCTCCAACCAATCATCAAACAAGTAATAGTGCTCATGTCAATCCACCAGTTAATCTGATACCCCAAGCTTCAGGAATACATATTGAGCTTGAAGGAAGGAATAAAGTTAATAAGTTAACTCGCCAGCCTGCCCTTTAGAACATTCCAAGCACATTTGAAGTTGTGACAGTTGCTCAGCTTTGGACTAAGCCATTATAGTTGTAGAACAAAAAGAAAAATTGATAAATAGGGTCATCCATATCATGTGGAGTATGATTAGGTGTCATACCCTAAGGGCTATTCAGTGCTAAAGTTTAATACTTTTAACAGCAATGGTAATCCAAAATATAATCTACGTAATTGAAAGCTTCTTGTGACAACACTAAGGACAATGATGTATTGCTCTTCTGCTAGTGTGTTAGTAGCTTGACATCCACTATTTTTGAATGATAAGTAGAGTTGTTAAATGATTCAGTCAAGACTTTTACATAGCTCAAAACTATGCTTATAAAAAGGTTTGTAAATGCAATCGAGAAGGTGATCATAGTTAATCTTGTCCTCGAGAAAGGAAAGAATGATGAGCCAATAACCAAATATATTTCACGTTTGCGAAACATAAGTACAAATGTGAGCAACAATTAGAAGAGGAGCATGCAATTCAATTACTGATGGACAATATTAATGACAAAATGATGTTTTATCTATGCATGACTTCTATAACCACATTCTAAAAGCTACTTGGTAAAGTGGCTGAATTTGGGAAGCTAAATCTATCAAATTATGAGAGTCACTCATATAAGTAAAAAAAAAAGCTCTTGATTTAAAGAAGAGTGAAACACATTTTGCCTCTTCTAAAAGTGACAAAGGAAAGCAAATAGTCTAAAATGTCAATAAAAGAAAACAACTTACTTATCAAGATAAATCAGAGCAGTCATTCAATCTCAATACGCAACCAAAGCTAATGCTTGGAGATAATGATATGTCTCAAGTCCACTTTGGTGGAAACAGACGATCAAAACAAACAAAGGGAACTAGTGATTTAACAGTCCCATCCCTCAAGGAAAGGCTAAATAAAGAATATACATTTAGGTGGAAAAGTGTAGCCATGCTTTTTAAGCATGCAATCCAAGTAAGCTTTTAGTTATCAGAGTAAAAAACTTGAGGAAGCTAACCAAACCAATAACCTTAATTATTGTTCATATCACTGAGTACTTGATCATCCTATCAAAGATTGTTACATATTCAAAGATTAACTAAAACTAAACTATAGAAATGGGAAGGTTACACTATCAGATAGTGTTTAAAGCAATAACTAAAAAATAAATAAAAGAAATTAAAATCAATAAAAAGATTATCCCCAAAGATGCAGATAAGAAGTCTACTCCAAGCAAAGGAGTCGACTACAATATCCCGTCACATTTGCAAAAAATTGCCGCATGACTCAATGTAAACGAAGCATTGTTAGTGTAAAAAAAATCTCTGTAATACTTTAATAGAAACTTTTAAAGAGCCTCAAAAGTTTGAAGTATATTTTGCTGAGCATGTTTAACTGAGGTTATATATACTCAAGATGTTCCAATCATCACATTTTCTAAAGAAGATTTTATACTAGGGACTACAAAGTACAACCACCCTCTGTATGTTATAGTCAAGAGTGATGGCATTATGATACTTCGAATCTTGATTGATTCTAGTTCCTCTATGAATCTCATGAACTTACGAACTTTAAAATAGTTGTCTCTAGATGTACAACATTTGGGACAAGACAAAGTACCAGTTCAAGGTGTTAATGAGAAAGGGCAAAAAATCATAGGATCATTCATTCTTTTTTTCAAATTTGAAAATATTTATACAAAAATCAAGTTTCATGTGATAGATGCAGATACTTCATTTCAATCTCTCTTGGGCTGAACAGACTTCATGAATACAACATAGCCCCTTTCACACTACATTAGTGTATGAAGTATATAAATAATGAGAAAAAAAATTCAAAATCGTTGGTGATATGCAACCCTTTGTAATGCATGAATTGAAGTTTATCAGGATGATAGCTATTTTCTTCTAATAGATCCAAAACCAATACAACAATAAAAAAATGCAGCATCTAGTTTGAAATATATGAAGAAAATTGAAATGAAAGATGGATAGAAACAAAACAAAGAAAAAGAAAATTAGTCTAAGTCTACTTAAAGATACAAACACTAAGTCAAGAATAAGCAGAACTATCATTCATCTGAGTAGAGACATTGATGGAGAAGAAAATACTTCTGCCAAATTCTGAAATCTACACAAATCCTTGATTAAAATGACAAATGAGGTAAATTACCTTGATTCTAATTATGAGTTTGAATCTCCCTTTGAAAGCAAGGTGCAGTACAAATTTCTGAAGACAATTATAATCTCATCAATATTGGAGACTACGCTCATAGTCCACCCATGTTCCTCCCTAATATTTTGTAGAATTCACCCATCGTGAAGTGCATAATGTTGAAGAACTTGTGACTTTCTATGTATTTTCTTTTTCTAAAAGAAATATGCCAAGAAACTTATTCTACATATTTGAGGGATGCTGAGAAGAAAATTTTGATTAGGTTGTACAACTATTTGAAGATGAAATTGTACTCATGAGGATGTCAAAATATTATCCTTTGAGAATGTGCAATTTAATGTGCAAGCAAACATGAAATTCATGCTAGAACAAGGAAACAAAGAATCAAAGTCTTTGAGATGATGTGACATCAATGTTTTTCTCAGGTCATCAGTACATAAGATAAGCATACTACTAGAGGCCTCAAGTTCATTCATGATAATTGCTCACTTGAAAACATCTGTTATGCCGTAAAAAATAGATATTAAAATAGGTAATAAAAATATAAATGAAAATAACTTTTACAAAGTTAACTTCACAAATGATTGAGAGATAGAAGCCAAGTCACCACTTGAAGAACTTGAAGATGGTGGATAAGCGACCATGATAGATGAATTAAAAGTAATCAATTTTGAGACTAATGAAGATCCTCGCCTGACATTCATTAGTTTTTTTGAAGATAAAGTGGAAGAATTGAAAGCGCTACTCAATGAATTCAGGGACTATTTCGCTTGGACATATGCTAAGATGCCAAGCTGAATCCCTGATGTGACAATTCACAGACTAGTCATGAAGTCAGATGCAATTCCAGCCAAGTAGGCTTTTAGATGCATGAGTTTGGAGATTGAAGAACATGTGATTGTGAAACTAAGAACTTGATTGAAATAGGCTTCATTAGAGAATAAAAATACATCGTTTGGATAACTAATACCCTCCCCATAAAGAAAAAGAATAGCCAGATTCACATTTTCATTGATTTTAAAGATCTTAATAAGGCATGTCCAAAAAACAACTTTCCACTCTTGGTATCGGAATTGTTGGTGGACAACACTTCAAATTATGATATGTTCTTATTCATGGATGAATCATCATGTTACAACCAAATTAAAATGATTCTTAAAGATGAGAAAATACATCATTTAGGATATCAATTGATATCAACTACTATACAATTATGCCATTTAATCTAAAAAATGTCGGGGCAACATATTAAAGGGTTATTATACATATATTCGGCGAGTTGATTCATCAGAAGATGAAGTGCTATGTAGAAAATCTCATCATTAAAAATATAGATTAAAAAGACCATTTTGATGACTTGAGAATCTCTTTTAAAAAGAATAAAAAAATATCATCTCAAGATGAATCCATTCAAGTTCCCCTTTAGAGTCACATCATAAAAATTTCTCGGTTACATTATGTGTCACAGAGGGATTAAATTGACTTAATAAAATCAAAACAATTGTTGAGAAGCCTCCCCCGAGAAGCCTTTGACAAATTTGTTCTTTACAAGGGCAATTTGCATTTATCAGAAAATTTATATCAAATTTATCGGGTAGATGCTAGCTATTTATAAAGCTGATGAGGAAAAATACTCCTTTCAAATGGGATAAAGAATGTCAAGAGACTTTTAATCAAGAAATATCGTTTAAATCCACTAATTTTTGCAATACCAATTCCGACAAAGTCTCTCATCTTCTATACGATAGTGTTTGAAGAGTCCCTCAAACTGTTGATAACAAAATATAATGAGAAGGAAAGAAAAATACGTTATATTATATCAGCCTGAGATTAATAGGAGCAG
The DNA here is from genome assembly GCA_021442155.1 of Cymbidium sinense. Classification (NCBI taxonomy): domain Eukaryota; kingdom Viridiplantae; phylum Streptophyta; class Magnoliopsida; order Asparagales; family Orchidaceae; genus Cymbidium; species Cymbidium sinense. The sequence continues at coordinate 55,142,495 of CM038217.1, forward strand.
AAGTACGAGATTTTTTAGTTGAAATGCATGCTTAAAATTAATTCTTGCAACTCAAAAGCCCTGCCATTATATGCTATCTCATATAATCACACTCATCTCAAGAATTGATCTGCTAAAATTCTTGATAACATGACTAGTGTTGATAGGTCGCTTAACATGATGAGTTGTTTTACTCTATAATTTGACATCATATATGTTTTTCAAAAAGTTGTGAAAAGGGCAAATTCTAGCAGACTTTCTCATCGCACATTATCCTTGCAGATTTATCGCTTAATAATGACCTCCCTGATGAACAAATTATGCCATTTATAAGAAAGAGAATAACAAAATTAGGAAATATATTTCGATGCAGCATTATCAATTAAACCCACTCAACATCTAAATTTTCCAAGGGATCGAGCTAGCATTGGCCTTGTCTTTGTTACACTTAAAGAAGGAATAATGAGGAATTCTGATGGATTGACTGAACCATAAACTAACAATAAAGCAAAATATGTGGCATTGATGGGAGGTCGCAAAGAAGTTACCTCCATAGGTGTCTAGAATCTACAAATTTATGATGATTCTTAGCTCGTCATTAATCAAATGGTGGGTATTTACGAAACTAATATGCTTGAATTGACTCATTATCACAAGCGAGTTCTAAAACTCATGAAGTAAATTACAAATGTCATGATAACTCGACTTTCTCAAGTCAAAAATAGTAAGCAAATTGCTTGGCTAAATTAACCAAAGAAATGACAAATATGGATGATGACTACATTTTAATTAGTGTTTATAGTTATCAGGCTCTAGAGCTAGCAAATTTAAAATCCTATTGGAAGAGGAGTCATCAAATGCAAGCCAGTAGAATGCAACCCATGTTGCTCCTTACATTCCCTTACAAACTACTTCTCAAAGTCAACAAGAAGAACCTCAAATTAGGTAGAAAGAATTTCAACTTATAGAATTTTCAAATTTACAAAATAAAATCTTTGTGGTAAAAGAGAAGGATTATTGAAGATAACTTTTTATCGACTACTTCAAGGAGGGCAAAGTACCAAGCAGTAAATGATTGGCTGCACAAATTGAAAAGAAAATTTGACAATATGCTTATATCAGCAACACCTTTTATCATATATACTTTGAGATGTAGCTAACGATGCTTAGGTACAAAAGAAGAAAATAAAGTAATGATTGAAATACATGAAGGATTATGTGATGCACATCAGTCATGCCTCAAAATAGTTTTCAAAATTAAGAGATTGAGATATTATTGGTCATCAATGGTGAAGGATTATATTGATTATGCAAGAGGTGACATGGATGATAGATCCATAGTAACATCATCCACTGACCTTCTGTCACGACTCGGCCCGGGAGCTTGGAATACCAAGGTGGGAATAGACGATCGGACGAATAAAAGAAAATCTTACTTAATATTTCCAATATAAACAAAATTACACAATATATTTTTCCAACTCATATATATATATATATATACTAACAGAAGTCATATGAAATGCAATTTAAAATATAAACCAACATAATACTTATCTCTTAAAGTCTCTCTATGACGATAAACATAACCCTCGCTTCTATCCTCCATATAGTTAGGAAGGTTATCTGAAAAATATAAACAACTTATAATTAAATAAAATTCATTGGGTGAATTATATTTTTACACTATAGTAAAATAAGAAATCAGAAATAGTATGCATGACAGGTTTTGTTATAACATGTACATAAAAAAATTACTCAAACAATCAAATATTTAGGAGGTAAGTACAAATGAATATTTCTTAGGACTTACTTTTACATTTATCAACCATTTTAGGAGTCATCGTTTAAACTTTTACCAAAACTCATCCAAAGGACAAACAACCATTACTATTTATCATTTTCATTTGTCTTTTTTGTGTACGGGTACATTACATTCCCAACTAGTATCATAAGGGAGTGAACTTTATTTTCAAACATACACATTCATAGTATATAATTTATATAACTATGCATATTAATTCATAACTATAAATCAATTAATTCTGTGAAATAATGTAAGTAACAATGTGATCTAGCATTCAGTCTGTTCATTCAATATGAAGAAAGAGGAAAATCAATCACAATTTATAGTACAAGAAAAAATCATAATCATGTACAAATGCATTTCATCACAAGAGAATAAAGAAACTGTTATCATAAATGTAAGAATATAATTACCCACTTTAGTTTGAAGCTTCCTCTTAAATCTCATTCCCTTTAACACTTCTTTCTTTAAGTTGAGTACCTATAGAATAAAATATTGATTGGATCAATATTAGAAAAAATTTATTTTATTTTATTCATTTCTTGTCTATGATACTTGCGTATATCTTTTATTATTTAACACTTACATTCAGCAATATTTCATCGTGTATTTTCTAAATCTAGTTAAATTCTTATATAATAATAATATTGTTTATAACCTTTAATTCATTTAATATAATGATATTTATACATGTTTAATTTTCCATATAATACTCTCTAAATCCTATTATTTTTCTTAATATAAAAATATTAAGTGTTAAAGTGACTTAATATATATAAAATTTATTTTCATTTAATGTTTATCATTTCTCTTAAAATGATTCTTAATTAATTAACGATATTATAACTTTGCATAGGTTTAAGGTTTCATTTAATTTGTAATTATATTTCATATATAAATATTTAATATTTAATTACTCGAGTTTGATTTATACTACATATTCCCAAATTAAACTCTTTGCTGAAATCTATAAACCCTAATATAAAAATGAAATAATAACAAAAATAAAAAATTCTTATTAAATAGATATACTTACCTCTATCCCTTTCTTATTTGGTTTGCCCTAGGATCCATTCAAGTGGCTCAGGACGCACGCACGCACGTCTCTCTCGATCGTCCCCTCCTCTCTCGTCTGTCGTCGGCGCACGAGAGCTTTCGGCGACCTAATGTCGGCTGCAGGGAAGCCGCCTCATTTGTCTAGGGCACGCACGCAGGAAGTTTCCCTTTATCTTTCTCCCTCTCTTTCTCTCACGATTCCTCTCGGTGCTTTGGGGTTTGGTTTCGACAAACCGAAATCGATCCCCCTTCGATTCTTTTTATTTCGCGGCCAATCGTCATGACGGTTGGATTTATTATTTTTCTTATTTTTCTTATTTTTTGTTTAGGTTTTTCGGTTATTACAATCTCTCCCTCTTATAAAAATTTCATTTTCGAAATTTAACGATAACAATAGAAATAAACATACTTTTGATCAAACATATGAGGGTAAAGTTCTCGCATTTCCGATTCATTCTCCCACGTAGCTTCTCGCTCTGATCCATGTTTCTACAGTATACGGACAAATAAAATTTCCCTATTCCTGAGATGCTTAACATCATAGTCTATAATTCTTTCTGGCTCCTTCACGAATGTGAGATCAAGCTGAATATCAATAGGATCAACAATAATCTTGTTGGCTTCATCACTAACATATTTTTGTAAGAGAGAAATATGAAACACATTATGTACTCTTTGCATATGAGAAGGTAAATCCAATCCAATATAGCATGGGCTCAACTTTCCAGCCTTACCAAATCATTTTATACCTTTCATGGGACTGACTTTAAGAAATACAAACTCTCCACTTCAAATTCCACTGGTCAATATTTAGCATCATAATATTTTCTCTGTCTATCTTAAACAGCTTTTAATCTATCATGAATTACTCAGATCTTTTCAATGGCTTCATCTACTACATCTGCACCAATAATTCTTCTTTCACTAATTTCCACCCAACAAAGTAGTGTTCTGCACTTCATTCCATACAATGCTTCATAGGGAGCCATACCAATACTTGTTTAGAAACTGTTATTATAGACAAATTCAATTAAAGGCAAGTGAAATTCCCAATTTCTTCTAAAATCAAGTATACAAAGTCTAAGTAGATCTTCAAATGTCTGAATTATTCTTTCTGGCAGGCCGTCAGTTTGAGGATGAAATGTAGTACTGAAAGTAAGATTGGTACCTAAAACTTCTTGAATTTTTCTCCACAATCTGGATGTGAATCAGTCATCTTGGTCGGACACTACAGACTTTGGTACACCATATAATTTCACAATTTCATCAACATACTTCCTTGCTAGCTTTTCAACAACATTAGATTGTTTAATAGGTATGAAGTGTGCAGATTTAGTCAATCTATCAATAATAATCTAAATAGCATCGCAACCACTTATGGATCTAGGTAAGCCAACCATAAAATCTATAGCAATATCATCCCATTTCCACTCAGGTATTGACAAGGGCTATAAAAGTCCACTTCACTTCTGATGTTCAGCCTTAACCATCTGACATGTTGGACACTTGTAAACAAATTCAGCTACACTTCTTTTCATCCGCGGCCACCAAAATATTTCGTTAAGATCTTGATATATTTTGCTATTGCCTGTATAAATTGAATAATGAGAGTGATGTGCTTCATGTAAGACATCCTTCCTCAAATCTCCAACATCTTGAATACAAACTCTACCATGATACTTCAGTAATCCCTCCCCATCAATTTCAAAATCTTCTATATGGCATACTTTCACCAAATTTAAAATTATCTGAAATTCAACATCTTGATATAAAGCATATTGTATCCTATCCTCCAAATTTGATTATATAATCATTAGATTTAACAATGAGACATGATCATCTGTAGATTTAATAATTAAAATTTTTAATTTTTCTAATTCTTGAATCAACTCCTCCTATTGAGAGATCAACCAATTAGCACTACCAGATATTTTTCTACTTAAAGCATCATCAATTACATTTTCCTTCCTCGGATAACGTTGAATATCCAAATCATAATCCTTAATGAGTTCCAACCATCTCCTTTGTCTTAAATTTTTCTCATTCTGAGTAAAGAAGTATTTTACACTTTGATGATCAATGAAAACTTTACATTTTACTCCATCTAAATAATACATCCAAATTTTTAATGCAAAAACTACTGCTGCTAATTCTAGGTCATGGGTTGGATAATTATTTTCATAATTTTTCAATTGTCTTGAAGCATATGCAACCACTCTTCCATTCTGGATAAGTACGTATCCCAAACCTTTTAATTATGCATCACTATAAATTTGAAATCCTTCTGTCTCTGATGGAATAGTTAATACTGTTGCAGTCATTAAATAATTCTTCAATTTTTGAAAATTCTCTTCATACTAATCTGACCATTCAAATTTGACTGCTTTTTAAGTTAGTCTAGATAATGACATGACAATCTGCGAAAACCCTTCAGCAAATCTTCTGTAATATCCCACTAATCCTAAGAAACTTTTGACTTCTGTGACAGTGGTTGGTCTGGGCTATTCAGCTATTGCTCTGATTTTACTTTGATCCACTGAAATACCTTCACTATTAATCATATGCCCCAAAAATATGATACTATTTAGCCAAAATTCACACTTTGAAAATTTTGCATATGGTTCATTTCCTTTCAGAGTTTGTAAAATAAGGTGAAGATGGATTGTATGAGCTACTTCATCTCTGGAATAAATCAGAATATCATCTATAAATACAATCACAAATGAATCTAAAAAGGGTTTAAAGAATCTATTCATGAGATCTATAAATGCAGCTGGAGCATTTATTAAGCCAAAAGGCATCACCACAAACTCATAGTTCCCATATCTTGTACTGAATGCAGTCTTTGGTATATCTTCTCCTTTGATTCTAAGCTGATGATAACTTGATATTAAATCAATCTTTGAAAATACTAAAGCTCTGTCTAGTTGATCGAAAAGATCAATGCAAGGGATATTTATTCTTCAATGTGAGTTTGTCAAGCTCTTTATAATCTATGCTAGCCTTAAGCTCCCATATTTTTTCTTCACAAATAATACAAGAGCTCCCCAAGGGGATGTGCTAGCCTTGGTAAATCTCTTCTCCAATAATTCTTGTAGCTAATTCTTCAACTCTTGTAATTCCTTGATCACCATTCTATATGGTACTTTTGCTGCAGGTTCTGCTCCTTGAATTAAATCAATAGAGAAATCTATCTCTCTAATTGGAGGTAAGCTTGATAAATCATCCAGAAAAATTTTTAGATACTCTTTTATTACTAGTATATCTTCTAATTTCTTTACCTCTCTAGTAACATCAGTAACTTGAGCAAGAAAGCCTTCATAACTTTTTGCTAGCATCTTTTGAACTTTTAAGCAAGACACCATCATAGCTAATACTCTATTATGCTCCACAAATTTGAATTCTTCTTCTCCAGAAATATTGAATTTGACAATATTTTTGTAATTATCTGTAGTAACATAATATTTAGATGGTCAATTCATTCCTAAAATTATATTAAATTCATATAATGATAATGCTATTAAATCTGCATCCAAGTTTCTTTCACGGATATTCAAGTTCACACTGCAATAATTTTTAGCATTCACATTAGACCCATTTAACATTGCAACTGATAATACTACAGGAATTTTTATAATTTTTAATCCCAAAATTCTCACACATTTCTGAGATATAAATGAATGTGAAGCTCCAGTATCAAATAAAACTCTAATTGATTTATTTTGAATAGAAATAATACATATAAATGAATATATATATATATATATATATATATATATATATATATATATATATATATATATATATATATATATATATATATATATATATATATAAAGCGATATATCTAACATAATATAAAATTTTAACAATGCTAATTTAAATAAGGACATACCTGTAATGACGTCAGGCGAGTCCTTTGCTTCATATTGTGTGAGTGCATATACTCGAGGATGTGTATTCTATCGGTTCTGATTTTGAGATGGAACTGATGCAGTTGATTCAGTCATCTTTTGTCTATCAACAGTCCTTTGAGAAGGTTGAACACTTGTCCTAGTATCAGTTGAAGATTTTTGACTCAAGATAGGACAAGATTTTGCCATATGTCTTGGCTGATGACACCGATAGCAAGTATTTGTTCCTAAGAGGCACCCTCCTTTATGCGCTCATCCATATTTTGAGCATGTAGTAACACTACTATTGCTAATAGTATTATTAGATTTAGGCTTCTTCCAGTTTGATTTTTTAATTTAAACATTCTGCCTAGATTTTGACCTATCATCATTCCTTTTTTGAATATCTCTCCTTTTTTGAATAGCTGGCAAATTCAATTTTATCCTTCTAGCCCTCTCCACTAGTACAACATAGTCATCAATACCCAGAGGAATCAAGGGCTGTCTGACTACATCCTTCAGTTTAGATGGAAACCTATGACATTTCTCTTCTACATTTGTTATTAACTAAGGTGCATACCTTGAAAGCATTGTAAACTCAGCTTCATACTGCATGATAGATCGATCTCCTTGTATAAGTTTGATGAACTCATCCTGCATTTATCTTATAGCTGAGAGGGGTACAAACCAATCTCTAAAGGCCTTTACAAAATCTTCCCATGAAACAAGATTGCAAGACCTTCCTCAAACTTCTCTTGCAATTGTCCTCGCCACCATCTCTCAGCTTCGCCTTCAAAAGCAAAAGAAACCAAAGCAACTCTTCTTTTTGGAAGGCATGACATACTTTCTAGAATTTTTCTATCCGCATCAACCAGTTTTCTGCTTCAATAGGTCCTCCTATTCTTAAGAAAAGAGGCGATCTCATATCCTGAAATACTTTTAGGTATTTGTCCATTAGAACTCCGCCACTTCCACTAGCTTGAGTCTGCTGATTTCTTATCATTTGAGTTATTACTTCCATCATTTGAGTAAATGCATCTATAGCTAGTGAAGGCAGTTGCACCAAATTCTGGTGCTCAGCAGTTTATGCCTTTCTATTTTCGCCCATAGCATCTTCTTGAATTGATTCCACGGGTTTGAGAAGAACAAATTAATTTTAACCATTACACATCAATCAATATAATCATATGCAAATCTCTTCATAAAATTTATCAATTTTCTAATTGCTTTTTGATTATGATCATACTTATGTCACTAAAAGAAAAATCTTGCTCTGATACCACTCTTATCACAACCCAGCTCGGGAGCTTGGAATACTAAGGTGAGAACAGATGGTTGGATGGATAAAAGAAAATCTTACTTAACATTTTCATCATAAACAAAATTACACAATATATTTCTCCAACTCATATAAGAGCCACTACAAACCCACAACACAATTAATAATTTATCTACATATATAACGTATATACTAACAAAAGTTGTATGAAATATAATTTAAAATATAAACTAACATAAAATAATATAATACCTATCTCTTGAAGTCTCTCTACGATGATAAACATAACCCCCGCTTCTATCCTCCATCTAGTTAGGAAGGTTACTTGAAAAATATAAACAACTTACAATTGAATAAAACTCAGTGGGTGAATTATGCTTTTACACTATAGTAAAATAAGAAAGCAGAAATAATATGCATGATAAGTTTTGTTATAACATGTATATAAAAGAAATTGCTCAAATAATTAAACATTTAAGAGGTAAGTACAAATGAACATTTCTTAAGACTTTACTTTTACATTTCTCAATCATTTCAGAAGTCACTGTCTAAACCATTACCAAAAGAAAACCTTTACCAAAACATATCCAAAGGACAAGTAATCATTATCATTTGTCATTTCATTTGCCTTTTTCATGCACGGGCACATTGCGTTCCTAGCCAGTACCATAACAAGGTGAACTCCACTATTAAACATACACATTCATAACATATAATTTATACAACTACGCATATTAATGCATAAAAGTAAATCAATTAATTTTGTGAAATAACGTAAGTAACAATATGATCAAGCATTCAGACTGTTAATTTAATAAGAAAAAAAGAAAAAATAATTACAAATTGCAGTATAAGAAAAAGTCATAATCATGTACAAATGCATTTCATCACAAGAAAATAAATTTTTTTTATCATAAATGTAAGAACATAATTATCCATTTTATTTTGAAGCTTCATTTTAAATCTCCTTACCTTTAACATTTCTTTCTTTAAGTTGAGAACACATAAAAATAAAATATTGATTGGATCAATATTGAAAAACAATTTATTTTATTTTATTCATTTATTGTTTATGATAGTTGCGTATATCTTTTATTATTTTATGCTCACATTCATAAATATTTCATTGTATATTTTCTAAATTAAATTAAATCCTATATAATAATATTGTTTATAACCTTTAATTCGTTTAATATAATGATATTTATACATGTCTAATTTGCCATATAATACTCTAAATCCTATTATTTTTCTTAATATAAAAATGTTAAGTGTTAAAGTGACTTAATATAGATAAAATTTATTTTCATTTAATGTTTATCATTTCTCTTAAAATGATTCTTAATTAATTAACGATATTATAACTTAGCATAGGTTTAAGGTTTCATTTAATTTGCAATTATATTTCATATGTAAAGATTTAATACATAATCACTGGAATTTGATTTATGCTACATATTCCCAAATTAAATTTTTTGCTAAAATCTATAAACCCTAAGTTAAAATCAAAGTAATAATAAAAATCAAAATTTCTTATTAAATAAATATACTTATCTCTGTCCCTTTCTTATTTAGTTTTCCCTAGGATCCGTTCGAGTGGCTCGGGATGCACGCACACACCTCTCTCTCAGTCGCCCCCTCCTCTCTTGTTTATCGTCGGCTTACGTGAGCTTTTGGCGGCCCAATGTCAGCGGCAGGGAAGCCGCCTCACTTGTCTAGGGCATGCACTAGGAAGTTTCACCTTCTTTTTCTCCCTCTCTTTTTCTTGCGATTCCTCTCGGTGCTTTGGGGTTCAGTTTTAGCAAACCGAAATCGTGCCCCCTTCAATTCTTTTTATTTCACGGCCAACCGTCGTGAAGGTTGGATTTATTATTTTTCTTTTTTTTTTTCCTTCTTTTTTGTTTAGGTTTTTCAGTTATTACACCTCCAAATCTATTGCACCTAATAATACCATTTTCGCCATTTGAATATTGAGAAATATATATAATTGGACTTATTGATCCATCATCATCAACCGACTATAGCTTCATCTTGGGAACAACTGATTATTTTTGTAAGTGGACTAAGGTCACTCCGTTCAAGGAAGTTATCATTGAGTAAGCGATCAACTTCTTCACCCATAACATTATTAATAGATTTGGTGTGCCCTTTTGAATTATCTCAGACAATTATCCAAACTTTAAAAGTACAAAGATATATAGATTCACTGGTCAACAAAAAATTGATTAACAATATTCATTAATTTATAATCCAAGGGTCAATTATTTAGTAGAGGCTTTCAATAAAATTATGATCAGGTTGCTTAAGAAGATACTAAAAAATAATAAAAAGAAATGACATGCCAAACATATGGAGGCATTATGGGAAAATCGTACTGCCTACAAGATGTCGACCCAAGTCACACTATTTGTACTAGTGTTCGTGGTTGAAATAATCCTACCACTTTGTCACATCCCAAATGATAATCTAAGACCAATTGAAAAGAGATGTAACAGAGAGAGTAAATTTAGGTGATTGAATTTTTCATAAATAACTATTCTAAAAATTTTACATACCATAAAATAATATAAAATATCAACACAGTCGTCTAAATTTACCCAACATATCATAAGAACATTTAAACAATAAATCTATCATATTCATATCAGGCAGAAACAACCAAAATTAAAACTTTCATATTAACTACAAAGCATCTAAAATATTGAATATCAAAATAATACTTTTAAAATTTATTGAACTTAACTTCAAAATTTATTTACAATATTCCCTCCATATAACTTCCAAAAAGGGGTAAAACTTACTCCTCTATTTCTCCTTACCCTTCCCTGAAAATATTTATAATCAACTATTAAGACATATGACTTAGTAAGATAAGTAATATAATATAAATTGAATTATAGAAGAGTTAGAACATTAATATGTGTTATTGGTAGGTTGGGTGAAGAATTCTGCATGGCCCCAATTTCAACTATTGGATGGATCATCTTGCATGGATTTCTCAAAGGCACTTGTTGTATTATAATTGATATTAGGTTAAACTGACCAAAGAGCGCTTTCATTAGCTCATTCATATCGTTGAGATGATTGTTGAGTTGGCTGATTTCTTCATCTTTTCCTTGGAGTTAAGAACCCATCTATCATTATAACCTTGTTACAACATCGATTAGTTCTTTAGTTTCTTCAACCTCCATTTGTGTTTCACCTTTGGGTACTTGATGACTTGGGTCCTCTTGATATTATTTCTCATTTGGATGTTCAGGTACCACATTCTTATTTCATAAACGTGTATCAACCATGTGAACCATCTCGACTTCCATGCAATCGATATTTTCATTATTTTGAAAATCATGAGCTTATTGTTCTTCATTAATAAAAAAAGTCATCATCTTCGCAAAAGGGATGATTATACTATCGTCAGTCATTGGCTAATTATTTTTAGATCGACACTTCTAATTGATGATGTGTGAATCAACCTTTTCATCATTTGGTTGAGCATGCTCATATTGATTTGTTTCATCTTTAATGACTTGAGATTTTTAGGTACTCAAATTGATTGGAACTTTCTAGTGGTAGATTACTGGAGAGATATTCTAGATGTCACACGCTAGTACTCATTAAATAAATTAAAATGGGATAATTAATATTGCCATTTTGTGAAGATTATTGGTACATTCTAACCACTGGAAACTTAATACTTTTAGATTGAAGGGCTCACTGTTGACCTCACTTTTGGAGTGAGTTCTCAACTTCCTCATCATAGATCTAGGACTCTTATAGACACTAAGAGTTCCTTAGTCTTAAGGCACTTCTAGTGATTAGGTGAACACTTAACCTAAGCCTAGAGACTTAGAAGGTTTAGCCATAGGAATAGGTTATGCCTTAGGGACTTAAAAAAACTTGCCTACCCTATGGCCTAAACCCAACCCATGCTTTCCTTCTCAAACCAAACCTCAAATTCAAATATCAATTCAATCTCCAAGTCATCAATCAAATTATAAGTCAAATGATTCAATCCCATGATCAAATCCAAATGCCAAAACCCTTCCTAAGCCGTTTGATTTTGTCTTATGGACTTAACCTTAACTAAATCTAAATCAATCCCAATTCATTTGATTTTCTCAAATATCAATTCAATCTTTCAATCAAACATTCAAATTTTAATTCAAATCTAACTTCAAATGATTCAATCCCAATGATCAAAACTAAATCCAAATTCAACCAAATTCCCTTATAAGCCCTTTTGACCTTCCTTCATGAGCTTGGTCAAATTTTCTTTCAAAGCACTCCAAACTCAAGTGATTTCTTGATGAATCATTTATATCTTCATTTATATTCACAAATATAAATAAAATATAAATCAAAATCGCCAAAATCAAACCAAATCAAATCAAATGTCTAATTTTAGCCTTTTAGCAAATTTCTTGAACTTAGCTAAATGATACCAAAATCAATTCAAAACCAATGGATTTCTTCATAAATCAATAATTCCTTCAATCACTTCCCCAAATATGAACATAACCTATAATCATTAAGCCAAACCAAAATCAACTCAAGTCAAACCCAACCTAGCCCATTTGGCTTGAAATATTCAAATGAACTAAAATTCATTTGAACCCAAACCAATTGCAATTGAATTTATATGTCAATCTCAAAGTCATATATAAACTCAACTAATTTAAACTTAACTCAAAATTAAGCCAACTAAGCCCAATTGGCTCACTTGACCCAAAGTGGCCAATTTGACCTACATTAACCAAAATCCAATTCAATTCAAATCAAAGTGAATTATGCCAATCCAAATTTCATGTCATAATTGTTGATCATCCTATGTTAATCAATTATCATGAATTGGGTCAAACTAAGTCAACCCTTTAACCCATATGAACCCAAACTAACAAAATTATAACCTAATCCAAATTGATTACAACCAACAGTTCAAGTTCATTCTAACTTGATCATTGAACTTGACCAAAGCCTTAATTGAGCCTAATTTGACCAATTAGTCAACCTAACCCAACTTAGCCTAAATTGACCTTAAGGGTCAAATCAACCTAAAACCCAATAAAATCCAAATTGAACTTAACCAATGCCTATAATATATTTAAAATGATCAACCAAACTAAAATCAAGCCATGATTCAAGTTAATTTGGTCAATTGGGTCAAATTGGTCAACTTAGCCCAAATTGACCTAAAAGATCAGATTGGACAAAATCTAAATTAAATTCAAATTAAACTAAATTGATTGAAAACAACAGAACCAATATACTCTAAATGATCATTTGAACTTGACCCAACCCTTGGTTTGACCCAATTTGATCAAGTGGTCAACCTAACCCATTTTGACCCAATTTTGCCCAAATGGGTCAAATTGACCCAAATTAAACCAAATGAATTCCAAATGACATGAGATTTGCACCAACTCACTTTTGACTCTTTTAAAATTTGCTTAAATCAAATTCAATATAGATGACCACCTTGCCCTTGGGTCAAGGGCATTCCATGAGAAAAAACACTTGCCTAAATGGTCATTTCTCTTCCTTGACCACTTGGAACTCATCCATTGGTCCACCTAGGCACCAAAATACTCATCACCCAAGAGGTGATTGGGGCAACCATGACTCATGGGGAGGTGAATTCACCTCACCTCTCTCATTGGAACACTTGACATGAAGGACTCCCACCTCCCCTAGCTAGGTCACCCATTTATCCTTCATGATAGGTACTTCCCATGCCTTAGCCAACAAAAATGAGCCACCTAGGATGATTCCTTGTCATTCCCAACCACCCCAAGCTAAATGACACCATTTTGGAACAAAAAAAAATCAAAGGAAATGAGGATTTTTGGCACTTTTGAAACTAAGGCATTATAGATAGCAAAACTCCTTCTCCTACTCTCATTTCCATCCCCCAGAGCTCCCAAATCTACCAACAATCATTCCCACTTGATTTTGGGGTGAAAAACACCAAAAATAAGTGGATTTCGGCGAGGAAGTGGCTTTGATTAGAGAAGAAATTGTTTTGAAGTGAAGGCAAAGATCTAGGCTCATTCAAGGCTTCTTCCCCCACTCAAAAGCATGCTCGGATCATCATTGCCACTGAAAATCATCCGATGAGATAATCTTCAAAAACTCATAGACGGCCTTAGGATTTCTTACTTTTTGTGATGATTTTTGTATAATTTTAGGATTTTTCCTTATAAATAAGTCACATTCTTTATTTTATACAATTCCAATATGAAATAGAAATTTGTTGACAAAGATCGACATGAAATCGCTACCAACCTCATTTTGCATTATTTTGCATTTTTTGTCGCCACGGCCGAGAGAACCATCCGATCCTGCTAAGGATCGGAGGCCCAGATTTCGCCATTTCCTGCTCATTTTGACCCTCAGATCTGGCGTTTTAGTGCCAGATCCGATGTTTTAGCCCGTTAGATCACGCGAATCAGATCTAGACTATCTGATCTGTGATCGGACGGTCCGGATTGAACCGCACATCGCTCTCTCCCTCCACGCATTTTCTTGCTTATGAGCTGATGTGACACGCACTACCAATTACGACTGTGTACCGCTTTACATTAGTACCAATTAAGTGTGGAAAATTAATTATCGATTTTAAAATTATTTAAATCACCTTAAACTTTTAAAATATATAGAAAATACAAATACTTAATAAAAAATTGCAAATAGGGGCTCGTTGGATTCATCTTTCTGAAAGGAATTTAACAAACCTAAAATCTCTAAATTTTACTAGATATTTTGAGCTTAATTTGAGTTTTAGTAAATATTAAATGTCATTAATTAAACTAAAAATATACATTAGATTAAGTTAAAAATTTTAGGGATTGAAATTGAATTTAAAACCTAACTACCATAAAAATTTCAAGTCAAAATAATTTATGGATTAAAAGATATTAAAATTTGAATCTCAAATGATTTATTTTAATGAAATAAATTAACAAACTTCATGAAAATCATCTTAAATCAACTGAAAATTTGAAAAATCATAACTAATTATAAAAAAAATCCAAGAAATAGGAATAAGTACTTGTTTTAAAAGGTATTTCAGGGGAGGTTAATTTAAAATTAATTCTAATTAAATTTGAATAGTAATTAATGATTAATTCAAATTTAACTACAAACATAATTAGCTTAATTACTTCTTAATTACCCAAGTAAGTAGTCCCAAACTTTTTGAGGTTGATTACTGGATGACCCGTGCCTCCCATAATTTTCTTGGGATTTATTTCTTGGTTAATTTGGGAAATTGGTTGTCTTAGCCTTAATTATTTTCTTAATTAATTAGATGATTAATTAATATTCTAAATAGTAAGAAAATAATTAATTAAGCTTGATAATCATTATGGAACAATGAATGGACATGGGAAATGAGGTTTGGACCTCTTTCCTATTCTTTTCCATATTTTCATTTCACTTGACTTGAAATCAATTAATTTAGGATTAATTAATGGTTTAATTCATTAATTAAATGGCTTAATTAATTAAATTGAAATCATAACTATTCCATAACTCATCTAATTTACTCTTGGGTAGCTCTTTGGGTTTTCAATGACCTAAAGAGAGAGCTAATAAAATTATGGTTAGCTCACATGTGTGAGAAAACCATAAGAGAAATTAAGTGAGCTCCTTAAGCTTAATTAATTAATAATTATGAGCTAATTACATTAAGCCTCTTTCATTTCATAGGAGCATTGCTATTTACTTTCTATGTGGTTGCATATCATATTAGCTCATAATTATTTAATTAATTATCTTAAGGTGACATAGGTAAGGATTAATTGATTGATTTAATCTATGTTTAACTTAATCAATCCATAAAATCAACCTAATTGCTTTTCATTAAATCAAATTAACTCATGCATATCAGAATAGGATTAGGACCAGCAAACCTCTTTCACATTTCATAAATCAAATCAAACATGAAATAAAAAATGGCTTTAATAAACTTTAATTTGTTTTAAATAAACTTGTTCAATGTGATTGTCCTTAGGAATTAGTTGGATTGAATGAGATTATGTGCTTATGTTCCTTTATTTCTTTCCAATCATATTAAAATGTTGTATGTCATTTTATTCATGCATTCATCTCTTTTAAAATTAATTAACTAAAAACTGATTTCCTTTATGTCAAATTTGCATGTGTTGACTTAATTTAAAATATGTGTGGCTATTATCACTACTAAATTTCAAACATATTTTCAAAAGCATTGAATAAGAATATGTATTATGACTTTAGTTATGTATAGGTGGTGCATGTGAATATAAACTTAGTATATGATGTGAAGTTTCTTTTTTATATTCATATGTTGATTTGCAAATCAATTCCTAAGGACAATCACATTTAAGCAAGTATGTCCCAAGGATGCACGGCTTTAAGTAGCGCTAAGGTGGTTCCTACCTCGCTCCCTTAGTGTAGAACAATGGCGACATACTTGCTTAAAACTCTTATACATTTGGGTGTACATTTGGCTAATGAATGAAAATCTCTTTTTCTATCAAAAAGAAACATGCATTCATATTTGGTTCAAGTGGTTGAATTGCTTAGACATGTAACTTAAAGCTCTTTGTTTATGCTTTTGCATAAGAATTTAGATATAGCTTTAAATTATTATGATAAAATAATTCAACCAATTGAAACATCAATTCCAAATACATTTGCTTACATTCATCATTCAAGTGTGATAAAAATGCATGTATGTATGGTATGTTTAGGACTTAACCATATGCATGCTATATAAGATGGAAAGAATTAAACAAATATGTGTCATGTGATGGTAGTTAATTCCAATTATCTTAAGATGCCTTTCTTATTGAATAAGGTTATTTAAAGTGAACCTAAACCTAGGATTAATTAAAAGATATAATAAGCCATTCACTAAAGAGAATTGATTAATTAATCAGCTTTAGAAATAACTTAAGGTAGAGATAAAAGAGAGTGATCCTCTCTTTCCTTCTCTTTATAACACTTAGTTATTTTGTGTAGGTCAAATGAAACAAAAGAAAATATTAAGTAAAATTTACAAATTGATTAAACCACTAAAAGTAAAACCACCCTTTAAATTGAATCTTTCTACGGTTAGAAAATTTTAACTCTAAAGCCTAGTTAGGACATACCACACAAGCTTTAATACACACACATTAGATTAAGTCATAATTTCTAGCTTTATGTTAAGGCGGTGCATGATTTGATGTATATTTTATTTTGTGATGTATTATTTTAGTCTGGATGTTAGGGTGTATATTTTGTAGACTGGATGTTAGGCCATTATTAGCCTAATTATATCTTTTGCAGGGGATTGTGCTTAAGGGCTGCTCAAAAATAAATATAAATGCTCTCTTTGCAAGTTGCTTAAGCCCCTAAGCATAATCCAAGTTAAGAAAGGTGGGCTTACCCATGCAGGGTGCTAAGCCCAAATTATAAATATAATTGCTTGGGTGGAGTGTATGTTTAGCTAACCTCTATGTTGCTAGTGTAGTTAGATTTACTTTTCCATTTAAATATAATTTTGCAATTAGGAATTAGATTAATGTTATGGGGGATTAGGATGAACGGTGGCTAGAAGATTTTGTCTTGGGAGGCCCCATGATGCCTTTGAAGCAAGCACATTCAAATCATGTCAAATGAAGAAATAAATGAAGAGTGAAGAATGAAGACCCCCCATAACATTCATCATTTGTAATTGTAATTATTCTTTTGTATTCCGGGTTGTATAAGGGTAGTGCTCAGCTACCTATTTTTCTTTTTGGGTTGTACGATGGTACCTGACTGCATCAACATTTTATTCTTTTGTGCTAGCTATAAAAATGATTGCTATTTTGTTTAGCTTGTGCATTAGAAATTACATGTCATTTTTATAATTTCTTTATGATGGGTGTTTGTTGTATGGTCTGGATGTGATTAGGCTCTCAGAGAAAAAAAATTTACCCAACTACAACTCATAATTAAAATCTCTACAACTCATAACCTCACCATAAAGCCTAAGCATTAAATCAAGATAATTAAAATATTTAGCAACCCCTTAGCTGACATCATGCATGCATATTCTTTCTATCTTGGAAATAGGGGATTTACATCTTTGCACGATAGGGGAAGGCTTGACCTGTGAGGGCATCCCTTGTGGTGGAAAATACCCCTTATTGCTGATTTAACCAATAAAATCCCAAAGTCCTTGTCAAAATGAAGAGCCCAAAATCAAATAAAACTTGGAAAGATTTGCATTAGATTAAGTCATTGTTCATACCACTCATGCTCTACTCTCTTAGATAGTGAGTTTAAGGACTTAGTCTCTTTCTAAATAATAATAACTTAACCATCTTGTAAAACATATGACTTGACCACATGGTTTCAAAGTGTAGGAAGAGTTATCTGGCTGCCACTCCATGTGATTATAAGTCTAACAATCGGGTGGTTTACCCTCTCTTATGGAGGTAGACTATATACCCACCTTTGCTTAGATTTAGGATGTGCTTTGGCCCTATATACCCACATTCGCTTAAATTTAGGATGTGCTTTTGCCTTATATACCCACCTTCGCTTAGATTTAGGACATACTTTGGCCCTCACTGAAGCTCCCTAAATTTAAGATCTGAGGCTACTGTTTCTCCTTGGGCTACAAGCATAAATCCTTACCTCCTAGGCATTTTCATAATCTTGTGTTGTGGGATTATTAGTCTTAGTTTTCTAATAAATTTCAACTCAAATACATAATTCTCTTCAATTTTAAAAATATAAAGCCTAACCATATGATAGATTAGAATGCTCAATAAGTTTCCTAATATCATGAGCATTCCCTACTCATCTCCCCTTGGCTTCGATAATAAGTCTCTCCTTTTGCTCTATCCCACTTGATTTTCTAAACATAGCCAATTTATTAATAGTCTTATCTTTGAAATCTTTGGAGATAACAGTTGCCTACTTTAATCAAGAGTATTCATAAAGAACTCACCTTCCTTAGGATGTAATTAACTATTGGGGCTTGGCCCCATAGGGAACTTTAGAACCTGATTTAAATAACTCCTGGTTTATTCATCCATGTAAAGTAGGAAAAAATCTCTAGTATATTTGAAGACCCATCATGTCTTTGGAGTCCTTATTAGGTGATTAGATCTATTCTAGGGTAGTGATTTTTATCTTTAAAGATAGTACACCATTCCTTGATGTCGTACTTGATCACCTCAATAAGTATACCCTCACATCTGCGTGGTGTCCCCATACACATAATCAAAAACAAACACCATAAATTTTTCTGGGAACTTCGCTAGGGAAGGTTCCTCTCTCCATCTCTAGTAGATAATTATTGTCTCCAAGCATCGATAGTGGACTTGTATTTCATACGAGTCCAAGACTATCTTTCCTTCTGTTGGCACTTAGCTTACTTCTTAAGCAAAGCTAGCCAACATCACCTAGGTTTTAGGACCTCACTCCTTATAGGTCTTGAAACCCTATTGGGTCACCCAATAGATGAAAGATAAAATTAAATAATGAAAAGAAATGACAAAAACTTGGAACCTCCTTACCACTAGCTTGGAGACAAGGTTCATCTTAATGTTTAAGAAAATAAACAATTTTGCAAAATGCTACTTTCAAAAGCACCTTTTCAAAACTCACATAACAAATAATTTTGTACAAAATTTTCAAAAAAAGCACAAAATTTATATAAACCTCTTCTAACAATCCCTATGATTGTTAAATGAAGGTTATTTTCAAAATCAAAATCATAATCATTTTTAAAATCTTCATAGTTATCTCCATTTAACATACTCAAATTTGTTGAATGACGATTCTACTTTCAAATAAAATCATAACATAAAATTGAAACTCCACTTAACATATTTTACATATGTTAGAGTTGAAGTTTCCCTCTTTTTCAAAAAGCACCCTTTTTAAAATGACCACCTTCATTCAACATGCTCAAATTTGTTGAATGAAGATTCTATTTTCAAATGAAATCATAGCATAAAATTGAAACTCCACTTAACATATTTCACATATGCTAAGGTTGAAGTTTCCCCTTTTCAGAAGAAAGAAATCACATACAAAATCAAGTCAAATTTTGAACTTCATTTCACATACCCAAATTTATCAAACGAACATCCCATTTTCAAAGAAAATCACAAAAATAAATTGAACCCTATCTAACACATTTTGACCCCCACTTAACATACCCAATTTGTGAAGTGATAGTCTCTTTTCAAACAAAAATCATATCACATTTTAATTTCACTTAGCATACCACATTTGTTAAGTGAGAGTCTCATTTCAAAAAGCAAATCATATCACATTTGACCCCCACTTAACATGCCCAATTTATTAAGTGAAAGTCTCTTTTCAAAATACAAATCATATCACATTTGACTTTCACTTAACATACCACATTTGTTAAGTGAGAATCTGATTTCAAAAAAAAAAAAAAAAAAAAGCAAATCATAAACACATTTTGACCCTCACTTAACATACCTAATTTGTTAAGTGAGTCTCATTTCAAAAAAAAAATAATAATAAATCATATACATTTGACTTTCACTTAAGATACCACATTTGTTAAGTGAGAGTTTCATTTTCAAAACATAAATCATAAATTCACTTTACTTCCACTTAACATACTAGATTTTTTAAGTGAGAGTCTCATTTTCAAAATACAAATTACAATCATATTTGGCTCTCATTTAACATACCAAAATTTTTAAGTGAGAGTCTCATTTTCAAATACATATCAAACACATTTGGCCTCTACTTAACATACCAAATTTGTTAAGAAAGAAGCCCCATTGTTAAATCACATCAACATGTATTACAAACAAAATCTATCATCATAAGTAAAGATTTTTCATAAGATTTTCAAAACATATAATCAAAACCTCTTCTAAGCAGACCTAAATTTGCTAAGTAGAGGTCTTCCAAATAAAAAATTCTCAAACAAGACACACAGTACAAATATCTTCAAAGGTCTCTCCAAATATTTGAACCCCACCCAAGCTACTTAAATTGGTTGAATATGGGTTCCAAATCAAAATCTTGTGGCAAAGTCTCTACTCACATCGTAAATCTCTCCAATAGAACCCCATTTAGCATACCTAAAAGTGTTAAATGAGGGTTATTATTCAAAAAGACAAGTCAAAATCAATAATTCAAGTCAACATCAAGGCAAAAGCTTCTCCTCCAATTCTATAATCTCTCCATGCAATTTGAACCCCATTCAACAAAACCAAAATTGTTGAAATGTGGGCTCCAACTAAAGATCAAAAGATAAAATCAAGTAACAATAATTGAAGCAATCAAAGGAAAAGGATACATATGATCCTCTTAAGATAAAAAAAGGTTGGGATATTGCCTTATTCCGAACCTCTAAAAAATAGTTTCTAAAATTAAGAAACTCTCTTTACAGGTTCCTGAGGTAGCTCAATCCGCCAACACCAAGGAAGGTTTGCAAGTTGCCAAAGACAACTTGAAGATGGTGACATCCCAGCAACAGTCCACCTTACTTGCCCGGGATAGCCCAATAGTGCAACCACCATCTGGGTCCAGCACTCCATCCATAGTTGTAGCTACTACTGCTTCCTCCACTAGCTTTTCTTCTACCAGCATGAGCGTTGTATCAGCAGACAAGGGCATTAAATCTATTACCCTGCTTACTTTATTAGATTTCTATCATGTACCTCCACAAAAAAAAAATCAAAGTAGAAAGCTTTCACTTACATCTTGTCCACTTCTGATACTTTAGATTTTATTTCTCTCAAAAACTCTCCAAGTCTAGAAAATAATAATGATAGCTCAAGTCATTTCGGTCCACTCTCTTCTGATTTAGAATCAAACTTTCCTTTTCTGAATCAATCATGTTCACCTCTTGAGATTGACTTGGAGTGAACTGACTCCGATGATCCCATAGGAGAAGCTATAGGTATACTTGATGAGAAGGTAGAACTTTCCATAAATTCATCATTCCAAGAAGTCACTAAAGTCAATCTATGTAGAGGAAAAGTTCTACCTCCTAGGGTAGCACCGCTTGATAAGGGTAAACAAGTCATTGGTTTCAGTGAGCTGATATCCCCTCCATAGAATGCTCCACCCATGTATATGCTCATGGAGAACCAACTCAGAGTTCATTATAATTTTTTGGCACATCTTAGAATATTTTTAGCTAAATTAAGCATATATGATGCCCTTGTCTTATCCAAAGAGATGAGGGAATCTCTAGTCAATGCTCTCCTTGACCTAGAGATATGGTTAGCTCAGTTGACCACTACTAAAGAGGAGGCACACATCTTAAAGGACATCTTAGGAGTTACATTCAGTGATGAATACTTGCTTCTAGGAATGACCAAGCACAATCGCCCTCTTTACATTATAGTGGACATTGATAGGATATCGAGAGTTCTGAAGGTGCATCGGTCAACATTATGAGTTTAAGAAGCCTAGCCTACTTGAGGATTGACATCTCTAAACTCCAAAAATAAAGGATGATTGAGAGGATTCAATGAACTAGACTAGAGGGCCTTAGGCTCCATAGTGTTGCCATGATTGATGATTGGAAGAAAGCCAAGTTTCATATCATAGACTGGATACATCTTTCAATGCATTGGGGAGACCATGGATACATGAGAACATTCCATCCTCTACCTGGTGCATGAAGTTCATGAGAGGTGGAATTGAGTATTGCGTCAAAGAAGATTTGAGGCCCTTCACAGTTTATGAGGTCGGGATATATGAGGATGCAGCCTATTTTATTTCCTAAAACTAACAAGTTCATTCTCGTGAATCTAGTCAAGATCCCCACGAGGGATAAAAACAAAAAATAGAAAAATAAAAGAAAAAAGAAATAGAAAAAGAAAATAAAAGAGAGCGAGGCATGGACTTAGGGGAAGTTATAGGGCTTGAAATTAGATTCTACCCACAGTTCATTACTCCATTCAAACGTATGGGTAGATGACTTGACCTCCACCGCAGTGGTGAGGATAGTTGAGGCCCCAGAGGTGGAAAACCTCCTATTGGCCACCCAATAAGAGGTACATCCTAACCAGGGAGTACACCTACTATCCACATAGACTTAGAATCTAATTGAGGATGAGTCTTATGTGGTTAACACACTCTAGCTCTTCTCAACGTAGATCCCTTTCAAGGTGATGTTGGAGCATGATAGTGATGAAGACTAGCTACAAAGTGAAGCATAAATGTATCCAAGTGCATATGAAAGCAGAGTCATTTGGGAACCTCTAACCCCACTTTCTTTCCCGAAAGTTGAGGGTTTGGTAGTTAAGGAAGCCCCTAAGTCATCCATAGATGGGAGAGTTTAGAGGTTCTTTTTGGGAGCATCATCCTCAAGTTGGGAAGCTGATGTAGGACTTAAGAATGATTCATATAAAGATTTAATATAATTATCTTTTGATTAGTATTCACCTTGTGTTCTTAACTTAGCAAAGAAGAGATTAATCTCACATACTTGGTCAAAGCATGTCAGACTATTTAGAAAAATATGAAAGAATGAATGCAAAAACTTAATCAAGATCGACTAGGATTCGATTGGGTCCAAATTGATGATGACAATCATTGCCTAGTCATCACCAATTATTTAGAATCTGATAGGTTCTTTTCAAATCATGCTAAGTCATATGAAGAGGTGTGTTTAGAAACTTTAGATGATCCAAATGATCTTAAAGTTAGAGATGCAGGAGTTCATCGATGAGCTCAAAGAAATCAACTTAGGAACTGAAGATAATCCACATCTGACATACATCAGTTCTTTGTTGAATGATACTGAAATCAATGACTTAGTTGACTGAGTTCAAGGACTGCTTTGCATGGAGTTATGAAGAGATACCAGGTTTATCTCCTGATGTAGCAGTCCAGAAACTATCAATAGAACCTAATGTTAACCCTATCAGGCAAGCTCTTAGACACATGCGATTAGACATTGAACAATAGGTCACTTTTAAAATCAAGAAATTGATCGATGCTAGCTTCATTAAGGAAGAAAAATATCCTACCTAGTTGGCCAGTGTCATTCCAGTTAAGAAAAAAGAATGACCAAATTTGCATATGCGTCAATTTTGATCTAAATAAGGCATGTCCAAAAGATGAATTTTCATTACCAATAATAGAAGTGATGGTGGACATTGCCTCATCTCATGTAGTCTTCTCTTTCATGGATGGCTCATTTGGTTATAACCAAATAAAGATGGCCCCTGAAGATGAAAGAAACACTGCGTTTCAAACCTCAATCGAAATCTTTTCCTATAGGGTCATGCCTTTCTGCCATAAAAATACCAGTGCTACATACCAGTGGTCCATGACTCAGATCTTCAATGAACTCATTCATCATCGAGTTAAATGTTACATTGATGATCTTGTAGTCAAAAGTAAAGAAAAGGAAGACCATCTATTTGACTTGAGAGTAGTTTTTGAATGGTTAAGATAATTTAACCTTAAAATGAATCCCCTAAAGTGTACATTCTGAGTGGCATCAGGGAAATTCCTTGGGTTTGTTGTTCGGCATCGTGGAATAGAAATCGATCCAGAGAAGATCAAGGTGATATTAGAAATGCCACCCCCTAAAATTTTAACTCAACTCATACCATTCCAAGGGCGGTTGGCATTACTAAGATGCTTTATTTTCAACCTATCGGGAAGATGCCAACCATTCTCAGCACTTATCAAAAAGGACCCCAAGTTCAACTGGGATGCTAAGTGCCAACATGCTTTTGAAGAAATCAAGCACTACCTGATGACGTTGCCAGTTCTAGCACCCTCTATCCAGGGCAAGCCACTCGTACTATATACTGCTGCATTAGTTAACTCCCTTGGCACTTTGTCAGCTCAAACTAATGACGAAGGGAAAGAGAATGCTTTCTACTATCTCAATCATCATCTAATCTCTGCAGAGGTAAATTATCTACCTATTGAAATGCACTACCTAGCTGTAATCTTTGCTTCCCAAAAGTTATGACATTACATGCTTTCTTATAAGATGAACTTGATCTCCAGGATCAATCCAATATAATATCTCATGACATGGCCAATGCTATCTAGACGGTTGGCATATTGGTCCATAATTTTATCATAGTTTGACATCACTTTTGTACCCCTCTGTATGGTGAAAGGACAGACGCTAGTGGATTTCTTAGCAGATACCAACTTTTTGCTGATTCCCTGCTTAGTGATGACCTCTGCGATGAACAAATCATGAACTTAGGGGACACTAGCATTCATTATTGGGAGATATATTTTGATGGTGCGGCTTCATTTCAAAAGGGAGAAGAACCATGATATACTCTTTCAAGAAAGGCAGGGGTAGGAATAGTTCTCCTAACTCCGGATTGTAATGTGATGAGATTCTCATATCATCTGTCCAATCCATGTACCAACAGCAAAACCAAATATAAGGCTTTAATTATCGGTTTGGAGTTTGCCATTACACTATGCATCTAGAATATCAACATCTTTGAGGATTATCAGTTAGTCATCAACCAAATCGTTGGGTCCTGCAAGTTTCTGAAGCCTAAACTTCATCATTACCATAAGTACGCTATGGAGCTATTGGCCCAAATCCTAGAGGTTACCATCTACAAGATTCCTCAAGGAGAGAACGCAATAGCAGATGCATTGGCCAAGGTTGCCATGGAGTTGGCATGTCCAGAAGATGAGTCCATTCTAATAAGGGTCTAAAATAGACACGTCTTATCCCTTGTTGATGCTGAACTCATTGAGAGACTCTCTCTTGAAGGGGAGGTTGTCATTTCCAAAAAGGACAATGAGTCAAATTGGAGGCAACCATTCATGGATTATTTAAAAATTGTCAAACTACCTCAATAGAAGTCATTAGCTCATCAGGTGAAGTAGAGAGCCCTTTCCTAAACTCTCATGGATGACACCTTATACTGGTCATCCTTCGATCATATATGGTTACACTGTTTAGACAAACACGGAGTTCGTAGTATAGTGACTGAGGTACACTCGGTTTATACAGAGCGCATCAATCCAGTCAAAAGGTAAAAGCCAAGATCAGAGAGTAAGATACTACTAGCCTTGATGATCACATACTGCATGGACATAGCTAGTTGCCACCAATGTTAGGTACACGGTGTGGTCCTACACCAACCATCCAACATTCTAGACCCTATATTGGTCTCATGGCCATTTGAGTGTTGGGGGACCGACATAGTGATTACGATTAATCCTCCTTCTTCCAAGGGTCATCGGTTCATTCTAGCTGCCACTGACTACTTTTCTAAGTGGGCAGAGGCAATCCCACTTAGAGAGGTCACAGCTCAGCATGTGCTCCAGTTTTTCAAGAACCATATTGTATATAGGTTCGGGGTTTCTCGACAAATTATATTCGATTATGGTACTGCATTCAAGAGCACTAAAATCAACAGGTTTTCTCGGCAGAAGCCTTCAACAAAACTCTCATCTAAATATTAAAGAAGACACTCATCGATAATAAGCAATGGTGGCATGAGCAGTTATTTGAAGCCTTGTGGGCTCACCACACCACATATAGAACTCTAACTCAATCTATCCCATTCTCCTGTGTATGGGTTCAAGCAAAGTTAAGTCAAACTCCCATGATGAGGTAGTAAGATCATAATAAAGCAGAACATCAAGTTGCAATTAGTAGAGCTCGAAGGTTTAAAGGGGAGACACCTCGGAGAATGCCAGAACCTCGAGTTGTACAAAGCCAAAATGATTCATGGTCATAACAAGTTGGTCTGTCCTAGAGCTTTTCAAGTAGGAGAGCTTATTTTAGTTCTAAGGAGACCAATTGTTGCCCGTCAAAAGATGAGAGGCATGTTTGAACCCACTTGGGAAGGTCCTTTTGCCATAGAAGGACTACCAAGGAGGATCTTATCACTAATAAATTGTAAGGAGAGCCCCTATGCTTCCAATCAATGGCTCTACCTAAAGAAATATTATCCATAAATCTTATTTCAAATCAATCATCAATAAAATTTCTTTCATCTTAAATTCTATCCCTTCTATGTTGAGGAATATCTTTGCTTACTAATCACACGATGTGTATGGGAAGGTGTAAGAAACCCGGCATCCTATCCTTTAGTGATACAACACAACAACTAAACACAACCACATATAAAATAAACTTATATATTTTGTCTTGGGCTATTTTGATGTGGGAGCAAGCCCCTTGTGGCACTCACTCATTAACTACTCAAGGTCGGGCTGACATGCTACCTTGCTAGTGTGTCACCCGCCCTTGTTCAGGAAGATGTAAGTCTACCATACTTTCTTTCCTGATTTGATTGCTGCACACCGATGAGTACTTTGTTAGCATGGTAGGCCTTACTGCGCCGTTGGTAAGCTACCCTCATGTTGTCTTTATTTAAGAGGATGTAAGTCTGCTATGCCTTCTTCTTAAACTAGCCAATGTGAACTGACTTAGTCGAGTAGAGGACTAGGGTAAGTCCCCCAATGACTTTTTTCCTCCTCGACTACTTCAACTCTAGGTCTAGTCCTTCTTTGTGACTCCCTACTTAGTAGTGCCAGAGTCGATCTATCATCAATGTCACCCCAGCAGTTGATCCCTACTTTAGAAGATGTAAGTCTACTATCCTTTCTTCTTAAGTATAACCATTGCACACCGATGGGTAGCCCTAGGTCGAATAGCTGTTGAGCCAACGTGATTATCCAATCGTCAGATTAGGGAGATGTAAGTTTACATGCCTTCTCTCTAGAATTATTACACACACTACGATAGGCACCTTAGGTTGGTTGGTGTTAGCTATGCGATAGTAACCACCCGTGGATACACAACTCTTGGCAGATGTAAGACTACTATGCTTTCTCCTTGAGTTGGCCACTAAATACCTACAGACATTATTTTCTTCAAGTTTTGGATAAAGCCCCTAGCAGCACCTCCCCTGTGGGCACTCTATTTGGATCATTTTCTTAGCGACCCCATTTAGACACTACCTAGGTTACTTTTGAATTGGACAGTCCCCTTTTCCTAGTAGCCACCCCTGTGGTTAGAGAATTTATCTTGGGGATATGCAGATTCTCCCTTGGTCCAGTAAGTTTGAGATTGGAGTAGGTTGATATAAGCTCTTTCTCAGTGCGGTCCCTCACACACCAACAAGGTCCACACATATAAAAAAACAAATATATATTTTTACTTGTGGATTAAGAGGAAAACCCTCAGTGATACCTTTTCTCGCATCTTATCTTTGAAGCAGCAAAACTCCTATAGAATTGCGACTACTTTTGAGTTGAGATAAGTCCCGTCACTCTGAGTCGCTTTAGGTGTTTGACTTATTATGCCACCAACAGTCTCGACGATCATCCTTACTTTGGAAGATATAAGTCATCATACATTCTCTCGATGATCATTGCAAACCGATAGGTGCTTAGGTTTGATTTATTGTGCTATCAATGATCACCCTAATGGTTTCTTGTTTAGAAAGTTGTAAGTCTACAAGCTTTCTTCTAAATTGACCATTGCACAAAACCATTGCATACCGAAGGCATCCCAAGTTGGTTACCCACGATGGCTAGTAGACTATCCCTTTGGAATTGTAAATCTATGACAGGTCTAAACTGATATTAGCTCCTTCTTAGTAGATCCATCACACATCGATAGGATCCATCTAAAATTAAATTGATCTGACTATCCATGAGTCAATGCGAGTCCACAATGACATTCGCTCAAATAATCGCATTAGGTTAGCTTTGATTTGTTATGCTACTAGTAGATCACCCCAGTGATTCCTTGTTTAGGTGGATGTAAGTCTAAAAGCTTTATTCCTAACTTGTCCAATGCACACCGAAAGGCATCCCTTAGGTTGGTTAGTTCTACCTGATGGCTGGTAGACTATCCCTTTGGATTTGTAAATCTAAAATAGGTCTAGGCTGATATTAGCTCCTTCTTAGTAGATCCATTGCACACCGACATGGTCCATCTAAAATTAAATTAATTCTAACTATTCTTGAGTCAATGTGAGTCCATAGTGGCATTTGCTTAAATAGTTGACTTAGGTTGGGTTCGATTTATTATGGTATCAACCGATCACCCAAGTGGTTCATTGTTTAGAAAGTTGTAAGTCTATAAGCTTCCTTCCTAACTTGACCATTGCATACTGAAAGACATCCCTTAGGTTGGTTAGTCCTACCTGATGGCTAGTAGATTGTCCCTTTGGATTTGTAAATCTAAGATAGGTCTAGGTTAATATTAGTCCCTTCTTAGTATATCTATCACACACCGATAGGGTCCATCCCAAATTAAATTGATCTTGGCTATCATTTAGTCCATATGAGTCCACAGTGGCATTCACTCAAATAGTCACCTTAGGTTGGGTTCAATTTGTCATGCTATCAACTGATCACCCCAGTGGTTTCTTGTTTAGGAAGTTGTAAGTCTATAAGCTTTCTTCCTAACTTGACTATTGCATACTGAAAGGAACCCCTTAGGTTGGTTAGTCCTATTAATGTGACTATTATGGTGAAAATTTTATAATATCTTCGCATTCATCTATCCCCTCTTTTGGAAAGAGAAGGATAAATGAAAATAGAAATATATAAAATACACCTTATCGGGATTCCACGTAGATCCAGATGTTCTTATTAGGTGATGAGGAGGCATTGAGGAAAGGTGTACTATCTTGAGAGATAGAAGTCACCACCTACAATGAACCTAATCACCTCAATAAGGACTCCTAAGGACTATGTGTCTTCGAAATGTACCAGAGATTCTTCCCCTACTTTACATGGAAATGTAAAACATGGTTTATTTTAAATCGGGTTCATTAAGTTCCGTATAAGGGCAAGCCCCCATAATTAATTACATCATATGGAACAGGATTCCTTAGGAATACTCTTGATTAAGGTAAAAGATCATTGTCTCCAAAGCTTTTGGAAGGTAGGACTATCAATCGATTGGTTTATTTTTAAAAAGTCAAGTAGGATTGATCAAGAGGAATGAGTTCTTATTGAAGCCAAATGAAAATAAGTAGGGGATGCTTAAAATACTAGACAACCTAGTAAGCATCCCAAACTACCTTATGGTTGGGCTTTACAATTTTGAAATTGAATGAATTTATTTGAGTTGAATTTTTATTAGAAATGTAGGGCTTATAATTCCATAATACAAGATTATGGAAACACCTAAGAGGTGAGGATTTATGTTCATAGCCCGCAAAGGAAAGTAACAATCTCTGAACCTTTACCTCCACAAGAGATGATAAACCACGCGATTGTTGGACTTATAACCGCCTAGGGGTGGCCGCCAACTAACTCCTCCTATGATTTTAAATACATGTAGGCAAGTTATATGTTTATGCAAGATAGCAAGGCTGTTGTTTATTTAAAAAGAGACTAAGTCCTTAAACACTCTCCCTAAGAGACTAGATCATGTAAGGCATGAGCTAATGACTTAAATATAATGCAAATTTTGTTACATTTTTATTTTCATTTTGGACAATCAATTTGACATAGGCTTTAGGATTCATATGCCTAATGCATGAGAAATTAGATTATGGGTTAAAAATCAAAGAAAAGAAGTGTGTTTCCACCATGGCTCTCAAAGGTCAAGCCAAATTCTCTAGCAAATGTGGAAGCCTTCTAATCAAGAATGAAATAATCCTTTTATGCATGAAGTGAGAAAAGTAATACAATATCTAGCTAAAGAGTTGCTAATTCATTTTATCTTGATTTATAGCCTAAGCTTTTGGTGAGGTTATGAGTTGTTTAATTTTTAGTTTGAATTGATTAATTGGATAGAAAATTTATTTTCCTAAGAGCTAATCATCATCGTGCCATACATCAAAGCAAGGAATAAACTAGGAAAAGATGCCATCTTAATGCACAAGCTAAACAAACATTTTTAATTTATAAAGCTAAAAGAATAAAAAAAGCCTTTGTGGTCGGACTCCACCACACAAACATGAAAACAAATTGGGTAGCCAAGCTCTACCCTTATACAACCCAGATTACAAATGAATTAAATATAATCAAGCAAAGAATTCATGTTATGGGGGTCTTCATTCTTCATTTCTTCTTTCTTCTTTCTTCTTTCTTTTTTTGGTTGCTTCTTTTGGATGGTTGGAATGTGGTTGCTCCAAAGGCTTCACATGGTAAATAAGACATGGTCTTATAACCAATGTTCATCTTAATCCCCATAATAATCATTCCAAAATCCTAATTGCAAAATTACATGAAAATGGGAAAAAGGAAATCTAACTAAAACCTGCAAAATAGAGATTAGCTAAACAAACTATACAATCCCATGCATGTATATATATAAATTGGACTTAGTACTCCATACATGGGTAACCAAGTCCACCTAGCCTATTTTGGATTATGATTAGGGGTATAAGCACATGCACAACAAGAAACATTTTAAAATTTTTATTATAGCTCCCCTTAAGCACAATCCCCTGCAAAAGATAATGATTAGACTAAATTGTCCTACCATTTAGTCTTCACTCATACACCTTAACATCCTGACTAAAATAAAAATCATAAAATAAAAGCAAACATCAAACCATGCACCGCCCTAATCTTTAGCTAGAAGTAGTGAATTAGCTTAATGTGTGTGCTATTTAAGGTTTGTGTGGTATGCTTAGCTAGGCTTTAAGGTTAAAGTTTTATAAGTATGAAAATGTTCAACTTAGAGGTGTGGTTTCATTTATGTGATTTAGTTGCTTTGGGTTGATTTTATTTTGTGATTTGATTTTGTTTGAATGAACCTAGAATTAATTACTAAAAGTTGTAAAGAGAGGAAAGAGAAGAAAACTTCTCTTTCCTCCCTACCTTAAGTAATTTCTAAGGTAAGTTCATATTTGATTCTTTTGTTTAGTGAATATTTTATTATGTGTTTTATTTAATCCTAAGTTTAGATTTTCTCTAAACAAATCTATTCAAAAAGAAAGACATTTTAAGATTAAGGAAAGTGAAATACTATCACAAAATACACACCACTTCATTTCTTTGCCAACATGTGTAACATGCATATAGATGAATCCTAAGCATATCTATACATGAAAATGGGATTGTTTAGCACACTTTATGATGAATGCTAAGAAATATTGCTTAAAAATTTGAATATTTTTAATGATGCATGATTTTGTTAAGTAGAAAAAGAGGGATTCTTTTATCCATTTTCATATGCACACATATGTATGAAAGGCATAAGTGAGTATGACCATTGTTAGCACTGGGGTGTAAGGTACAAGACCTACATAGGGCTACTTAAAGCCTCACAACCCCAAGATTTTCTAGACTAATATACCACTTTTCTTAAATACATGTATGTACAAAAGAAATGAATGGAAAAGAAAGATGCAAAAGTTTATGTTTGTTTGATTTTGGTTTGATTGTTTAGTTTATATGTGTGATGTGGAATTCCTCTTGAGTCATGACATAGGAGTATAAGAAAGGATTTGAGAAAGTGTTATGTCCTTTTCAAATGGACTATACACTTTGCAAATCCTACACAATTCTATGTTAAGAAAGAAAGGGAGGATCACATAACACATTTTATACTATTCATATGCAAGCTCATAAATAATTATAAATAGCATGCCTTTCAGTTTTGATGTTTGATTCATATGTTTTATAATAATTTTGGATTTAATAATCATAATAGACATTCATATTCTTGCTTTAGCCAAAACATGCAATTTCACATAAAGGAAACATTTCATTTTAATTTAATTTTAAAAGTATGAATGCATGATTTTCATATGACATACATTTAGCATGTTAGGAAAGAAACAAAGTCATGAAAGTATGTAAATTCATTCACCCTAATTAATTCCTAAAGATAATCTCATGAGATAGAATTATTTAAAGTAAATCAAAATTATTTTAAAGAGATTTTTTAGTTTTGTTTGAATTTGATTTCAATTTGAAAAATGTGAAGTGGTTATATGGTCCTAACCCATTTCCCACATGTGTATGTTATTTTAGTTTAATTTTAGAACCACTAGATGATTTTTATATTTTCGTTTAGGTTAAGGATGAATTAAGTGCATTAATTACCCCTTACCTACACCACTTTAACATATTTAATCAAATAATTATGAGGTAATGTATGACATAAAACCACACAAGGAATTTAAATCAGTAATGCACCTAAGAAAGAAAGGGCCTAATGCAATTGGCTCACAATTAGTAATTAATTAAGCTAAAGGGTTTAATTTAAGTACTTTCATAACCCTTCCCACACATGTGGGTTAGATTTTGATTTCCTTAAGCTACTTAGGTTATTGAACACCTACACATCTACCCAAAATGAATTGGTTAAGTTCTGGATTGATTTGAAAATTTTATCAAATTAATTAAGTAGGTGATTAGTGGATTAAGCCCTTAATTAAGTTTGATTAAGGAAGGAAGGGTTTAGGAATGGCTTAGGAAAATTCCCCAAATCCATTCCATAAACCTCTTCTCACTAAGCAAGGCTTAATTAACTTAATAAAGGGATTAAAGCACTATTAATATATTTAATTACATTAAGAGGGTGATTAAAGATTCATTATATGATTTCTAATTAACTCAACAATAAATCTCAAGAAAACTAGGGAGGAGAGGTCATCCCACTAAATAAACAAAAAATTTGAAATAAATTAATGAAATAATAGGAGTAACTAGGGTTATTAAGTTTTCATTAAAATCATAAATGAGGAAAATACACTATTTAAAATCCATTGGAAATAATTTTAGATTATTCTCAAGAAATATCTTTACTTTGTATTTTTATGATTTTCTAGAATTAGTTATGTTATTTTGAAGTTTCATGATTATCTATTAATTAAATAGCCTAAATAAATGACTAATCACCTACCACGCGTGGAGGCGACATGCATGTGCTTTCCACATGGAGCAACGGGATTGGTCACTTACGTAGTCACATCATGCCACGCACGCACGCTTTCTCCTCTCACCCGCAATCAGATCGGATGGTTGAGATCGAGCCTGTGATTCTTAAGGGAATCAGGGGATCCTATGCGGCTTGATCATGGTCATCCATCAAAAACATAGATGGATGGCTCATGATCCATCCCTATGCTCTCTTGTGGGAGATATCCACTATCCATCTTCTAGGGCAAGATCCGAGCTTGATTGAATTTGGATTGAGCTCAAACTCAACCCACACCATCATCATGCAAGGGGTAATACATCCAATGGCCAATTTTACTTGAGATAAAATTTTTTTCACAAAGACCACACTCTAATCTAGGCTCGGTTTGATCCATACCTCAAGAGGCTATCACTGCTCAATTCATTGAGGTAGCTTCAGAGACAAAGCTGTTGAAAGTTTCAAGCCATGGGATTGAGTAGATCTCCTATGGACCAACCTCCTCTTTAATTGAGTTCAGCCTTGGTCTAGCTCCCTCCCATGCATTGAGAACTTGGATTAAGCTTTAGGCAGTTCAATTGAGTCCTCTCAAGAAGCTTGCAAGAGGAATTGGCTTGATTTTGTGATTGAGTAAGTTGGAAAATGGTGGAGCTCCCCTATTTTCAGTTTGAAGAACCCAGAAATGGAGAAAATTAAAATGGGAGGAAGCTTGAGGAACCTTGGGGTTAGCTTAGTTCCCTGAGCTCAATCAGTGTGACTATTTGAATGAAATGAAATTAGGGGGAGTATATCTCCTCGTAGGTTAATCAGATGGCCGCAAGCTTCCTTTCCATTTTGATCCAATTCACCCTATTCAATGGGTTATTTAGGCCGTTTAGAGTGGCATGGCATTTGGTTTGGCCAGAGAGAGGTAGTGGAGGAGTGTCATGTGCTTGAAATGGGTGGAGGAATGATTCCCATGTGCTCATGTCAAGTGAGGTGGTCCATTTTGACCTTAGGTTGGGTTTGGCTGACCCAAACCCATTGGGTCATGTGTACCATCCTCATTAGTGACCATTTGGTCCACTAAGAGGATGTCAAGTGTCCATGAAAAGGAATTGATCAAATTCCAAGTGATAATAATTTTAGGTTACCCTATGGCCTAGGGGTGAAATGGTCATTTGTCTTGGATTTCAATTTTAATATGTTCAGTATGATTGAAAAATGGGTTAGGCCAAGTTTCAATCAATTTGGAGTTAATTGGATATGATTTGGCTCATGTTGACCCTTGGGTCAAGTTGACCAATTGGTCAAATTGGGTCAAACCAACGGTTGGGTCAAGTTCATATAACCATTTGAAATGTTTTGGCATCATTGGTTTGGTTCAATTTGATTTATATTTGAATTTGGTTCATTTGATTTCATTTGGGTCAAATGGGTCAAGTTGACCAATTTGACCCATTTGACCTATTTGGGTTAGGTCATGGGTTGGTTTAGGGTGCATTGGTCATATGAAATGTATTGGTATCTTTGTTTCCAATCAATTTGGTTTATATTTGATTTGGCTCAATTTGACCTTTTAGTCAAGTTGGGTTCAAGGTCAATTGGGCTAGTTGGGTCTGGCTAAGCCTTTGGTCAAGTTCAAAATGTGATTTGGAATGAACTTGACCCATTGGTTTCAATCAATTTGGCTTAGATCAAGTTTTGACACATTTTAATTTTTTAGATCAAGTTAGGCCAACTTGGGTCAAGTGGCCAATGTTAGCTCAAATGATGACTTGGTCAAGTTCAAACAATGATCATGAATGAGTTTTGATCAATGGTTTCAATCAATTTGGCCTATAGTGGATTTTGACTAGTTTAGGTTTCATTTTGGCTAAGTTTTGACTTGGTCAACTCTTAGGTTTAACTTGGTTTGACCCAACTTGAGTGATTGATCATCTCATGATGATTGTTGCTCATAATGTGAGGCTTAGGTGGGTTTAGTTCAATCCAATTTGGGTAGGATTAGAATTTGGCTCAAAAGGGGTACTTTAGGTCACTTTGAGTCAAGTGAGCCTAAGTAGGTCAATTGACTAGATCAAGGCTTGAATCAAGTTTGATTGAACTCACATATGGACTTATGATTGAAATATAAATCCATTTGCAAGTGGTTTGAAGTCAAATGGGTTTTGATTCATTTGACAATTTCAAGTTCAAAAGGGTGAACATGAGTTTGACTTGGGTTTGATTTTTGAATTTAATTTTGATTTGAAGATTGGAAGTTATGTATATATTTGGATTCATGTTTGAAGGATTGGTTCAACCATGAAGAAAAATCAAGGGTTTCTTGATTTGAATTTGATTTGGCTAAGTTCAAGATTTTGACTTGAATGGCTTAGGTTGGATTTTGGTTGAATTTGGATTTGATTTATTTTGGTTTGGTGTTTAAAGTTTATGTTTATATTTGGATTCATGATTGTAGGATTGATTGAATCATGAAGAAAATCAAGGGTTTGGCTTGATTTGAATTTGATTTGGCTAAGTTCAAGATTTTACTTGAAAGGCTAGGTTGGATTTTGATTGAATTTGGATTTGAGTTTTGAATTGACTTTTGGATATTTGAATTTATATTTTATTTATATTTGTGAATATAAATGAGAATATAAATGGGTTATGAGAAAATTCTTTGAATTTGAATTAATTTAGATTTGATTTAGGCTAAGTCCATAAGATAGAATTAAAGTGACTTAGGAAAGATGTTTTGTTTGGATTTGAATTTTGAATTTGGTTTGATTGATTTGAATTTATATTTCATTTATATATGTGAATATAAATGATAATATAAATGGGTTGTGAGAAAATTTCTTGAATTTGAATTGATTTGGATTTGATTTAAGCTAAGTCCATGAGAGAATCAAAGGACTTAGGAAATTTTTGAGTTTGGAATCCAATCATGGGCTTCAATCATAGGTTTCAATTATTTGAGATTGATTCATGATTTGGAAAATCCATTGAATTAGTTCAAGGTTTGAGTTAGAATTGGAGTTGATATGAGTTTGGAGTTTTGACTTGAAGAAGGAAGTGAGGATTTGGTTCAAGCCATGGTAGGCAAATTTTCTAACACCCCTATGGCATAACCTATTCCTATGGCTAACTCTTCTAAGTCTCTAGGTGAAGTTAAGTGTTCACCTAATCACTAGAAGTGTCTTAAGACTAAGGAAACTCATAGTGTCTAAGAGAAGTCCTATGCCTAAGATGGAGGGGTTGAGAGCTCATTCTAAAAATGAGGTCAACAAAGGGTGCCCAATAGGTGTGGTGTGACTGACAAAGTACATCACACATATTGGTGTTGATAGAAATGATCAACAACACCGGACAATCACAAAAACTAAAAAAATGATCTACTCCTAACCCAAGGTGTAAGAAGTGAGCTTAGTGCAATGTGACTCTACTCATGTCAAAGACATAAGAGAGTGAAGGAAGAATCCAATAGGGATAGAGTATGTGAACCTTCCATTAAGGAAACAGGTTCAAATCATCCACAAGGGATGAGAGGTTTGATGATTTGAATCTTACTAGGGAGAGAAATCAATTTGATTTGTTGATTGTTTAGTGTTTATTTATTTCTTTTGTATGTTTGACTCCACTGAGGGAGATTGATTGGATTTGTTTCAGATTCTTAGATTCTGGATTTTGAGAGGATCCTTGTTGGTTTACGATAGATCGCACTAAGTAAGAGCCACAGAGGCGACTAACTCATTTACCAATTCAAAGGGGTAGTCTACCAAACACATAGTAGAATAACCAACCAAAGGGTGCCTTTGATGCTTGCATAAGAAGAAAGTAGACTTGCATCCTTCAAAGTAGGGATCAGTTGCTAGGGTGATCTATTGGCAAGGAAAAATATTGAACCAAACCTCTGACTATTGAGTGAATGCCTCCAAGGGACTTAAATCAGCTCAAAGATAGTCAAGATTAATTTCATTAATAATAATAATAATATTATTATTATTATTATTAATTTTACTTTATTTTTGAATGGATCCATCGATATTGGAGCACCGAAAAGGCCAAGGTCTAGACCAACTCGACTTACCAATCCAAAGGGAGTCTACCAACCATAAGGTAGACTATCCAACCAAGGGATTACCTTTCGTTTGCAATGGTCAAGTTAGGAAGAAAGCGTGTGGACTCACATCTTCCAAAATAAGGAACCATTGGGGTGATCGTTTGGGCAACAAATTGAACACCTAATTAACTATTGAGTGAATTCCACTGGGGACTCATATCTTCAAAGATAGAAGATTAATCTCATTAATTTATTTTGATGGATTCCATTGGTTTGCGATGGATTAAATTGAGAAAGAGCTTATATTAGCCTAGACCTATCTGATGAAACCAAAGGGAGTAGCTTCCCGATGGGAGAACTATCCACCAAAGGAGTGCCTTTTGCAAATGATTAATTCAAGGGAAAAAGCTCGAGACTCACATCTTCTACTATGAAAGACCACTGGTGATCGACTTTTGGAAATAAATCAAACCCGACCTAGGTCGCTCGATTTATGCCAATCATGCTAGAAAGATGGCATCATAGTCTTACATCTTCCAAAGTGGAATGACCGGGTAACTGCTTGTGGAAAATAGATTGAACGACCTAAGGGTGACTACAGTGAGTACCAGGGATTTATCTCAACTGAATGGCAATTCTTATAAGGAGTTCTACCGATCGCTAAAGATAGGATGCCTACTTGAAAAAGGGGCCCTTTGGGGCTTGAATTCTTAATTCAAGTGAAAATATGTTTGTTTAGTTTATTTTATTATGGACTTGGTTTGAGGGATCAAAGAAAGGAGCTTATATTCCTATCTATGATCAAGGGAGAATCGATATCCATTTAATAAATTCTCCAACCAGGGTGGCTACTAGGGGGAGGCCCAATCAAGAGTAACCTGGTAGTGTCTAAATGGGCAAAGGATATGATCTAAATAGAATGGCCACAGAGAGGAGCTAAGGGCTTAATCCAAAACCCGGAAAAGATGACATGGTTAGTATATATCAAATATTCTGTGGCCAACTCAAGGAGAAAGTGTTGGGACTCATCTGCCAAGAGTGGTGTATCCACTGAGTGAGTCGCTATATCGCTAACATCAACCAACCTAAGGTGCCCATTGATTTGAATAATCAACTAGGAAGAAAGCTGGGACTCACATCCTCCTATAGTGAACTGATTGTTGGGATAGTCACCGACGTGCTATCATCCATCCTCAAGAAAGATGGACTTATATCAACTCAAATGTTGTCAAGAGGAAAGGAGCCTCTGGGGGACTTATCCTAAACCTCAAATATACTCGACCTTGTGAGATCATGATGATTAGTTCAAGAAGAAAGGAACTCACATCTTCTTAAACAAAATCAACATGGTAGCTGGAGCAAAGGAAGTCTACCAAACTAAAAAGGTGCTCGTTGGTTTGTAATGGTCAAGTTAGCAATAAAGCGTGGGGACTCACTTCTTCCAACAAATGACCATTGGGGTGACATGCTAGCAAGGTGGCATGTAAACTTGACCTGGAGCAGCTAATGAGTGAGTGCTACAAGGGGCTTGCTCCCACATCAAAATAGCCCAAGATAAAAGATATGTGCTTGTGCTTGAAAGAATAAGATGCCTCTGGGGGACTCTTACACCTAGACCTCAAGGATACTCGACTTAGTTTGTGCATGATGGCTAGTTCAAGAAGAAAGTGTTGGGACTCACATCTTCTTAAACAAAGTCAACATGAGGTAATTTATAGGCTGGGTAGTGAAGACTACCAAACTGATAAGGCGCTCATTTACTTATAATGATCAAGTTAGGAAGAAAGTGTGGGGACTCATATATTCCAAACAAGTGACCACTAGAGTGACATACTAGCAAGGTAGCATGAAGACCTAGACCAAAGTAATGAGTGAGTGCCAGAGCTTGCTCCCATATTAAAGCAGCGAGATAATATATGTTTGTTTTTTTTACTTATGTTAAACAAAGAATAGGATGCCTCTGGGTTCTCTCACACCTACCCTAAACACTTGCAGAATTTAATAAAATGGTGCCACAGATGGCACCAAATTCCCACTAAGAAAGGATGTCACTGTTTTCTTACACCTAACTGCTAATCAAAATAGGATGCCTCTTGTATTCTCTCACACCTATTTTAATAGTTTCGAAGATTATGTTTGTGTTGTGAAATAGGGATAGGATGCCTCTTGGGTTCTCTTATACCTATCCTAGACATGTCATGCAGATGCTCAAGATAAGCAAACAATGCTTCAAAAGAAGAGAAGATTTTGATGAAATGGAATCAATTTTTATTCTTTTATTGATAATTATTTTCAAACATATTTTATGGGTAATATTTCTTCAAATAGAGCCCATTAATTGGAAGCATCGAGTGTTCCCCTTCCCAAGTGGGTTCAAACTTGCCTCCCATCTTTCAACGGGCAACAATTGGTCTCCTTAGGACTAACACAAGTTCTCCTACTTGGAAAGACCTAGACCAACTTGTTGTGAGCTTGAATCATTTTGGCTTTATACAACTCGAGGTTCTCATGCGGACTCTCCTCCAAACCTTGAGCTCTTCTAACCGCAACTTTGCATTATGCTCAGTAGTGATCTTGCTACCAATGTTACTATCCTGATGGGAGTTGAACTTCTAAAGGTAGAATGGCTTCGACCATACACTAAGAAAATGGGGTAGATTGAGTTGGAGTTTGGTATGTGTGCGAGCCCACAAGGCTTCAACCAACCGCTCATTCCACCACTTATTTTCATCAAGAGTCTTCTTTAGTATTTGGATGAATTTTATGAATGCTTCGCTAAGCCATTTTCAGGGTAGTAGATGGTAGAGTATCTCCAATCTATACCATGTATTCTAGTGAAGCTATTGATCTTGGTGCTTTTGAATGCAATACCATTATCAAATATAATTCATCGAGGCACCTCGAACCTATATACGATATGGTTCCTGAATAATTGAAGCACATGCTGAGTTGTGACCTCTCTGAGTGGGATTTCCTCTGCCCACTTGGAAAAGTAGCCAGTGGTAGCTAAG
This sequence comes from Cymbidium sinense, assembly GCA_021442155.1. Lineage (NCBI taxonomy): Eukaryota > Viridiplantae > Streptophyta > Magnoliopsida > Asparagales > Orchidaceae > Cymbidium > Cymbidium sinense. The sequence goes on from CM038217.1 coordinate 55,183,369, forward strand.
ATGAACTGATGACCCTCGGAAGAAGGAGGATCAATCAAACCCACAATGTTGGTACCCTAACACTCAAATGGCCATGAAGCCAATATAGGGTGTAGAATGTTGGGTGGTCGATGTAAGACCATGCCACTGAATCGATGGCATCTTCTAGCTACATCCATGCAACATGTAATCATCAAAGGCGTAGTATCCTAGTCTCTTGATCTTTGTCTTCATCTTGGACCGATTGATGCTCACAGAGAGACTTGAATGTACCTCGGTGATAATCCATGGTTTCATGTTTGTCCAAACAACATAACCACATTTGATCAAAAAAGACCGTGATAGGTGCCATCAACGAGCATAGAGAGAGCTCTCACTTCACTAATGGGCTTATGACTTTTCTTGAGGTAGTTTGCTAGTGTTCAAATAGTTTATGAACGGTTGCCTCCAATCTAGCTCCTTATCCTTATAGGCAATGACAACCTCCCCTTTAAGAGAAAGTCTCTTGATGAGTTCAACATCAATAAGGGATATGACTTGTTTATTTTGGACCATTATTGGAATGGACTCATCTTCTGATCATGCCAATTCTTTGACAAGTTTGGCCAAAGAATCTACTACTACATTCTTTGCTTGGGGAACCTTGTAGATGGTGACTTCAGAGATTTATGCCAACAGCTTCATAGTATACTCGTGGTATTAACGAAGCTTGGGTTTGAGAATCTTGTGGGACCTAACAATCTGGTTGATGACCAACTGAGAATCCCCAAAGATGTTGTTACTATTGACACACACTGTGATAGCTAAGTCTGGACCGACAATCAGAGCCTTATACTCAGCTTTATTGTTGGTGCAGGAATTAAAAAGATAGTATGAGAATATCATCGCATCACGGTCTGGAGTTAAGAGAACTATTCCTACCCCTGCCTTTCTTGGAAGAGTAGATCGTGGTGCTTCTCATTTATGAAAGGAAGTCGCACCATCAAAATACATCTCCCATTGGCGTTGTCAACCTCCCTAAGTTCATGATTTGTTCATGGAGATCATCACTAAGCGGAATCAAGAGTGTGTGTGCCTAAGAATGCTTATCCTTTATCGCACGGATGGGTACAAATGTGATATCAACTGAGAGAATCAAGGACCAACGCCAAATGTCCAAATAGTGTCATGAGATACCGCAGTTGGATTGGTTCGGAAATCAAGTTCACCTTATGAGAAAGCATATAGTGTCATAACTTTTGGGATGCAAAGATCAAAGCTAGGCAATGTTTCTAAATATGTGGGTAGTTCACTTTAGAAAGAATTAGATGACGTCTGAGGTAGTAGAGAGCATTCTCCTTCCCTTCATCATTGGCTTCGGCCAATAAAACATCGAGAGAGTCATCTAATGTAGTAGTGTAGAGGATGAGTGGCCTACTCGGGATAGGGGCTATTAGAACTAGGCTTCACCAACACCGCTTGATATCTTCAAAGGCATGCTGGCACTTGTCATCCCACTTAAACTTGCATCCTTTTTGACAAGTGCTAAAAATGGCTTGCATCTCCCAGATAGGTTGGAGATAAAGCATCTCAAAAATGCCAATCATTCTTGGAAAGTTTTGAGTTGAGTTAAACTCTTAGGAGGTGGCATTTCTAAGATAGCTTTGATCTTTTTGGATCTATTTCTATTCCCCAGTGTCGGACAACAAACCCAAGGAATTTCCCTAAAGCTACTCCGAATGTACATTTCAGGGGATTCATCTTGAAGTCATATTATCTTAACTGTTCGAAAACTACTCTCAAGTCAAAGAGATGGTCTTCCATTTCTTTGCTTTTAACTACTAAATCATCAACATAACACTCAACTTGAAGATGGATGAGTTCATTGAAGATCTGAGTCTTGGCCTGTTGGTATGTAACACTAGCATTTTTAAGGCCTAAAGGCATGATCCTATAACAATAGATTCTGATCGGGGTTCAAAAAGTAGTGTTTCTTTCATCCTCGGGGGCCATTCCAGATGACCCATCCATAAAGAAAAAAATTGTATGAGATGAGGCGATGTCCACCATTAATTCTGGTATAAGAAGAAGAAACTCATCCTTAAGACATGCCATATTCAAGTCCCTGAAATCAACACATATGCAATTTGGCCATTCTTCTTCTTAACTAGATGACATGGCTAACTGTAGATATTTTTCTTCCCTGATGAAACCAACATCGATCAGTTTCTTAACTTCAAAAATGACCTGTTGTTCGATTTCTAATCGCATGAGTCTAGGAGCTTGCTTGATAGGGATAACACTAGGATCTATTGCTAGTTTGCAAACTACTATGTTTGGAGATAATCTGGGCATTTCTTCATAACACCATGCATCAATAGCCTAACTAAGTCATTGGTTTCTTCTTCATTCAAAGAATGAATGATGTCTGTGGATTTTCTACCTCCCAAGGTTGATTTCTTTAAGCTTGTCAATTATTGAATGGATCTCCTCTTCAAATTTTGGCAGTGTATTTTTGATTTGGAGATCATTTGGATCATCTAAAGTTTCTAAACACACATTCTTATAAGAGGTTTGGTGTGAAAAGAACCCATCAGACTGGTTGGTGACAACTAAGTAGTAATCTTCTTCATCGACTAGACCCACTGTATTGAATCCTAGTCCTGATCTTGATTGTGCATCCCTGCCTGTGTTGTTCCATAGCTTGAAGTACTGGCTTAGACCATGAATAAGGAATCAAACACTTTTGCAAGATTAATAACACAAGGTGAGTACCAATCAAAAGATAATTCCATTAATCTTTATATGCATCATCCTCAAGTTCTACATCAACTTCAGGACTTGAGGATGATGATCCCAAAAAGAATCTCTTCGGCTTGACATGGCTAGAAGACTGAGGGGCTTCCTTAACTATAAAACCTTCAACTTTTTGAGATGAAAGTGAGGTTAGAGCTAAGGTTCCTAACTGCTGCTTGATAGTATCACATACATTTGATTCAAATACTTTGCTTTATTTGGAGGCCCGGTCTTCATCTATTTGGCTCGAGTGTCACCTCCAATGAAACCTACTGAGAGGGGTTGGCTGGTATGCTAATCACATTAGACTTATCCTCCAAGCTGGATTCCATGTCTATGTGAATAGTACTCTATGAACAAAATAAAACCTCTTGGTGATGGCCAACCAGGGGTCTTCCACCTCTGGAACCGCTTTCTATGTCTCTACTCTCTGGTGAGGTCGAGTCATCCCACATTCCATATGATGGAATGAAGGGTGGAATGTGATATGCTCTCTATTTCTTCTTCAATTTCTTTCTTGTTCACTTAAATTTTCATTTTTCTTTTCTATTTCTTTTATTTTTCTTTTTCTACTTTTTCTTTTTCTTTTGAATTTGAATTTTGTCCAAGTTCATGAGAAAGGGTGTTTTGAGGAAGATAGTAGGTTGCATCCTCATATATCTCAACCTCTCTAACTGAAAATGGCTTTTCATCTCCTTTGATACAGTATTCAATCCATCCTTCATGAACTTGATGCACTGATGGAGGGAGGATGGAATCATCTCGATGTATACAAGGCCTACCGAGCAAAAGGAACAAAGTATTCAATCAATGATATAAAACATGCTTCAATCTTCCGGTCACATATCTCCAAATGGTAACATATGGAACAAAAGCACTCTCACTTGTTCATTGAATCCTCTCAACATCATCCATCTCCCAGATGTCGATCCTCAAATAGCAAGGGTCTTTAGACTAATAATGTTCATCGATTCACCGATCAATGAGAACTCGCAAGTCCGGAATCTACCCATGTCAATTGTAATGTAGAGGGACTTGTGCTCCATGTCCTAGAAGTAGATCTTCATATATGAAAGTGATTCTCTGAGCTTCTCTGGAATAATGTGCCTCCTCTCCAATAGCGGTCATTTGAGCTAAGCATATCTCAGGATCAAGGAGAGCCTTGATTAATGATTCCCTCATCTCTTTGGATAAGATAAGGGCATCGTATATGCTTAGCTTAGATGGCAACTTTCTTAGGTGAGAGAGGGACATTGTCCACCTTGGGCTGATCCTCCACAAGCATATCCAAAGGTGGAGCATCCTGAGGAGGGCTTCTCGATCCTCAACCAAATGACTTATTTCCCTATCTTGAGGTGCCTAGGAGCTAGAACCTTGCCACTACATAGGTTGACTTCGGTGATCTCTTGTAATAGTGTAATGGAAGATTCTACCTGCATGTCAGGCTCACCTACAGTTTCTCCTATGGGACCCTCAAAATTGGATGATTCCAAGTCTATGTCAAGAGGTAAACCCGTAGTATTCAGAAAAGGAAGGTCCAACTCAATTAGAAAGAAGAAAGCGAGTTATAATTGTTGTTTAGACTTGAAGAGTTATCATTAGGAATAAATTTAGATAACCCATCAGAAGTAACACAAACATAATTCAAGCTAGCTTTATTCTTCAATTTCTTAGATTTGATAAGAGGTACATAGTAGAAATCAAGTAAAGTAAGAGGGGTGAGATTCGATGCCCTCATTCACCGATACAAGATGTCTACTAGAAGAAAAGCTAGCTGAAGTAGAGGAGGTCACTGATGTAGTAGATGCAATGGTGGACTGGAGGCTAGACTCGATCAATAGTTGTGCTACTTGGCTATCCCAGGCTGGCACAAGCTGCTGCTACTGTTGAACTCCCCCTTTCCCTGAGTTGGCTCCGACATCTTGCAAACCTTCCTTGATGTTGGAGGTTTGAGCTGGCTTAGGCACCTGCAAAGAAAGTTTCTTGATTTTTGAAACAATTTTTCTAGAGGTTTTGGATGAGGAGATATCCTAATCTTCTTTGGTTTTGGAAGGATCACAAGTATCCCCAAGGATTACCCCATCGAACTGGATGGTTGTTCCACATGGTACTCCTTTGTGATAACTATAGCACCAATCTTGAAACTATGTTCAAGCTAGTCGTTAAATGTGATGCAATCTTTCAAAACATGACCTAGCATACGTGGTAGGGGAAAAGTTAGGATCATTGCTTTTGCCACTTCCTCAGTCTCCTAGGTCTGGGTAGCTAAAATCAAGCTTCTTTAAGAGATTCTTAAAGATCTTCCCCTCTTAAATGAATAAGGCTTTAAGTTTATCCAAAAGAGTAGGACCATAGCTATTTGGGGTATGTGTACCACGCTTGATGTGGATAGGAGGAGGCAGTCAGGAGGTTGGTGGTAGGGTAGGCTACCTCGGGTGGTAGAGGAGGTGGAAGTCTATGGAGCACGAGGTCTCTCAAATTGCTCCTGGTCATTTCCCTTGTCTACTCTATCACCGCCTGGCTTTTTTTTCAAAAGCTTTATGGCTTCGCTTGTATGGTCTATAAAAGGTGACTTTTTGGCTTGTCCTTGTAAGCTAGCTTCCTTATTGTTTAATTTTTTTAAAAGTTTTGATTGTGAAACCTTTGAGCATGAAGGCGACTGGGCCATGGATATTCTTAAGTAATCTCAATGGCATGTTATTTGCATTTCATACTCAAATTATGCCATTTGAGAATGTACTCAAAGAGACTCACCAGATTTTGTTAGCCACAACGAGATTGCCTACAATCACCCTTTACTGAGATCTAGCAAACCTCTTAATCAAGAGTTGCTCCAACTCAGCAAAAGTCTTCACTGAACTATTGGGAAGTTCAGTGTACCAATCAAAGGCTATGCCCACTAATCTACTGACAAAGAGACATAAGAGTAAAGCATCACTGCCATCGGTATTGCAATAACTGGCCCTGAAATGTGCAATATGCTACCTCAGGTTCCCACTGCCATCAAAGCTCTTGAAAGAAGGAGGCACGAAACCCTTAGGATATTGGATGGCATCAAATTCCTCTAGGTAGGGTCTACCCTTTGAAACTGATGATCCTCCTCAAGCTTGAGCCAATGCTTCTCTCATCTGTTGCTCAACCATAGTCTTGATATCTTTATGCTGTATGGAGGTACTGTCCATTACCTTCCTATACATGTTGGTGCTACCCTGCTCTACTGGAGATAAAGTCTTGGCTAGATCCAAGACATGCACCAACTCTGGTTGACTAGTCTCAACTATAGTATGATGGACTATTGGTACTTGTTTCTGAAGTGCTAAGACTATTGCTAACACATCCTCAAGCTACTTCATCCTATCTATTTGATCATTTTTTCTACTTATTTGTGAAAGAGGTGTTGGGTAGAGTGCCTTTCGCTCAACACCTTCATCCATCGCTCATGGAGGAGAGAACCCCGGGTATCTACCATGTGAACCCCCACTGAATCTTCCAATAGATCATCCTCATTGGGATCAAAGCTGACTTTCTCCTCATCAGACCAATCATATCCTAAGATCTCCTTCTTCTCCATGAGATAATTGGCTACAATATCATCTAGAGAATGGTCTATCTGAATAGCACAAAGGATCTAGCCGACCATGGTGGGATCACTATCATGTACTATGATGCACTGGACCACCTCTACTGCTGGAGAGTTAACCCTATGAGGGCTATACTCGCTGGAAGAAATATGCTCCAAGCTGTCACTAAATCTATATGGAGTGGCACTCCTAGGAGGTTCTATCATCATAGGTGCAGCTGAACTGTCACCCTCTCCTTCAACAACTACTACAACCATCTCTATATCCTTCTACGGTGGTGGTGGTGATGGGACAACTATGATACTTCGAGGTTGCCATTCCTTCTTCACCACTAGGGGGAAGGTCAAGGAGAGCTCGCCTCCACGTAGGTGGGAGGTGGAAACAGATCTCGGATCACTTTTCTCTTTCAATGGCCTTGGGACATGCTACAAGATTGATGTGGAGAGAAGAGAGCGGTGTGGTGGAGGAACCATCGACTCTATCTGGATAGGAGCTGCTTTCCTATGATGTGTGATCCCCATGAGTTAGATACTTTCTCTATGGTTGGCATAGGTAGCTAGCCAATCTGGAAAATCCATAAGTACGGAGCCCATTGACTATCGGTTATACCTCCGGCGCTCTCGGCTAGTGACATGAACTAATGTACGGGCTCTAGCCCTCCCCCTAAGCTACCACACTGGGGAATGACCGGTCTCAAATCAAACTAAGCTGGATCAGATCATCCAGTTCCCCCTACCGACATAAAATTGAATGGAGGCGCGACACCTCCTCCTCTCACCGACCGGTCGAACTAAATCGCCATGGAGGTGAAACAAAAATCCTCGACATCCTCTATCGACCAGAGAGGGTGAACCGTTTATTATAATGTGGGAAACCATCATGGGAAGATCCTCTACAATGGACAGTAGCCTCTAACTCTAGCAATGTGAGTGTGGCACGCTTTATCATGTGGTTCTTGTTTCTTGGGTCTGAGCAGCAAAGTAAGAGCTAGACCCAACCTCAAAAGTAGGGGACATAATCACTGGGATCAAGGGAGCCTTCCCCTTGGAGGGTGCTAGAGAGTGGGTGCTAGCCTAACCAGGCGATGGGGAACAAAGACTAATACCGCAATCGACACTACCATCGGGAACGCCACCGCCTTCCTCTTCAATGAGGGGATATCAACGACATGTCAATGATGACCGGCCCGATCATCGCTTCTACTAACTATCGAGGGGAGTGCACTCACATGTAATCCCCTTGAAGCCTCACCAAAGTGGATGAGGTGGGCATAATCGTAGGAAGGCTAGATTGATCTAAGGCCAAGTCCATCCCATGAGAAATGAGAAACATACAGGCCATTGCAATCAACTGAAACTAAAGTTGAGATTGAAACTAATGTTGAATGAAAGTATGCAATGTTGAAAATAAACTTCAATTAGATTTTTGTTTTTGTTGATTTTTGAATTCGAATTTTAGAATATGAACCCACACTCAACATCTTGAAAGAGAAGTGTTCAAATGGATTTAGAAGAGATTTTGAGATGATTGAAAAGAGGATTTTTGAATGTTGAATCCACTTTCAACAAATTTGGGTATGTTGAAAATGGGTTCAAATATTTTTGAAGAGATGCTTCCATAGGTTCATGTTTGAATTTTGTTTTTTTTTTTCATTTTGAGGACCCTTTATTTAAAAACTTTGAGTATGTTAAAGTAAATGGAGCAATTGGTTTTATTTTTTATTTGATTTTTTTTGAATTCTTCACTTAGAAAAATTTAGGTATGTTGAGGTGTTTGAAATAATTTCTTCTTTTCTTTATTTGCTTTTTTTTTTGTGAATCATTTGTGATTTTGAAAATGGAATCCTCATTTAGCAAATTTGGGTATGCTAAATGAAGAATCCAAGTGTGTTTTATTTTTGAAATTTTTTGAAAATAGGATTCTTAGCAAATTTGAGTATGCTAAGAAAATCCTAATGTGTTTCTTCTTGTTTTGAAGATTTTGGTTTTGAAAATGGAGACTTCATTTTTTAGCAAATATGGTGCTAAAGAATGAAGTTCCAATGTGTTTCTTTTTTAATTTTGGATTTTGTTTTGAAAATGGAGAATTCACTTTAGAAAATGTGGTATGCTAAAATGAAGTTCCAAATGCGTTTCAAATTTTATTTTGAAAATGGAGACTTCACTTTAGCAAATGTGGTATGCTAAATAAAGTTCCAATGTGTTTTGAATCTGTTTTGAAAATGGAGATTTCACTTTAGAAAATATGGTATGCTAGAAATGAAGTTCCAATGTGTTTCAAATTTTGTGAAATGAGATTTCACTTAGCAAATTTGAGTATGGTAAATAAAAATTCCTAAAATGTGTTTCAAATTTTGTTTTGGATTTTGTTTTGAAAATGGAGACTTCACTTTATCAAATGTGCTAGAATGAAGTTCCAATGTGTTTTAATTTTGTGAAATGGAGAATCCACTTAGAAAATTTGAGTATGCTAAATGAAATTCAAAATGTGTTTTAAATTTTGTTTTTGCAAATGGAGGCTTCACTTTAGCAAATTTGGTATGCTAGAAATGAAGTTCCAAAGGTGTTTTGAAAAATTTTTGTGTTTTGTTGATTTTGAAAAGAGAGATTTCCATTTAAAAAATTTGAGTATGTAGAATGGAAATCAATTATGTTTCATTTTTCAAAGATGTATTTTCATGTGTGATTATTGTTTCATGGTGCTAGAATGAAATTCCAATGTCATTTTATTTGGAAATATTGAATGGAAATGTTCATATGTGCTTTTTGAAAGTTTATTTTTGATTTTGATTGGAAATGAAACCTCCATTCAATAAATATGGGTATATTGAATGTGAGAGGTTTCATATGTGCTTTTGAAATTTATTTTTGATTTTGATTAGAAATGAAACCTCCATTCAATAAATATGGGTATATTGAATGGAGAGGTTTCATATGTGCTTTTGAAAGGAAAAATTCCAACTTAACACATGGAATGTGTTGAGTGGAATTTCAAAGTTGTGATTTTGCTTGAAGATGTAACATCCATCCAACATATTTTGGATGTATTGAATGGAAAGGCCCATCTTCAAATTTTGTGCTTTTGAAATTTTATGATTGTTGGAATTTTATTTTGAAAATGAAGTCTTCATCAAAATAAATTGAAGTGAAGTTCATTTGTGCTTTTAGAAAATATGATTGTTGGTTTTATTTTTGAAATCCTACATGTAACAATTATGAAAATTGTTAGATGTAGTGCATATATTTTATTAAGTGTATTTTGAAAAGTGCTTTTGAAAAGCAAGACTTTTATGAAGGATTTTTTTGTTTATTATTTTTTGTAATGAACCTTTCCTTACCATAAAATGGTAAGGAGGAAGTCTTTGATCATTTTCTTTTATTAAATTTTATTTTACCCATTGGAGAACCAGTTTTAAGACCAACATGGGGTGAGGTCCTAAAACCTAAAGATGTTGGCTAACTTAACTTAAGGATGAAATAAGCTATGCCAACAAAAAGAAAGATAGTCTTGATTCATACAAAAGTACAAACCCACTATCGATACTTGGAGACAATGATCATTTACCAAAGATGGAGAGAGGACCATCCCCGGAGTCGTAAAAAAATCTGGTAAAATAATATTTCCGCTTCATCTATCCCTCTTTTGGAAAGAGAAGGATAAATGAAAATAGAAATATATAAAATAGGCCTTGTCAAGATGCCACCATGATCCAAAATATTCTTATTAGGGTGATTGGGTATGACATTGAAGAAAGGTGTATTATCTCGAGAGATAGAAGTCACCACCCTACAATGGACCTAATCACCTCATTAAGGACTCCTAAGGACTATGGGTCTTCGGAATGTACCAGAGATTCTTCCCCTACTTTACATAAAAAAGTAAAGCAAGGTTTATTTTAAATCGGGTTCATTAAGTTCCGTACAGAGGCAAGCCCCCATAGTTAATTACATCCCAAGGAACATGATTCCTTAGGAATACTCTCGATTAAGGTAAATGATCATTGTCTCCAAAGATTTTGAAAGGTAGGACTATCAATCGACAT